>JAQIUQ010007293.1:0-444314 GCA_030378365.1 Hybognathus amarus | reverse complement strand
CAATGTTCTTGGTTCAGTTACGTATTGCTGCTGAGATATTGAGATATTTACAATGGCATAAATGCTACGTGAAATCTCAATATCTAGCTCTGGAAGGGTCTAGAGCCTCCATTTTTGCACTCAGATCAAAGTCACATGGCCCTCTATCAGAATCCAGAGTTTCAAGAAAATCAAAATTTTGACCCGAAAAAAAACGAGGGACCACTGTCGGTTTTTTTTTTGAGATATTTAGCCATTATAAATATCTCAATATCTCAGCTCTGGAAGGGTCTAGAGCCTCCATTTTTGCACTCAGATCTAAGTCACATGGCCCTCTATCAGAATCCAGAGTTTCAAGAAAATCAAAATTTTGACCCGAAAAAAAAAACGACAGTGGTACCCCTTACGTTTTTTTTCGGGTCAAAATTTTGATTTTCTTGAAACTCTGGATTCTGATAGAGGGCCATGGGACTTAGATCTGAGTGCAAAAATGGAGGCTCTAGACCCTTCCAGAGCTGAGATATTTAGATATTTATAATGGCATACAGAGCTGAGATATTGAGATATTTACAATGGCATAAATGCTACGTGAAATCTCAATATCTCAGCTCTGGAAGGGTCTAGAGCCTCCATTTTTGCACTCAGATCTAAGTCACATGGCCCTCTATCAGAATCCAGAGTTTCAAGAAAATCAAAATTTTGACCCGAAAAAAAAACGACAGTGGTACCCCTACGTTTTTTTTTCGGGTCAAAATTTTGATTTTCTTGAAACTCTGGATTCTGATAGAGGGCCATGGGACTTAAATCTGAGTGCAAAAATGGAGGCTCTAGACCCTTCCAGAGCTGAGATATTTAGATATTTATAATGGCATACAGGAGCTGAGATATTGAGATATTTACAATGGCATAAATGCTACGTGAAATCTCAATATCTCAGCTCTGGAAGGGTCTAGAGCCTCCATTTTTGCACTCAGATCTAAGTCACATGGCCCTCTATCAGAATCCAGAGTTTCAAGAAAATCAAAATTTTGACCCGAAAAAAAAACGTACAGTGGTACCACTGTCGTTTTTTTTTCGGGTCAAAATTTTGATTTTCTTGAAACTCTGGATTCTGATAGAGGGCCATGGGACTTAGATCTGAGTGCAAAAATGGAGGCTCTAGACCCTTCCAGAGCTGAGATATTGAGATATTTATAATGGCATACAGAGCTGAGATATTGAGATATTTACAATGGCATAAATGCTACGTGAAATCTCAATATCTCAGCTCTGGAAGGGTCTAGAGCCTCCATTTTTGCACTCAGATCTAAGTCACATGGCCCTCTATCAGAATCCAGAGTTTCAAGAAAATCAAAATTTTGACCCGAAAAAAAAAACGACAGTGGTACCCCTTACGTTTTTTTTTCGGGTCAAAATTTTGATTTTCTTGAAACTCTGGATTCTGATAGAGGGCCATGGGACTTAGATCTGAGTGCAAAAATGGAGGCTCTAGACCCTTCCAGAGCTGAGATATTTAGATATTTATAATGGCATACAGAGCTGAGATATTGAGATATTTACAATGGCATAAATGCTACGTGAAATCTCAATATCTCAGCTCTGGAAGGGTCTAGAGCCTCCATTTTTGCACTCAGATCTAAGTCACATGGCCCTCTATCAGAATCCAGAGTTTCAAGAAAATCAAAATTTTGACCCGAAAAAAAAAAACGTACAGTGGTACCACTGTCGTTTTTTTTGGGTCAAAGTTTTGATTTTCTTGAAACTCTGGATTCTGATAGAGGGCCATGGGACTTAGATCTGAGTGCAAAAATGGAGGCTCTAGACCCTTCCAGAGCTGAGATATTTAGATATTTATAATGGCATACAGAGCTGAGATATTGAGATATTTACAATGGCATAAATGCTACGTGAGATCTCAATATCTCAGCTCTGGAAGGCTCTAGAGCCTCCATTTTGCACTCAGATCTAAGTCACATGGCCCTCTATCAGAATCCAGAGTTTCAAGAAAATCAAAATTTTGACCCGAAAAAAAACGTACAGTGGTACCACTGTCGTTTTTTTTTCGGGGTCAAAATTTTGATTTTCTTGAAACTCTGGATTCTGATAGAGGGCCATGGGACTTAGATCTGAGTGCAAAAATGGAGGCTCTAGACCCTTCCAGAGCTGAGATATTTAGATATTTATAATGGCATACAGAGCTGAGATATTGAGATATTTACAATGGCATAAATGCTACGTGAGATCTCAATATCTCAGCTCTGGAAGGTCTTGAGCCTCCATTTTTGCACTCAGATCTAAGTCACATGGCCCTCTATCAGAATCCAGAGTTTCAAGAAAATCAAAATTTTGACCCGAAAAAAAAAACGACAGTGGTACCCCTTACGTTTTTTTTTTCGGGTCAAAATTTTGATTTTCTTGAAACTCTGGATTCTGATAGAGGGCCATGGGACTTAGATCTGAGTGCAAAAATGGAGGCTCTAGACCCTTCCAGAGCTGAGATATTTAGATATTTATAATGGCATACAGAGCTGAGATATTGAGATATTTACAATGGCATAAATGCTACGTGAGATCTCAATATCTCAGCTCTGGAAGGGTCTAGAGCCTCCATTTTTGCACTCAGATCTAAGTCCCATGGCCCTCTATCAGAATCCAGAGTTTCAAGAAAATCAAAATTTTGACCCGAAAAAAAACGACAGTGGTACCCCTTACGTTTTTTTTTGGGTCAAAATTTTGATTTTCTTGAAACTCTGGATTCTGATAGAGGGCCATGGGACTTAGATCTGAGTGCAAAAATGGAGGCTCTAGACCCTTCCCAGAGCTGAGATATTTAGATATTTATAATGGCATACAGAGCTGAGATATTGAGATATTTACAATGGCATAAATGCTACGTGAGATCTCAATATCTCAGCTCTGGAAGGGTCAGAGCCTCCATTTTTGCACTCAGATCTAAGTCCCATGGCCCTCTATCAGAATCCAGAGTTTCAAGAAAATCAAAATTTTGACCCAAAAAAAAAAACGACAGTGGTACCCCTTACGTTTTTTTTTCGGGTCAAAATTTTGATTTTCTTGAAACTCTGGATTCTGATAGAGGGCCATGTGACTTAGATCTGAGTGCAAAAATGGAGGCTCTAGACCCTTCCAGAGCTGAGATATTGAGATTTCACGTAGCATTTATGCCATTGTAAATATCTCAATATCTCAGCTTGTATGCCATTATAAATATCTAAATATCTCAGCTCTGGAAGGGTCTAGAGCCTCCATTTTTGCACTCAGATCTAAGTCCCATGGCCCTCTATCAGAATCCAGAGTTTCAAGAAAATCTAAATTTTGACCCGAAAAAAAAAACGACAGTGGTACCCCTTACGTTTTTTTTCGGGTCAAAATTTAGATTTTCTTGAAACTCTGGATTCTGATAGAGGGCCATGGGACTTAGATCTGAGTGCAAAAATGGAGGCTCTAGACCCTTCCAGAGCTGAGATATTTAGATATTTATAATGGCATACAGAGCTGAGATATTGAGATATTTACAATGGCATAAATGCTACGTGAGATCTCAATATCTCAGCTCTGGAAGGGTCTAGAGCCTCCATTTTTGCACTCAGATCTAAGTCCCATGGCCCTCTATCAGAATCCAGAGTTTCAAGAAAATCAAAATTTTGACCCGAAAAAAAAACGACAGTGGTACCCCTTACGTTTTTTTTTCGGGTCAAAATTTTGATTTTCTTGAAACTCTGGATTCTGATAGAGGGCCATGTGACTTAGATCTGAGTGCAAAGATGGAGGCTCTAGACCCTTCCAGAGCTGAGATATTGAGATTTCACATGGCATTCATAGCCATTGTAAATATCTCAGATATCTACAGCTGGCATGTATGCCATTATAAATATCTCAAATATCTCAGCTCTGGAAGGGTCTAGAGCCTCCATTTTTGCACTCAGATCTAAGTCACATGGCCCTCTATCGGAATCCAGAGTTTCAAGAAAATCAAAATTTTGACCCGAAAAAAAAAACGACAGTGGTACCCCTTACGTTTTTTTTTTCGGGTCAAAATTTAGATTTTCTTGAAACTCTGGATTCTGATAGAGGGCCATGGGACTTAGATCTGAGTGCAAAAATGGAGGCTCTAGACCCTTCCAGAGCTGAGAGATATTTAGATATTTATAATGGCATACAGAGCTGAGATATTGAGATATTTACAATGGCATAAATGCTACGTGAAATCTCAATATCTCAGCTCTGGAAGGGTCTAGAGCCTCCATTTTTGCACTCAGATCTAAGTCACATGGCCCTCTATCAGAATCCAGAGTTTCAAGAAAATCAAAATTTTGACCCGAAAAAAAACGTCAAGGGGTACCACTGTCGTTTTTTTTTTTTTTGAGATATTTAGCCATTATAAATATCTCAATATCTCAGCTCTGGGAAGGGTCTAGAGCCTCCATTTTTGCACTCAGATCTAAGTCCCATGGCCCTCTATCAGTAATCCAGAGTTTCAAGAAAATCTAAATTTTGACCCGTAAAAAAAAAATCACAGTGGTACCCCTTACGTTTTTTTTCGGGTCAAAATTTAGATTTTCTTGAAACTCTGGATTCTGATAGAGGGCCATGGGACTTAGATCTGAGTGCAAAAATGGAGGCTCTAGACCCTTCCAGAGCTGAGATATTTTAGATATTTATAATGGCATACAGAGCTGAGATATTGAGATATTTACAATGGCATAAATGCTACGTGAAATCTCAATATCTCAGCTCTGAAGGGTCTAGAGCCTCCATTTTTGCACTCAGATCTAAGTCACATGGCCCTCTATCAGAATCCAGAGTTTCAAGAAAATCAAAATTTTGACCCGAAAAAAAACGTAAGGGGTACCACTGTTCGTTTTTTTTTTTTGAGATATTTAGCCATTAATAAATATCTCAATATCTCAGCTCTGGAAGGGTCTAGAGCCTCCATTTTTGCACTCAGGTCTTAAGTCCCATGGCCTCTCTCAGTGAATCCAGAGTTATTGGAGAAACTTTTTTTTTTTTCACAAAAAAAAACAAGGGGTACCACTGTCGTTTTTTTTTTGTGCAAAAAAAATTTTCTCCAATAACTCTGGATTCTGATAGAGGGCCATGGGACTTAGACCTGAGTGCAAAAATGGAGGCTCTAGACCCTTCCAGAGCTGAGATATTGAGATATTTATAATGACATTTATGAAATACTGAGATATTCGAGCCATTCATAAATATCTCAATATCTCAGCTCTGGAAGGGTCTAGAGCCTCCATTTTTGCACTCAGGTCTAAGTCCCATGGCCCTCTATCAGAATCCAGAGTTATTGGAGAAACTTTTTTTTTTGCACAAAAAAAAAAAACGACAGTGGTACCCCTTACGTTTTTTTTTTGTGCAAAAAAAAGTTTCTCCAATAACTCTGGATTCTGATAGAGGGCCATGGGACTTAGACCTGAGTGCAAAAATGGAGGCTCTAGACCCTTCCAGAGCTGAGATATTGAGATATTTATAATGGCATACATATGACATACTGCAGATATTGATGCATATCTCATAAATATCTCAATATCTCAGCTCTGGAAGGGTCTAGAGCCTCCATTTTTGCACTCAGGTCTAAGTCCCATGGCCCTCTATCAGAATCCAGAGTTATTGGAGAAATTTTTTTTTTGCACAAAAAAAAAAACAACAGTGGTACCCCTTATGTTTTTTTTTTTTGTGCAAAAAAAAGTTTCTCCAATAACTCTGGATTCTGATAGAGGGCCATGGGACTTAGACCTGAGTGCAAAAATGGAGGCTCTAGACCCTTCCAGAGCTGAGATATTGAGATATTTATAATGGCTCAATATCTCAGTATGTCATAAATATCTCATAAATATCTCAATATCTCAGCTCTGGAAGGGTCTAGAGCCTCCATTTTTGCACTCAGGTCTAAGTCCCATGGCCCTCTATCAGAATCCAGAGTTTGGAGAAACTTATTTTTTTGCACCAAAAAAAAAACGACAGTGGTACCCCTTATGTTTTTTTTTTTTGGGCAAAAAAAAAGTTTCTCCAATCTCTTGAAACTCTGGATTCTGATAGAGGGCCATGGGACTTAGACCTGAGTGCAAAAATGGAGGCTCTAGACCCTTCCAGAGCTGAGATATTGAGATCTTCATCGTAGCATTTATGCCATTATAAATATCTCAATATCTCAGCTCAGGAAGGGTCTAGAGCCTCCATATATTTTTTTTATTATTATTATTTTTTTTTTACATTTGTTTGCATATTTATTTATTTATTTAAAATATTTATAGGTTTGGTCTCTCCATAACTGACTGACTGACTGAAATGGATCTCACCAATTTGTTCTTTGCACAAGTAGGTGTGGTCAGTCACATTGATGCCACTCACTGACTTCACTCTTTGCCAGTCAGAAACGCAGCAGAACAGATACTCATCTGACACAGAGATGCATCATCAAAACTGCAGTGGTCAAGGAAAGAGATGGAGGAATCTAATGCAAACAGACAAACACTGAGGTAAATTCATTACAATTTCCATTAATCCGTTAATTGTCCTGATCTAGAAGAAAAAAACAGCTATAACGGCCATAAATTAACCAAATAAATTAAAATACTCACTGCATTTATAGAGTTTGTTGAAGCTCAATCGCATCATATTCACTGATGTCCAGGAGTTGACCAATCACATCTTGGAACTCAGGAAGCTTGGTGACGATCGTGGATCCATTGCCTTGGGTGGTGGTCACATTCTCGCTGTATTTATTGAAATTATGCTCCTTCCCTGAAAATAAAGACTATAGCAGTTATTTAGAATGGCTTTTTTACTATAAGTGCTTTTTAGTTTTTAGTGGACAGTTCAACTTCAGGGTCAGTAAAGCAAATTAATAAAATTAGTATTTTACAAAAAAAAATATTACAGGGCAACCTTTAATGATGTGTTCAAAGTTGATTGTCGCATAATCATCTCTGTCATATCTTGACTGCTCATGCCAAAATCCTAGTGCATGGAGAAACTCATGCTCGACAATGGTTTTTAGTCCACAGCCATTACCAATGGAAAGAGTCTGGACTTCTGGAAATGAGCGGCCGACATATGACCAACACCTGCAAAATAAGTAATAAGTAAGACAGCACATTCACATAACACATAAGTGAATAATGGAGATGTTGACATCACTACCAGTCAAATTATATAGTCCACGTGTAGAACAAAAATGTCATAGAAAAGTACAAAAAAGGATGCTATGTATTTAAGATTTTTTATATTCAAAGTAAGCCTTAGATTACAGCTCAGGTTGTAACTTCTTCAACCAGCTTCCTGCGGTGGCTAATGAGGAGTTTATCAAATGTTTTATCAAAGTCAAGGGAGAAGCCCATAGAGAGCTATAAAGTTGATCCTGCTGCTAGCTCATGGACAGCTCCTACTCATGCTCTACTACGTCTCTGCAAGATTCAGAAGGGAATGATTCACGATTCCTCTTGGCACAGCTAGATGACTTGTTGCTCGCATCACATCTACATTGTCAAACTCAGTTTGAGCCTGCGCAGTACTCTCAGCCATCAGGAAGTGAGTTCTTCTAATTGACTACACTTTTCTCTATTGAAGTGTGTGGGGTCACTGTGTCCATTTATTTTACTGTTTATGGTTTAACACTAGACTTCCAGAATTCTATAACTATAATAGGCATAAGCAGTCATTCTGACTGCTCATACATTATTTGTATATAATTTCAATAAGGTATATCAAATCTAAGAATTAATGGATCTGTAATGTTAGGATAGGTAGTAATGAACATCAGAATGATGTATGTAAAAATGTATTAGTTAACAAACAACCACTCAGAAACTGAACACTTCTCCAGAGAGGATTCAGAGGAAACGCATCTGCTCCTGTGCGAGGTAAAAGTGAATAGTCTATGGAATAGGTATACAAACTGGAAGCATACTTTACCCTTGAAGACTCTCCACAGAGATGTAAAAAGCTTCTGCTGCTCTGAGCTTAAAGTCGATGCATGATTTCAGTCTGAACTGCTCAAAGGCTCTCAAAATGATTCCTTTATAGATTCACTATAAAGCACATAGGGGATAGGAATATCCCACTGATTCCCCAAGAATGGCATTCCTTTGCCGAGGCTTTAAAGCAGATTGTTTTAAGTATGCAGAGAATACGATATCTACTGATTTAGAAATGATCTAATATTGTAGAATGTCTTGGAACAAAACTCACCTCCATGATGTCTCCTTCTCTGAGACTTAATCCTACAGTAATAAAAGACGTATTCAGGTTACAATAAATATGCTTAAATTAAACAGGAGTGAATCATGATTTATAAAAAAAAAAAAAAAAAATGTATAACCTAATAGTAAGTTATTGCTTTTACAAATGCATTTGAGTCATTGAGATAATAAATGAGTTTTACCTTTGTTTATATCGGGAATATCATTCCACTGCTCATTAATGCCTTTGAGAAAATACAAAGACATACACAGCATTGAAAAACAAAACAGTTTTATTGAATCAGCCTAAAAGTCGGGCAGTAGTGAGGAGTAAAAACAGGATCTTTTACCCTGGCCTGCACACATATTACAATAACTTTAAAACAGAGTAATGTCAGTGACTGTGTCGTACTCACCATCTATATCTGGTGGGGGCTGAGAACGAGATATGAAAACAAAATTCAGACATTAAGAAAAATAGATTTAAAAATTTAAACTTTAAAATTTAAAAACTGTAACTGTGTCTACAATGTGCTGTAGAATAAGCTCAACTTACCATAGGTGATGCTGGGCCAAAAACTAAAGTCAAACTCAGCAAAAGAAATGTGCATAAATGGATCTTTACTGCAATCATAATCTCATTTACATTTGTCATGTCATCAAAATATACAAAAATATTAAACATTCTAGAAACTTAAAACATGGATGCAAACTGATTTAGAGATAGAAGATAAAACTGCCACTTGATCACCTAGATTGACAGGAAATTGTATAGAAGCATATTTATAGTTCAAGCCTTCCACATACTGAATTCCCAGTAAAATATATTTACATATCATATATTTACATATTTACAAAATAGAAAAAAAATTTTCGGTAACGCTTTAGATTACAGCCCGGAAAGTACTGTGTAATTAAATCGATTTTACAGCGTAACCTTTGGTAATTATAGTGTACCTATAACGTACTTACAATATAAATATAAGGGAACAATATTTTAAGTTTGGTAAATAAAGGGGTAACAACTTAGGAGAATAAAAAAAATATTTATACTGTATGTATTATAGAACTAAGGGGTAAGATATCACGATACAACAATCTTACATTTGGGAGCAATTTAGCAAGAACATACCTTTTTGAAATAATAGTGAACCATATAGGCTTTTCAAAAAATTACAGGGTATCTATGCATTTAGATTATAAAGTAATCTTTTTAACAAAAGTGCACTGAAAACGAAAACTATTGCAACTTCTGCTTAAATATTAGGGACAGATACTCTTGTTTCATGTTGTGGTGCTTGTTACCCCTTGTTCCATGTAGTTACTGGGTAAGTGTGACATTGCGGGCTGTAAATTAAAGTGGTGTTTGTTACCCTCTTGTTCCATGTAGTTACAGGGTAAGTACAATAAAATGCACACACACAACATTTTATCACTGACACAGAAACCTTTATTTATTAGACAAGCACCACTTACCCTGTAAACACATGTATAACCCCGATATACGGACGCCTAACTTTACTTCGATTTATTACTATTTAAATCCTCAATCTAATTATGACAAACTATATATCCTTGGAAGGTCAGACTCCTAAAACCTCTAAAACATCTGCCTCATAACAGACCTTTGTCACAATTCTGACCTTTGTCACAAAAAGCCAATTGATCGACTTTTAATCATTGCAAATTCTGTTTTTATGCTAAAAGTTAATAATAAAACAAATAATCTAATATTTTTCAATAAAAAAACAAATAGTATAATATTATTCTTAAAAATTATAATATGTGTATATATTATCCTCTAAAATATAATATTATTTTTTATCACCTTTTTTATTATATCACATATTTTAGTAGTTATCATAAATTAGGTATCATTTGAAAGCTTACGAACTCATAATTCATCCTGTAAAACCCGTTTTGAAATTGGACGTTGCGTTACCATAGAAACGGTATTTTTGTATTAGGCCCCTCCCCTTTTGGGCATCATCTTTCATAATTTATTATCAAAACCTTTTCTAATCTTGACAAAACATATTGTCAGAAAGGTCTGAGTCTCAAGGTTCCATATTTAGTGACAGAAGTGATATTTGGATAGAAATTTATTAATTTGTTATGGCAGAATGCATACAATTAAATTCAATGGAATTCAATGGCACCCGGTGGCTATTTTTGGTATAACGCCTAAACAAAATCTCATGGGAACTTCAAAATTTGTGATATCAACTTTAAATTTGGAACACAACTTGTTTAGATATATAGCTTTCATTTTATAGTAATTTTATTGTAAAAAATATTTTGTAAAATATTTATTTTATATTAAAAAATATATATTAATAAATAATATTTGATTTACTGTAAATTATAACTTCCATAACTTTTTCATACTTTAATTTTATGAAGTAATAATCTGCTGATTGTTTTCTTTAAAACAAGACCAAACTTGTGTATATATTCCAAAGCATTCTTGAATTACAACCATTTAAGTTTGTATAGTGCATTTTAATGTAAATTATAAAAAGGGGGGTGACAGGTAAGGGGTTAAGTTTATATTTATTTACAATCAACGTTATTCTTTGAGTTAATTATAACAAACTATAAATAAGCAATTTATGGTCAAACTTTTTAATAATGTTATATTAACACATTCTCTGTGGAGGGTTAAGGTAAACATTTCCCAAATCTGAAGTCTTTTTCATAGTTATTAATCACTGCATGAAGTAATATGGACTATAAAATACAGATCTGACATTGAAATGTTATTGTCTAATATAAATCACAAAACAGTTTTGCAAGTAATCAGTTTAATAAATATGACTTAAATATTCAAGTGTGTTTGAATGTCAATGTAGAGAATATGCATACAAATTTGACAGATGAAAACACCAGCCACTGCCGAAGTTTGGCTCGGTCCCAAATTAGCACATTTCATAATGCACTTTCGGTCTTGTGGACTCACAATGTCTGCTGCGATGCATGTGTCCGTTAAGTCCATGAGACCATAGAGTGTCCCATTTGTCATTTTAGGTCTCAGGAGGGTGTTCGTGAGCACACCTTTTGCTGTCGATATGCGCCCTCGATGCACACTTTTGCCGAAACCGCACTGATGCGAGCTCTGCAGCAGACTACTTCCAAACAGTCAAAGCGGTGTTAGGTCAAAGTGTGACGCAGTGCGAACTCATCAGGAAGACCGCAAGTGTTTCAGGGTGCCATTTGGGAAGAAGCCTATGCATCCTGGTTTGGCCCGCAATTGAAACCACCTCCAAGATTTTAGTTCCATCTAGTGGCATATGGTGGAGCTGCTACTTCTCTGCAGATGAACAAGAGGACATACACGTTTATGTTAGACAAAAAAAAATCACGAGGAAGGTTTTCTGATAAACAGCATAACAATAAAACCACTTGAGAACTCAGAAAGAAAACATTTGCACTAACTTCAAGTGGTGATTGGTTTAATAATGCCACGCCACAACAGTGACCATAGAAATAACAAGGAATTATATATTTATTCTAACAGTTTTACAAAATTTCAAAATCTCTGTGAACTTATGATTCCAGAATTTCAGCTTGCTGACTTACAAAAAAAAAAAAATAAATTCTGTGTATCTGATTCATACTTGGATTTGATCAACATGTGACTTTTTTGCTTCCCAGCCAGTTCATCCATCCATTCACTCTCACTCTTTGACAATATCTGGTACAGTATAATCTAGTATGAAACAAATCAATGAAGGCATGAGATACCTATATCACAAAAACAGCATGAAATCTCAGCAGATGGCAGTAGTGCTCTAATTCTGCCATAAATTTCTCTGCAAAATGCCACACCTTTAAATACAGTGATGCTAACTTGGTAATAATAATGAGTAAAACTCTGGGTGGTCACTCAAAATTGTTTAAGTAATTATTGTTAAAGTATAAAACCATGTTCTATACTTTGTGCCTTTTCCGAGTCTTTTAGTCTTCCTTACTTGTTGAGGGAAACAAGTTTAAACCAGCCTAAGATTTTTAGATTTTTTTTTAATTATTCTGGTCTCCCAGCCTGTTCAAATGACAATTTCCCAAAACCACTTAAAAACCAGACCAGCCTAATCTGACTGGGAGACCAGCTAAACATTACATGAATACAGATACATTAAAATATAAAGGCATTTAAGGCACAGATGCTACAACCTAGACTGATTTGTTGAATGAAACCATGCCATTTGTGTTCCTTTTAGCCACACATTGAATATTTCACAGGTCTACAAATGTTCAACAGTATCTCTGAGGATTGTTTATGGCCTACCATACCCAAACCTGAATATGTGACCTCAGATTGGTTGAGGAAGCCCCCAGCTGGGTATGGATGAAAGTGGGAATCTCCCTTCTTCAACTTCAAAAGCTTCTCACTGCGCTGACCCTCTAGTTTCTATGACATCCTGTTCCTCAAGTGATTGGCGAATGAGGGACTTGAGCAAGGGCAGTCCAAGGCCAGTCGTCGCAGAGACTGGGACGATGTGCATAAAACGCATTAGTGTTTTAGGGGTGACGTCCTCAGGAAAGAAGTGGCTTGATTCTAGGAAAAGCAGAGCATCACTCTAAAATTATCAATCAAGGAAAAATGCAGAAAAATTTAAAGGACAGTGCAGTGGAACAATCACATTAGGCCTGCATTTCAGCAAAATGTACTTGTGGTAGAAACTGCCAAAATGGTGCGTACAAATCACCATCTTTATAGAAATATTGCAGAACATACTTGTGTAAACAATGGTCATTCTGCAACCACTTTATTGATAAAAATATCTGTCATGATAAGAAATTTCTGACTGCACCCGCTATATACATAAAATAACACAAAACAAAGGCTAAGTCCAAACTAATAGTACATATCTGTGACTAATATTCATGATATTATCTATATAATATTCCCTAATTAACTTGTTTGCTTCCAACAATACCTACCTTCCTGGTTCTCCAAGTGTGCTTCCAGCTCTCTGAGCTGGCCCTGAGCCTCTGGGAGGTCCATCTTATTTATGACCAGGATGGCTGGCTTGTCTAACAGTTCCTCCTTATACAACTCCAGCTCCTGATCAACAAAATAAATCAAGAGCAAGTTATGCAGCAAAATCTTGTATACAGAAGCATTTCATTGAGAAAAGTATTTGTTTGAATTAGTTCACGTGTGAGTGTGTGTGTGTGTACACTAGAGCCAGACCAATATATCGGCAGGCCGATATTATGGCCGAAATTAGGCAAATTAGGCCTGAAACATCTCTCCTTGGCCTGTTACATTGAAAATGTATGTTTTACAATTTGCAGTATGACGGTAATCCATTGCTAAATTATGGCTCATCATAGACTAGCTAACCATAAAGCTAGCTAATGCCACTATCATCGGTCTGTTCTGTTAAGACAATAAAATAAACAAGTTTCTTTTTAAAATGCATTATCATATTATTTTGGTTCAAACACATAAATACAAATAACTAATGTTAGAGAAATCTGTTACTGTTTTGTTGCGCGTTTCTGAAATAAATAAAAAATATTCGGAATATCGGATTTTAAAACAAAAAAATATTTTATCAGTATCGCCTTCAAAATCCTTTATCAGTCGGGCTCTAGTGTACACATTACTTTTTAAAGGTTTGGGGTTGGTATGAGTTTTTTTTAATGTTTTAAGATAAGATGTCTCTTATGCTCACTAAGGCTACATTTAATTTATTATAAAAAAATTGACTTAGGAAAAAAAATGCAGTAAAACAATATTGTGAAATATTACAATTTAAAATAACTGTTTTCTATTTTAATATATTTGATAACTTAATTTATTTCTGTAAAGGCAAATAATTTTTTTAGCAGCTATTATTTGCTTATTTGGCGCTCAAGAATCTTATTTTCAATGTTGAAAACAGTTGTGCTGCCTATTAATTGATTATTCTTTCATGAAAAGAAAGTTTCAAAGAACAGCATTTATTTGAAATAGCAATCCTTTGTAATTTTATAAATGTCTGTTACTTTTGATCAATTCAATGCATTCACACTGAATACAATTATTTTTTATATATATCTTAACCCCCAAACCTAGGAACGGTAATGTATAAGTTTACCTTGGTTAAAAGCAGTACAGTTTCAAATGCAGACCTAAACGGGTGTTATTAGCTAGCTGAAACCCACAGATATTCGACCTGAAACATCAGAACATGAGATTACTACACAACTCTCCCAGTTCTTAACATTAAGTTCACAACATAACAGACTGTACGCATTACCACAAACATGAGCTGCTTGGTTCTTTCCACATGTTTGAGAAACTTGTGTCCCATGCCTTTATTCAGCGTGAGCACCTTCAATGAGTCCTGGTAAGTCTGCCACAGAAACCTTCAGAGAAAAATAACTTCTGTAACTCAATTTGAAGAAGTGTGAGTTAGAAGACACAACATATAATATACAATCACATTTGCTAAAGATCTGTTTATGAAAAAATGTAACTATACATTGTAATTTTTGGCTTAACTGTATATTGTAATTTTGGTTTAATTATCTTTATGGGAGAAGGTCAAAACCAGACTCTTCACACAATGAAGCCAATCTTCTAAACAGGCATGACACTGTTGTAACTACATTAAGTAATGACAGGATAGCATCCTGAGATGAATGAATGTTATGAGTTCAGCACATTTTGAAGAGCATATCATACTCTACCTGCTTGTGGTCATCATACATGATCTTTCCAATTTCAGGTCTTAAAGTTGTAACTAAGGTGGGGGGAAAGGGGATAATTGCAAAAACAGCAATAAATATCATATATGCAACATTCTCCCACTTTCAACTGCTTTTTTTCCTGAAAATTTCTTATTATGTGTAAATATTTGTAAGTAAATAAAAAGATTTAACAACCGAGACATAAACCGAACACATTTCACAGACATTTGAGGAACAGAAATGAAATGGGTCCCTGAAAGGGAGGCCAATATCAAAAGCAGCAGGGGGTATCTGTGTGCCTCAGCAGATGCTTTAAGAGCTCTTAGTGCATCTCATCCATAGACTGTGGACTATGGCATGTTCACACAGGTGATTAGGGACCCTGGGCATCTTTCTCATGGTGTTTTTCCAGAGACAGCGAAAAGGTTATCTTTAAAGTTATGGAATGAATGAATGAGGCATTTTATATAGCACTATCAAATGTACTACTGTACACCCAAAGCGCTTTACATTCATATCAGGGATCTCTCCACAACCACCACCAGTGTGCAACATTCACTTGGATGATGTGATGGCAGATACAGAACAGAGGGCCAGTGCATTCACAACACACCAGCCTTAGGTGGACAGGAGAGAATGAAAGAGCCAATTAAAAGGATGGGGATTATTAGGAGCCAATCGGGGGAATGTGGAAGTGCCATACGTCTCATGTATGTATGTATGTATGTAGGTGGGTATGTGGGTTGGTTGGTTGGTTGGTTGGTTGGTAGGTAGGTAGGTCAACTTTTCACTACATTGGTTTAATTTGTTACTGATTTTCAGTACTCACAGGGATAGCTGGCAATCATTGGTTTAGCATGAGACAAGGCAGTCAGTAAGGAGGATTTGCCTGCATTGGGAAACCTGTCAAAATAATACAAGCCTATCAAACTAGTAAAAAAAATGTTTGATGTGTGTGAGTGAAGTACACAGAAAAACAAAAACACAAGGAGGGTCACAAAGAATGACATATAGCAGTTTTTATGACTTACATCACAATCAATAAAGTATTTACATACCAAGTAGTTGAATTATGCATTATATTTTTTGTGCAATTTTCCTACATAATGTATACTTTTGACAGCAATACTTCCCACCCCATTCAACATTCTGTGTAGAGATTCTCTCACCCTACAAGTCCAAGATCTGCAATGAGTTTAAGGTCCAGCCGAATCTGTCTGGTTTGACCTTTGCTGGGTAAGAACCCAGAGTGAAGAGAGCCACCATGACCACCTCTAGCCACCAAAAGTCTGTCTCCTTCACAGTTCAACTCCCCTAAAGTGAAAAGAATAAAATGTTCAATGACACAGAGTACACTGTTGCCCCTTTTCCACCAAAGCATTTTGAGAGTTCGGTGCATACTCGTGAACCTGTTTCGACAACCAAAGAACCAGTTCTCGGCCAAGAAAATTGGTTCCAAAGCGGCACCAACTCTTTGATGTGCTAGAACCGTTCTTTTACCATGTCATGCTTACGTCAGGGGCTGGGTTTCTGTGAACAACAACATGACTGGGAATGGGATAGCTAATACGTATGGCGACATACACAGTGATGTACCGACGTCGTTTGCTGGGCTCTCTAGTCAGTGGAAAAACAAACTGGTTCTGAGAAGGTTCACAAGTTGAACCAACTTTTGAACCAGCACCAGGGTACGGTGACACATTGCTGCCACATACATATAATTTTTCACCCTCAATTATGTCGTAATAACGAGATCTTATGTCGTAATAACGAGATCTTATGTCTTAATAACGAGATATTTTCTCGTAATAACGAGTACTTATGTCGTTAAAACGACATACTTTTCTCGTTAAAACGGCATACTTTTCTCGTTATAACGACATAATATCTCGTTTTACCGACATAAATATGTCGTTTTAACGACATAAATATCACGTTTTAACAACATAAATATCTCGTTATTTCGACATAAATATCTTGTTATTTCGACATAATAAGGGGACATTGTAATATGGATTAAGCTACATTTAGCGTTTTTATAATTAGTTTCTAAGGGCGGAAATTAAACGCTTTGCGTTTATATTAGCTATCTGATTTTTGTAGTATACTTTATTATGATTTTAGTATTAATAATGCACGCACAATTATCCGTGAACTTGATAAATGTATGTTTTTATTAGGCTACTATATCCACAAACAAATTGCTTTCAGTTATGTGTGCAAAATTCTGAATTTAACGAATGTGCAGCGATTTGTACAAATAGAGACTGTTTGTGTAATACATTTGTTTTATTTTGTATTAGTGATGTAGTGATTAGTGATTTTATTTTGTATTAGTGTATTAGCGCGTCCATTTATTGAGATCTCATTTGACGGCAATTTGCTTAACGTGTAATTAAACGCGTTGAGTTTATATTCTGAGCTCAGCAGATTTGTACATATACTTTATTAGTATGATTATTTACTGTGGTTTGAACACTGTCCGTTATGTTAAGGTTTGTATTCATTTCAAGACTGGGAATTAAAGAACGCATTGTAGTTATGTTGGGACATTCTAAAACGCTTAACATTAAAAAAGCTTAATGTGGCTTACTGTACTAAGACATTAATATTAAAAGATAAAACTCAGTAAACATCATATTAATAAGCTATAGACTATGCAGCCTTTTAATAGCGGTTTTCCAATGGTAGGAAAATGCTTAACATGTAATTAAACGCGTTGCATTCATCTGGGCTCATTTATTTTTTTGCACATAGTATAGCTTATTAATATGATGATTACGAGTTTGGTCTTTGAATATTATTGTCTTAGAACATTAAGCCACGTTAAGCCTTTTCTAATAACGGTTTTCTATGGAAGGAAAATGCTTAATGTGTAGTAGTGTTGTCACGATACTAGAATTTCTAACTTCGAATACGATACCTTGAAAATATCGATATTCGATACCATTTTCGATACCACGGAGAAAAAAACTGCACAATATTAAGGGGGAAGGTTTTTTTTTATTTAAAGCTATATATAACAAGTCTAGAACATGACAATGAGGTACATTTTACATGAACAAAAATGTCCTGAGTTCTATTTGTTAATATTTTTTAATTGGACCAGAGCTAACATTATCTGTTGTATTTTTATTACTGTTATCAAAGATTAAAATATACTATAATAACATAAAAGCACTTAACAGTATCAAATTGGAGGATAGAGTGTCAGTAATGTATAATAATAAGATTAAACATTCAATTTTCAGTTAAAGGCATTTTATTATTGAATTAAGAGATGCCACTTTCTGTTTAGTTTAATTAGTCTGTGTAATCCAATTGAGCATAATCGGTAATGAAGGCAAATTGCAGAATTAAATAATAAAGTTAAATAGGCACAAGCTAATTTACATTTGACCACATGCAGTTACAATATTTACTTGTCTAAGATTCCTCAGTCAGATTATGTTAACTTTAAGAAAACAGTGAAAAAACTAGACAACACAGACTCATATCAACAACAATACTAGGCCATCTTAGTTACTGTTTCAGAAAAGTTTAAATGAAAAGAGTTAGTGTTTCCTTGAGGATTTTAATTACCAGTGGGGACAGGTGTGTCCAAACAACAAACACCCCTGATGCTGAGCATCAGGTAACTTGTTACCTGATGTAACCAGGTTACCTTTTAGCAACTATGCTGCTAAAAGGTAACTTTACCACTGGAGCCTGTTCCTAAGTCTGCTTTCATTCTCCGACATGCCTGCTAGGCCATCTTAGTTACTGTTTCAGAAAAGTTCAAATGAAAAGAGTTAGTGTTTCCTTGAGGATTTTAATTACCAGTGGGGACAGGTGTGTCCAAACAACAAACACCCCTGATGCTGAGCATCAGGTAACTTGTTACCTGATGTAACCAGGTTACCTTTTAGCAACTATGCTGCTAAAAGGTAACTTTACCACTGGAGCCTGTTCCTAAGTCTGTTTTCATTCTCCAACATGCCTGCTCACGGTGTGTAGCGCGTGTCCGCGCTATTCTCCGACTTGCTCGCTCAGCGGTGTGTTGTGTAATGCGGTATCCGCGCTATTCTCCAGACTCTTGCTCGCTCGCGGTGTGTTGCGCCGCGTCCGCGCTATTCTCCGAGATGTCTGCTCGCGGTGTGTTGTTAATGCGTGTCCGCGCTATTCTCCGACATTAACTTCACTTTTGCTATTTAACCAGAGCAAATGAGACGAGTGCATCACGTGTGGTGTTTGTCAACGCGCCTTTGAAGAGAAGTGAAAGTGACCGCACGGCTAGTATCGATACTTCGGAAATTAGTATTGGTATCGTTCAGATATTTCAGTATCGATATTTATCGAAATATCGAATATTTTTGACAACACTAATGTGTAGGCTAATTAAACGCGTTGCGTTCATATTCTGTGCTCATGATTTTTTTTTGCACAACACAAAGTATAGCTTTATTAATATGATGTTTACTGAGTTTGGTCTTTTAATATTACTGTCTTAGTACAGTAAGCCACGTTAAGCCTTTTATTAACGTTAAGTGTTTTGGAATGTCCCAATAAAGGGACACCCAAATTATCACTAATACAAAATAAAACAAATGTATTTTATACACAAACAGTCTCTATTTGTACAAATTGCTGCACATTCGTTAAATTCTGAATTTTCACACAACTGAAAGCAATTTGTTTGTGGATATAGTAGCCTAATAAAAACATACATTTAGAGCTGGGCGATAAAATGATAACGTTTATTCTCGCAGATAGAATTTTTCTCAATAAAACGATATCAAGAGGTCGATAAATGTTTGATAATGTTTATACGCCAAAAGCGGAACGAAACTCATTTGAACAGCGCGCGCCACACGGAGCATTTATCCACTCGGCTCAAAGTCCAAACGGCAGCGCACTGAGCGCAGCGCGAGCTCACGCACACTCGCACTCTCGATCGTCTCCCTCACAAGATCCAGTGAGAAAGCGCTTGAGATCAGTGAAGAACACAAATGTCAAGTTTAAATCAGTTTAAAGGCAGATGAAACACTGCTGACAAAAAGGAGAAACACTGCGTGCAACGATGCAGTCAGAATCTGAATTGATACTGAATCAATTTAGCCTACCATGGATTTACTGTAAGGTTAGCCTAGTAATATTAACTGCACCATGAAATGTGGGATATACATATTGAATTGTATAATATTATTAATGTAGACAATGTATTAAATGACTAATGGAATATAAGTACAGTATTTAATAATGTATTTAACTGTTTGGCTACTGTTTTTCATTCAAATACCACAGAAACCATAAAGTTATGCCATAATAGTGAGGTGCTAAGTTATAGGCTATACCTGGTTTTATCTGTGGTTATCATGATCTAAATGCATGATACTGGATGAACAATGGTTAATTTTAATACAACTCAAACAGTCAGAATATTACTTTTTACCAAATAAAAATGTGGTTGTTACATAAAAAAACCCCAAAAACCAGATGTTACTGTTTTTGTTAATGAACATAAATTTAAATAGTCGTTTAAAACACAATTAACACTCTGTTTTATACAACTTTCACTTAGGAGCAAAAATCTGCCTTTAAACTTGAAAGAAATAAAGATTTAACATATATCGTGATAATTATCGATATCGACTGATATAAGAAAAATTATCGTGATAATTTTTTTTGGCCATATCGCCCAGCCCTACATACATTTATCAAGTTCACGGATAAGTGCGTGCATTATTAATACTTAAATCATAATAAAGTATACTACAAAAATCAGATAGCTACGTCCAGAATATGAACGCAAAGCGCTTAAGCATTTTCCTCACATAGAAACTCATTATAAGAACGCTAAATGTGGCTTAATGCATATTATAATGCCCTCTTATTATGTCGAAATAACTATATATTTATGTCGTTATATACGAGATATTTATGTTGTTAAAACGAGATATTTATGTTGTTAAAACGAGATATTATGTCGTTATAGCGAGAAAAGTATGTCGTTTTAACGACATAAGTACTCGTTATTACAGAAAATATGTCGTTTACGACATATTACGACATATTACGACATAATTGAGGGGAAAAATAATATGTATGTGGCAGCAAATGCTTCACCGTACCAGGGGTCTCATTTAAAAAACTGTGTGTAGGATCCTTACTAAAAGTGTACGTGCGCCCGAAAGCCAAAAATGCGTACAGATTTATAAAACCGCTGCGTATGCCAGAACCTGCGCAAGAATTCACTTTATAAATCCCAGTCAGCGGAAGATTGTGCGCACATGCGTCTCCTCCCCGAAATAACCATATATGGAGCTTACAACGCCTAGTTTAAATATGCATATCCTCATCTGCATATCATTTGCATGTGATTATTCATCCACGTGATACCATGTTAACGTACAAGACGTTAGGAAAATATGAAATACAGATGTGCCGTGTCACAATAAATTATTATTATTATTTAATTTTTTAGTAGCCTATATCCTTGCCTTGTTTTTGAATGAATAAATCAAATAGTGTAAAATACATTTCAGAGAAAGATTTTCTCAATCTTTTCCACCTGGCCAAATAGTATTTTTAATGAATGTATATTTTTAATGGAAACAGATAGACATGGTTGTGGATTATTTGCATGGAACTATTTTCTCAGACAATCTGCTGTTATCATGATTAGCAATTATCTCTAGTTAAAACATTAAAACACTGCATGCCAGGGGAAAGTGTTTAAAAGCATTGCATCCACAACAAAATATATATTTCTATTTATTGAATTTATATTTTTTGTAACTTCTCAGTAATTATTTCATGTAGTTTAAGTGTTTAACTCCATTAATGAGAATGGCATATTTAATCTAAATGTTTATATCAGAAGTAAAACATAGTTTAAATCATTATTTCATTTATTTAAACTGTTATTGAATACGTGCACTGTATTTATTAGCCTACTCATGAAGATTTACGGCTTCATCTGCCATTAGATTATGTGCGTCAGTTTCACTAAACGGCCCAACGCGCGTGCTGGCATGGACACTTAAGAAGGGATGGATATTGGCTTCAAGTGATTGGCTTGGTGAGTGAAATTTTATTTGTAGGCTATTTTCTTTTTGTAGCCTATAGATAGGCTGTAATTTTCTTTAGATTTTTGGTCTAAAAGTGACCCAAAAGACATTTAACTACAGCTCACCATCGGTGTCGCCAACTCCCTTTGTCTCCAGAATGTGCGTACGCACGGCTCAAAGTTTGCTTAAAGGTGCGCACATTCTCCCGTCAAGTTTGTTTTTCATCAGATCACAAACTTTGCGTGAAAACTGGCGTACGATCACGTTTCCAGCCCCGTTTTGTGCGTATGCACGCTTTATAAATGAGACCCCAGTTCCGAACCAGTCCTTTTTTTGGTGGAAACGAAGTATGTGAAAAGGAACAAACAACACAAATTGGCATTTGATATAAAAGTTCAAATGTGAGAGAAATGTGTAGAAAAACGTACAAACAAAGAAGTGAAGTGATATGAGGAATGTGAAAGGAAAACACTGGATGATCTAGATGTTATAGAGAGAGATAAATGGAATTACCTCAGTACTTCTCCCCATCCGTTGTGACACTGATCCCAGTAGGTGCAAAGATACCTGGATGTCCTCTCCTTTCGCCCCTCTCAGAGCATGAATACTGACAAACACACCACACAAAACTTTACTTAGTCTCTATACTACAAAACACAACACAATCTAAAACAAAACATAACACAATCTAAAGATTCAACAGCTCTCAAACTCAGGTTTTAAAAGTCAATAAACAGCTTTGTGTGAGAAGAAGCTCCAAAAAATAATTGTTTATTTACTGCCTTGTTCTCTTAAATGAAACATATTCTGCACATTGAAATCTGAATGAGAAAACATCAAAATTAAGAACTGTCCACACAATCATCTTCTCCTGGTATGTCCAGTGTGCTGATTTTCTGGGTGCATGCAAACAATGAAAACATTCTTGCATTTATCATAATCTGAACAGGTGAACGCAAACATATTAAATGAATAACGACAAAGTGTTTCCTCACAACACTTTAAAAGGCTGTACTACTTTGATTTATGGAGCTTGACATTTGGGTTTGCAGTTTTGTTTCGGTTACATGGAAAAACATATTCTGCTAAATATCCTGAAAGTTCAATAGACTATTGATATCAACTATTTAAAAGATTGTGAATGCATCCTCAGCATGGAGTTAGTAATCCTTCACAATATAGACCTCCTTACATCAGATTTACCAAACAAAAGAATAACACCTCCTACAATGTATCTGTTTTAGATTTCTCACTTCAACACAATCAATCAATCAGTAGGAGAGATCACACAATCTGTTACTGCAAAAATAGGGCCCTGTGACATGACATACACTCACCTAAAGGATTATTAGGAAAGCCTGTTAAATTTCTC
This sequence comes from Hybognathus amarus, assembly GCA_030378365.1. Lineage (NCBI taxonomy): Eukaryota > Metazoa > Chordata > Actinopteri > Cypriniformes > Leuciscidae > Hybognathus > Hybognathus amarus. The sequence goes on along the minus strand of JAQIUQ010007293.1, from coordinate 421,017 downwards.
TTTAATGCAATTATCTAATCAACCAATCACATGGCAGTTGCTTCAATGCATTTAGGGTGTGGTCCTGGTCAAGACAATTTCCTGTACTCCAAACTGAGACTGTGTCCCAATTTGCTTATTTATACTATGCCCTAAAAGTATGTACTCTTTTTGTGAAGGAAAAAGTACATACTTTTGAGTGTATAGCAAAAGAGTAGGCAAGCTTTGGACATACTATCAAGTCATCTTTAACGGACAGTTCTGTCACGGGTTGCGTGCATCCGGTCACTGTCACAGTTAAAATCCTCCATTCAATCTAATTTGATTTTCTACCGTTTTCGAAGAGCACATTGTTTTGACAGTCGTGGGTCTTTCATGCTGATACTCTCCTCGTGCTTGCAATTTGAACACAATGATGCTTTTAAAAAGGTAATGGCTAAATGAATCTTTACAAAAGTTCACAATGCTGCTGCAGATGCAATATAATGTGGACAACATTGAATAAATTCATTTTCGTTAGGTTAGATACTGATAATTAATCACTCAAACCTCTTTATCTAAACCACGAACCTCTCAACATAACCGCGAGACTCGCACATCCTCCATGTCATGTCTGTAGTTTCTTAACACATTTTACTTGTGTTTGTAGTCCCAACCGAATCCTGGTCCAACGCGCGATGGTTTGTGGCCAATATCAGCCGTTATCAGTGTGCATCGATCTACACTTCGGATTCTGACTGGAAATATTAGACCACCTGTGTCTCTTTAGAACACTCATTTCAACATACTACGATTTGGGACGTACTTATTTTCAAATACTATTTAGGACGTATAGTATGCGAATTGGGACGCAGCTTGAATGTCAGAATGGGAAAGAAAGGTGATTTAAGCAATTTTGAGCGTGGCATGGTTATTGGAGCCAGACGGGCCGGTCTGAGTATTTCACAATCTGCTCAGTTACTGGGATTTACAAAGGATTTACTAGGGTTTACAAAGAATGGTGTGAAAAGGGAAGAACATCCAGTATGCGGTAGTGCTGTGGGTGAAAATGCCTTGTTGATGCTAGAGGTCAGATGAGACTGGGCCGACTGATTCAAGCTGATAGAAGAGAAACTTTGACTGAAATAACCACTTGTTACAACCGAGGTATGCAGCAAAGCATTTGTAAAACCACAACACGCACAACCTTGAGGCGGATGGGCTACAACAGCAGAAGACCCGACCGGTTACCACTCATCTCCACTACAAATAGGAAATAGAGGCTACAATTTTCTTTACAAAGAGCTCACCAAAATTGGACAGTTGAAGACTGGAAAAATGTTGCCTGGTCTCGAATTTCTGTTGAGACATTCAGATGGTAGAATTTGGCGTAAACAGAATGAGAACATGGATCCATCATGCCTTGTTACCACTGTGCAGGCTGGTGGTGGAGGTGTAATGGTGTGGGGTATGTTTTCTTGGCACACTTTAGGCCGCTTAATGCCAATTGGGCATCGTTTAAATGCCACGGCCTACCTGAGCATTGTTTCTGACCATGTCCATCCCTTTATGGCCACCATGTATCCATCCTCTGATGGATACTTCCAGCAGGATAATGCACCATGTCACAAAGCATTAAACATGACTATGAGATCACTGTACTAAAATGGCCCCCACAGTCACCAGATCTGAACCCAATAGAGCATCTTTGGGATGTGGTGGAAACAAGAGTTTCGTGCACTGGATGTGCATCCCACAAATCTCCATCAACTTCAAGATGCTATCCTATCAATATGGGCCAACATTTCTAAAAAATGCTTTTAGCACTTTGTTGAATCAGTGCCACGTAGAATTAAGGCAGTTCTGAAGGCAAAAGGGGGTCAAACACAGTATTAGTATGGTGTTCCTAATAATCCTTTAGGTGAGTGTATATATACATGACACACAAAAATATCTTGTTGTGGATTAAAAACATAATAATATATTTAAAAAACAAAAAAACTATTATATTGTGCCTATAATATAAGAAATTCCTACTATTGCCTTTCAGAGGTATTACTGACCATTTCTCTCACCCATACTTTTTCTAAGAAAAAGAACTCACCTGCTGTTTGAACCAACACCTGCAGTGAATCGTTTGTTAGGGTGTTTATCCTTGATTTGCTTCAATGTAGTGCCTTTTTTGGCCACCACACACACGTCTCCACCATTTCCCCCATTTCCCCTAAACGGGGCAAACCCATTTCCTCCACTTCCACCCCTCACATACAGCCGTATGTTATCCACAAAGTTGCCATACTGAAATAAAAGAGATGCCGAATTAGTTAAGTTCATAAAACTGTTATTTCACTTTTGAAAGCATGGACATTTTCAGGCATAAAGATATTTATTTATCTGGTGTTGACAGTACAATGAAAAGTATCTTCATTTGTGTTCTGAAGATGAACGAAGGTCTTGGTTTGGAATGACATGAGGGTCAGTAATTAATGACAGAAATGTCCTTTTTGTGTGAACTAACAATTTAAAGTCACGTTTTGCGTTTGTGGTTCAGATAAATCATACATTTCACATAGCCTACGTGTTTTGGGTGATTCTCCAACTATGGTACTTTTTAGACCTTGACTTTTTTTTAGAAAATGAAACATTTTTAATTAAAATATTACTGGCATAATTTGTTTCCCCAGTATGCCTAAGATACCTGCCCTGAAGTTGGCTGTGCTGATTTTTATTAAATATGTTTTTTTTGTTGTTTTATGTAGACATCGCAAAATAAATTGTCATTTCCACAACCGAACAAAAACGTGTTTAACCAAAAATGTTGTCATATTTGTAGTTATAAATATATTGGGTTACACATCACACGTGCATGTTTCCAAATTCTAAATTGATTTATTTCTCTGAAAAGCAACAGTTAAGATTTTACAAAGTTAACACCAAAAAAATGCTTAACACTAAGCCACTGAAACCTTTCATTCATATTTCTGAATTTTATTATATTTTCAAATCTGATATTTTTCAACTCATATACATATACTTTACCCTTATCTGCTAAATAATCAACACCACCACCATCATTACCTTATTTATTTTTTTTTTTTATGTTTTACCAAAAAAATATTTGTGGTTGTGGAAATGTCAAGGGAAAGGCGGGTTATGGTGAAAATAACATTTCAGATATACAAACTGTAGTAGAATCATAAATGCATTATGGAAATGCAAAAGTGAGTCATGACCTCAATGTGTAGGACAAAATGAATCTCAAATTCAAGTTTGAAGATTATTCTTATTTTTATCTCAAACAGGGATAGTGTATTGATGAACAACTGGCCTAACAGCACTTAATAAAAAACATAACTCATTCCATGTGTGACAAATTATTTGAAACAAAAACAATATCATAAACACAATCATCCTTGTGTTTTCATAAAAAATCCATGTTTCACCACTCCCTGAACCAGACCAGTGAATGGGCCAAGGTTCACTCACAGATGAAAACAGGTGAACCCAATGTTCAACATGTTTAAAATATGCCAAATTGAATATATATATATATATATTATATTTGATTGATTTGGGTTATAATTAATTATTTCTATCTGAATTTAAAATCTCCTGTATATTAGCCAAGGTTCACTCGCAGTCAAGTTCGGTGAGTACTTCCTCCCACACTAATGGATCCAACATCATGTGACGTTTCGTACAACAATAAAATATCTAAATTTATAACATTCTCATTACATTATGTGTAAAGTTTGTGTTTACACTCTATTTTAGTACTATAGCAAACTACTTTGCTTTTAAACACATACAATGTCCTTGCCAAGCCAACCTGTCTTTATCACTTCCATGGAGACAGATGTGGAAAAGACGGTTTGTGGAAAGGAACATTTTTCCCCCCTTTCCCTCTAATATTCTCATGTTTGACTAAGCCTGTTAGTGCTAGTTTTTGAGTTAGCATTAAATAATCTCAAATATCACCTGATGAAATTTGTAAAAATCCAGAAATGTTTCCGTTGGAATGAATTATGAGCGGTTCAGAAATGACATACAATAAACATACTCACAGTATTCCTCATACTTACCTCGATATATCTCACAATTTATTAATCTCTGCTGGGACTATTCTTTCACCCAGCCATGTGGGTTCCTCTGGAGTGTCAGCTACCATGGTTACTGAGTATACAAATCTAGAACACTGAGCCTGGGATTGCATTTAATGCAGAGGTGTGGAAATGACAGTGAACCCAAGGGACAAGTGTTCAACATGTTTAAAATATGTCAAATTGAAAATAAATATATATAAAAATATTAGATTTGAATGAATTTGGGTTATAATGCATACTTTCTGTTTGAATTTAAAATTATATCAGTATTAGATTTTAAGTGAGATAAAGGTTTAAGACCCAAAGTCTGGCCTAGGGACAGAGGTAAAATAGTAAAAAACACATATAAAATGCCTCCTATTTTATACAAAACAACAAAATTGAACAATGTTTTTTTTATTTATATATAGGTTCCCCTACACATGTAGTAAGCGTAAAAAAACAAAGTGGAAATGTTTTTTGGTTTTTTTGATATCTGTCAAGGACAGAAAAAGTACCATAGTTGGAGAATCACCCTTTTATGCTGTTGGTGTGTGTTTGTTTATTAAGAATGTTTTTGGTAACACTTTATTTGAAGGGTGTGCATAAGACTGACATGACACTGTCATAAACATGACATAACACCTGTCATGAACATGAAGGAGTCTTTATGAATGTTTATGACTGTTGTCATTAAGTGTCATTCGGTAAATTATGACACTTTAAATGCAAAGTTGACATTGTTTAAAATGTCTTTGTTATGACAACTTGACATTAACAAAGACAAAAATGTCTTTGTTATGACATATTGACATTAACCAAGACAAAAATGTCTTGTTTATGACAACTTGACATAACCAAGAAATCATAACCTGTTAACCTGTAATGTGTTAACATTACATTACCCTATCATATGTTATGGTTGGTTTTAACTTTGGTTGTCATGACACCATTATAACTGTGACATGAATATTTGACTTGTCCTCAAGTAAAGTGGAACACATTGTACTAGTTATAAAGATGTCATTAAGGGTCATTAGACTGTCAAATGCTTTAACAACAGTGTCATTAATATTTCCCTTTACCTCAAAGTAAAGTGGAACACGTTGGACTAGTTATGATTTCTTGGTTAATGTCAAGTTGTCATAACAAAGACATTTCTGTCTTTGTTAATGTCAAGTTGTCATAATCAAGACATTTTGTCTTGGTTAATGTCACGTTGTCATGACAAAGACATTTTTGTCTTTGTTAATGTCAAGTTGTCATAACAAAGACATTTTAAACAATGTCAACTTTGCATTAAAAGTGTCATAATTTACCAAATGACACTTAATGACAACAGTCATAAACATTCATAAAGACTCCTTCATGTTCATGACAGGTGTTATGTCATGTTTATGACAGTGTCATGACAGCCTTATGCACACCCCTTCAAATAAAGTGTTACCATGTTTCTCACAAACCCAACCTAAATGGACCTTCAACAGCATAAGAACAGAGCCCTCAAATGATGTCCTATTTGAAATGAGACCTGAGTGAGCAGGAAATCTACGTCTTGAGTCGAGGAAGGGGCTTTCAGACGCAAGCCACAAACGCCTCGTCAACATTACGCACGGTGCACTTTGCAGCATACTAAATTTCATTAAAGTGTGTGGTCTGGGCGCATGAGGAAAATTACCTATACCTAGGCTACTTATTTACGTCATCACACAGCTGCTAGCCCTAACCCCATAGTGAGATTAGCCAACAAAAGCATTCATTTATGAAAATAAACCTAAAGGCTAGCCCCCATTTCACCACAAGATGACAATATGGTAAACAAGAAAAGTGTGTTTGTAACACAGTAATAATCATATAGTAATTTGTTACACGATCTGTTCATGAAACAAAAACTGAGCTGAGCATGTGAAGGTCGGGCTCCCTATGACTTCCTAAATGTCATTCTGCAGATTTGCCAACGTTACTAACCTTGCGGAAGCAAGCTCTGCTTGTCCAGACCATCCCGAAACAACTCCTCAAGTCCGATATTGTCCTGAACTGGCACACAATCTATCCGTTATTAGTTACAACGTTGCTGATTCTGTATTGCTGAAATGAAATGAAGGACCAAACACGTGTGTGCTTCCGGAAACATGGCGATGTGTGCCGTGATTGGTTGAAACAAGTGCTAATGTTTCCGCCTCTCCAGTCAGAACTAAACTAAAAAGTAAACAATAAATAAATAAAATAAATACATTAAACATTTATTCACCCCTTTCTCATGGTTTCTCAATATAATTCATAAAATTATATTATAAAATATAATAGCATTCTAATACGGGCACTTCGTAACGCAGTGTGACAACATGCCCCACCTGCACAACTGGGATTTAACCACGGCTAGTCTTCTGCAGGTTAAATAACTGTCTCAACTGTTAAATTACAGATATACATTTAAAAGTATTTAAATGTAGACAAAATTGATATTAACACAACAACAGAGATGAAAAATTAATGTAAGTAAGAAATTTACTTTTGCTTATAAATGTTCAGTGATAGGCTATCTTCCAAAGATTTCTGAATTTTGGCGAATTTTTTGTCTATATAGTCTCTGGTATTGCAACTAGTAAATACACTAAGTTTTGTCATGCTAGCATGATTTTAAAACAAAAGTGTTACAACTAGCCCTGTGTTAGTTTGTGCACCGCTCACCCCAAGTTAGCTTTATAACTTGTTTAAAAAAATACTTGATAATTTATTTCATAAGACACATACCTAAAACCTGACAGTATAAATTATGGCACTGTGTCAGAAACAAAACTGGCATAAGGTAAATATGAGCAAGCTCCCTTTGAGAGATAATTAATATTAGGCCTATTATAATTATTAAGGTGTTTAAATATTGTTGGCCCACTTTGGCTAAATGTGTAAGATAAAGTGGGCATGTGGGATTCAGGTGAAGTGGGCAACTTTTACACTTCATTATATTCAAATTAATTAGACTAAACAAATTGACATTCACTGGTTATTTTGACATATCTATCTTTTTAGAAAACAGAATTGAGTGTGCCAGTAGGAAATTCATGTCAGAGATGGGAAGAAAGGAAAGAAAGAGCAAGACAGTATAAGTTATAAGTTAAATATAATTGAATAAATTCAATCTATGGAGTGAAGAAAAGATGAAGAGGAGGAAATGTAGATAAAGAATATAAAGTTTCATAATATTTATACAATTTAAGTTCATTTAAAGTGTTTAGAAATACAGACAGCATTTTTTGATAAATCAGGGATTTTTCCAATTTTTTCAATACATTTTACATCATAATACATTTGTCTGGATTGCATGATCCTTAAAGGGATAGTTCACCCAAAAATGAAAATTAAGTCATTATTCACCCCCATGCTGTACCAAGCCGCTTTAGACCTTCGTTCATCTTTGGAACACAAATAGAAGATATTTTTGATTGAATTTGGAGGTGGATCACTGCTACATAGGCTGCCTAAGGATCGAAACTTGACGGCCCAGAAAGTCAATGAAGAAAATGTTTAAAGTATGGAATATTTAAACATTTCTCTTACAATGACTTTCTGGGCCGCCAAGTTTCGAATCCCAGCTGCTATAGCAGTGATCCACTTCTAAATTTAATCAAAAAATATCTTCATTTGTTGACCTAATTTATTGTCCTCAAACTTGAAAAGATTCAATTTGGAGTTAAGAATGAAACCCGATCTTTTCTTGAAATCTTTAAAGCCCCATTTTCAGATTATTTTAAGAAGATGAGCTCTGGATAAACTTTTTTTTCTTCTCATTTTTTCCCCCTGGTATACTTTTGTTGTTTATATGTATACATATGTTACTGTGATTATATGTTCATTTGCATTTGAGCATTTATTATGTTTGTTTATTTTTTCCCCTTTATTTAATTATGCAACAATCTGATGCTTGTACTGTGCTTGAGATGTCTTCTTAATACTAATAATAATAAAAAATTATATATATATATATATATATATATATATATATATATATATATATATATATATATATATATATATATATATATATATTCTTCATTTGTGTTCCGAAGATGAACGAAGGTCTTACGAGGCTGGTACAGCATGGGGGTGAGTAATGAATATATGACTTTCATTTTTGGGTGAACTATCCTTTAAAATATTTATTTGTACATATAGCCTACCTTGCAAATAACACATTATAAAAACTGTATTCAAATTGATATATTATATAGCTGGACCTGAAAGTTAACAAAAGCAGGTTAATAAACAAATTAAAAGGAAAAAAACAAATAGGTAGGCTATTTAACAAACAATAAGATGCCCACTTTAGTCACCCTACAAAAAAGAAAAGAAAAAAAGAATAGTATCGGTTAATCATGTGCTCTACGTTTTGTGTTGTTTTGATTATAATTTAATTGTGTTCTTCACGTCAGAGAGGTTTTTAGTGTAAGTGGAACGGGCTACGGTCAACAGCATGACGTTTGAAACGTGGGCGCGCAGAGCTTTAAAAGTCTCTAGAAGTCGTTAAACACTCTGTCACAGTCAATTATTCGCCTCAATAGTATGTCAGGAGACGTGTCTGCAGAACAATCGCAGAAAAGAAACGACTGAACTAAACATTGTAAGTAGATTATCTTGAGTAATGTTATACATGCAGGTATTTCACTTGCTGTAGTCGGAGAAAAAGGACTTTTGTTGCTTTTCCAAAAGGTATTGTTTCACGCGGCATATTGTATGGATCGCATAAACCGCAACAGTTTTCAAATTCTAAAAGATTTCACTGCTGATTCCATAGGTTCCAATGGAACGATTCATTGGATTCTTTGACGGCCAGTGGTTGCGCCTGTCAGTGTGTCTGCTCATGCTCGCCACCGCATCATCGGTCTTCATACCCACTCTTGAGATGCTGAATTCCGAGAGGGCAGGAGGCGGCAAGACTCCCGGTCACCTGGACGAGATAAACCGTGAATGCTGGGACACATCGTCACTAGCGGTATTACAAGCGCGTAAATGTACCCGTTGCCGATACGGTTTTCTGGTCTCTGGGAACTTCATGACATACTTGAGCGAGTCTAATCAACCCAAACATCAAGGCATGCTTCCATGGGGCTGGCGCAGGTCTTTTGGGAGCGGTATGAGACTGGTGCTCGCTTGCGCGCACGGACTGGGCAGAAGGGCCAGTGCGTCCAGGCAAGAGATGATCAAAGTGCTAACTTATCATTAAAAGGGATTCAAATCTAGTCACTTTACTTTGTTTTAATTTGAATGTCTGTCAAAATGTACAGTTTTGATGTATTTTATTTATTTGTAAGTCATATCAAACTTAAAGGATTAGTTCACTTTAAAAAAAAAAAAAAAAACACTTTTGCTGATAATTTACTCACCCCATGTCATCCAACATGTCTTTCTTTCTTCATTCAAAAGAAATGAATGTTTTTGATAAAAACATTACAGGATTTTTCTCCATATAATAGGACCCAAACCGTTTCAAGGTCCAAATTACAGTTTCAGTGCAGCTTCAAAGGGCTTTAAACAACTCCAGACTGATGAATAATTGTCTTATCTAGCGAAACAATCAGTCATTTAAAAAATAAATCAAAAAGTTATTATAAGCACAAATGCTTGCCTTGCTCTGTTATGTGATGCGCGTTTGTGACTCTCCTGTTTGAACTTCGTTCATCAAAATTAACAAATCTTTTTCGAGTCAGTTCGTTTATTCAATAACCCTAACCCTAAAAGTGAACTAATCCATTAAGCTAAATTAGCTTGTTAAATGTCCCTAATTCTGGTGTAATCGGTGTCAGGATGACATAACACATGCAAACCATATTAAAACAAACATCTTTTCAAGAACGGTTTGTGCTTCTCAGTCTACCTGTCCATGTAGGCCTACAATCTGTTACAATTCACAAAAGTTCAATTCACAAATTAATTCACAAAGATGTAAGAAAAAAATGCATAATTGATAAAGCTGTTACATTTTTCATATTGTGCAAAACATATATGACTTATTTATTGTGATATAGCTGTACAATAATAGGCCTACTGTTTTTTAAGGATACACAACCTATTCACTTGGATGTCTACAGTCAATTTTACATACCGTGTGGCAACAGGCAAAATGTCCCTTGAGTTCGTTTAGTCATCAGTATGACACTTTCACTCTGGTAGATCTCATGCAGTGCCACAACAGTCTCAGACAATAAAACACAAATTGCGTTTATTGTCTGAGACACTTGTGGCACTGCATGGGATCTTGCCAGATAACCCTGATGACTTCACAATCAATCACAAATCTAATTACGATACCAGTTGCTCAATTACAGTCAACAAATACTTTTTTAAAGTGAAATTGTTCAGTTTAGACCATGTAAAAGCTGATTGCATGTTTGAAGTCTGATTGAAAAGTGTGAAAAGGTCGTTCTTTTCTGCTACAGATTCATGTTTAGTGGCCAACATCATGCAGTATAAAGGTTTCAGACAGGGTATTTGTAGTTGGCTAAAACTAAAACCATTAAAAAAATTCTCTTGGCTACTTAATAATGAGTTAATGTTAACTGAAATAAAATATTACATAGCCTTATTACTATTACTAAACCATTACTGAAACAATATAGGCTATAATGGCTTGACAATTGACATTAACACCCACCAACCCACCAAATATGGTTGGTTGAATTTTATATATTTTATACAGTTAAAAAGGCATTCAGAAATAATAAACTAAGAGCAATGTATGTTGTCAAAAATATAGATTCTTTTATATCAATACTGAAATATCTGAAACACTTCCAAAACTCATTTTCACAAAATCTCCTCAGCACTAAATTGAGTTATTTTACGTTGCTTATGCACTTAAACAGTCAAATACACACAAACTAATGTCAAAGTCCAGGTTTTGGGCGAGTATTCACATGAACACAGTTATAGGTGATGCTAATCAGCAGAGAAAGAAAATGCATGTAGGCTTTAACAGTATAACACAGATCAGTGTGTCAGGTTTAAAGTGACATCAGCCTAATACTCAAGTCCGGCCCGTCTGGCACCACAACCATGCCACGCTCAGAGTTGCTTAAATCACCTTTCTCTTCCTATTCTGACATTCAGTTTGGAGTTCAGGCCGTGTGATTAGATGATTAGCTAATTGCATTAATGAGAAATTACACAGGTGTTCCTATCCTTTAGGTGAGCGTGTATATACTGATATAGACAACTATTTTTATTTTGTATTATAAAAATATGAATACAAAACAAAATAGTTGTCTATATCAATGATAGGCTATTTAATGTCTTTTAAACGATATGTAAATATGCTAATAAATGAAAATAGCTAATGGATGGTAACAAAATAATGCATGTAATTTTTACAGTCCACAGTAGCAGAATATAGCCTACTTAGTGAAAAATATACCTTAGTGAGTCTGTTTTTCAACATATTCTTTAAAGGCTATTGGCTCATTTTAATGACACCCTAGTCTATTATGAGTAACGAGGAACACCGTGTTGATTAGGGCTGTGAAGTGACATAACATAGGTTAATGTAAATTAGTAAAAAAAAAAATAGGCCAACAGGAACTTACACCGTGCGTTCTGCAGTGGTCGCCTCTGACAATGCACGAGTTCTTCTGTTTCTGTTCACCACGATATTTTCATCGAACCAGAAGGCAGTTCCTAGATGACCGAAATTAATAAGCATTAGTAAGCTTTGTTACGTAAGAGAAGAGTCATTTAATGATTGAAGCAACGTATTTGAACAGAATGTTAACGAGGCCACTAAAACCACTCTATGACAGATACTGACGTATTCAGTAGAATTAACTTTAATAGCCCAAATGTCGTTTTAGAATTAAAAACCCACTAATAGTCAAACATTCACGGAGATAAAACGCAAAAAGAAAACGCTTTTAATTAAAGAAAGAAAAAAAAACATTGACATTTTTGCTAAAGAATATGACTTTTTTTCTTCTTTTTACATAGGGTGTGTTTTTGCAATCATGACGCACGCATCGAGTAATGATCGATTGAGATTCCTCCCGTTTAACGGGAAAAAGTACTGTTATTTCACTGCCATGTGCACGAGGCAGACTCTGCGTATCTGGGCTCGCTCTACATGCCTGCCGGTGCGGGACGAGGAGCAGGTGATGCTGGATGGAGACTGGCAGCTTTCTACGCTGCAACTCTGGAGTAACCACCGCAGCGACGTGTTATATATTATTCACTATCATCATCATAATTCTTAGTTATCAGGCGCTTTCCTAGCGAAAACAGTCAGCAGCATCTTTAGAAAATCATTCATCCATGTTATCCTGATGACTCGGCTTGGAACCTCCACTAGGGATACGGACTATTTATACCGCGTGCAGCATCTCGAGTCTTCTGATACGCGAATCCAAAAAAACAACGCTTCTGAAGATCATTCGCTTGGAGGTAAGAAAATCACTATAGAAACGTCTTTATTACCATTCCGAATAGTAGTCTGCGACTGAAATGTGACCTCAATTATGCAGAAAAATATCAAACATCATGTTCGCTTCTGATGTTTTGACACGCATTTGCCATGATGTAATTTTATCTGTAGCTGAAATTAGGTTTCTACAACAAAAGAATAAAACAACTCCCATTCCTGTGCCGTTAATGTGCTCTAAAGGAAGCTGTTTGGTACTCAGAATTGTATTGATAGGTAGGCCATGAAGACAAAAACAGAGGCTGAAGCATTTTTTTAACATGCACGTTATTTATAATGTACTTATTCAGAGAAAGTAACATGTTAAAGTATCACTCTGTGTTAAAAGTTTAACTGTGTTAAAACATTCTAATTGAATTGTTTTAAACAGTATGCATTTTTGTCAGTATTTTCAGTGTGCATCTACTATTTTTAGGGGTGTAAAAACTTATCAGCATGCACACTCGCTTTCACAGACACGTGCACGCATGTATACAATACTCACACACAATCCAGATTCCAGTCTAAGCTTTAAACTCACTGATAGCCTGTCTCAGATAGCACACACATAACATTAGCTATACAACTTTTTTCCACACTTTTAATGTACTTTCAGTTATAAGATGCCGATTAATAATAGTGTATCCTGCCATCTCTGATGTTTTGGTTTCCCATCATGTGATACCAGATATCAGGTTTTAAGAATTTAAACAACTTGAATATAGAGATTTGAACGGCTAATGTCAATGAAAAAAAGAACTGTTTGTTCAAAAAACAGCAGCATACAATTCTATCGACTTAACTTATTATCAACGGTTTAATGCAGCTGGAACATTCAAAATTGGCATTGGCTTGGCACTGGCTTTGTTATAAGAGATTTATAACTGAAAAAAAAATAAATGAAAAAAATTAAATAAAAAAAACCTGTCAGAATTAAGTATTCTAGTGAGAGCAGTGCAATACACTGTTATGCGGATTGAATCTTTTTTGAAAACAGACAAATTAGTGTGAAAAAACAAGGGACTGGTCAGCCCATGTGAGTACCCCTTGTAAATGTGGTCAGGAGACTGTTAAATGGGGCAGTGGGGTGGAAATGCCAGTTCCAAACCCTGCCAATGCTTCCCTCCGCCCCATACACACCCCGTCCCGCCATTCTCAAACCCGGTTATGCCTGACCCACGCACTCTATCTGGAAAGAGTAAACAACCTGGGTCAAAGAAAAACAGGTTGTGACGGGTGGCTGCGATGTGCCGACTGTCAGCATGCCAAGCCCACTTTTTTTTGAAAAACATAAACATGGGCAGCATGGATTATAGGCCAAACTGAGGTGTAATCAGGGGGGATTTACACCCGTCAGGTCGAGACAATGAGTGTGCTCATATAACACTGCCTCACTCCATAAAACAGATTATGATTTGCTTTTGTCAGGAAGCTGTGGCAGTGCTAATGCTATCATTTACACAGCAGGGTAGTGTTTGAGCAAGGCCATCTTTGCGTACATAGTCAGTGACATTTTTGTTATTAGAACCTTTTGCATATTTAAGATATGACAAGAGGGGACAAATTGCTGTTCATTTGGTTCTATGGTTAAACACTTTCATACATTTTAAGCTCTCACGTGGAAAAGAAATAGCTTGTAAATATGCAACACATCAAAATAGACTTGTGTACACTCATCAATCACTCTAAAGCTTAAAACAAAAACAACAAAAGACCGGATAAAAGATTTAGAATAGAATTTTCAGGCTATCACAAGTGTATTTGTTGTGCATTAATCAATTTCGGATATTCAGTGCGAGTAATAATACGTAAACATCACAACACCATAAGGTACTATTTTAAAGTGGAATGGTTTCTATACAAAGGCAGTTTTAGCAAATATCCACCTATATGGCATTACTGTTGCAGCCAGGGTTCATTTGATGTTGATTGACAGATGTCTTTTGTTTGTGTTTATCAGTGCCAGCTCTAATTCTGGCTACCACTATGCCTCTGCTGGAAGAAAGTTCCGTGCCGAGGGACTGTACTCGAACTGTGCCAGTAGTCATTATTGGTGAGTCATCAAGGAGCAAACATTATCAGATGAATGAAAGACGGGTGTTTACAGCAACAACCAATCGTGATGGCTCTTAATTAGAATGAATGTAAAGAAATATTTAAGAATAATATTATATATTTAAGAATAAAAGATGCACAAAAATATAGCATTCCATAGTTACCTCTCTCCCATCTCCCCTTCACAGGAAATGGCCCTTCCGGAATATGCTTGTCATACCTTCTGAATGGGTATACTCCTTATTTAGATCCCATGGCTGTGCACCCAAGCCCCATCCTCTTTCGTAAACTACAGGAAGCCAAGCATCTTCCCATCACTGAACAGGTACAAACATGAGTGGTGAAACAGGTTGTGCAGTTTAACTAAGAAAATTGTTTAATTGTTTTAAAACAATTAAAACAATCAAAAATGTGCAATAAACCTATTGCCCGGTGTGTCTTCTTGTAGGATTTGGAGTATCTTTGCGAAGGTTTAGAGGGGCGTTCAGGAAACCCTGTGGCAGTGCTCTTAGACACACTCCTCCATCCAAATGCTGATTTGGGCTACGAGTTCCCCTCTGTACTGCAGTGGAGGCTGGAAAAGAAACATCACATTCCTCATCTGGTCTTGGGCAAAGCTACACCTGGCGGTGCATGGCACGTGAGTGATCCTTTTGTAATAGTAGGGTTTATAGCCTCGTGAGACCACCCTGATCTTGCGATCTTTCAAGGTTTCACTCGCAGATCAGTCTGGATACTTTCCGTTAAAGAAAATATGGGAGCAGTTCACCAAACGAACGTCCAATCAGCGTTGGCTTTGAGGCGGGTTGAGGTGTGACGCAACGAGAAGCGCGACAGTTTTTCTTTTTAAGTTTTTTTAAGTTTTTTTTTTTAGTTTTTCTTTTGCCGACATGTTTATTTGCTGAGCTAACGAGCCTTTACCTGCAGCAGCAAGAGTAGCCTGGCTTGTGGTTTTGTTTTCGTCGTCTCTCTGTTAGTACGTCATATGCTTCGTTGATCTGATTGGTTGATCTTGGCCCATCTATCACCAACATAGGCCAATCAGCTAACCAGAATTTTCACCCCTTTCCAAAACTACTTTAACGGAAGGTTTCCAGATGGATATGCGGAGCAAATCCATCTGGCGGAGTCAGGTTATAGGGTTTATGCTCTTCACTTAAAACTGCCTGGGCTTGAAAAAAATGATTAATTGTAAAACTAACCTTCCCTAACTGTTAGGTTAGCTTTTGAGAATGTTCTGTCAAGCTAGTTATCCAATACAACTTAAATTATGTGAAGAAAACCTGGATAGATATTTTTTGTCTAAATGTCCTTCATTGACGAACTTTGTCCTTCTGGTCTCCTAGGCAATGGAAGGTTCGATGCTGACCATTAGTCTTGGTATATGGATGGAGTTACCAGGAGTCAACTACAGAGATTTGACTCTGGGCAAACGGAAGTATGCACTATGGAGGAGAACTGCATACATGATTAAGGCAGCTTCCATTAGTACAGGAACGTCAAGTCCCACTCCTGGAGAACCAACTTACTGCAAAGTTTAGTTACAACCCTAATTAAACACACATGAACTACCTTGTCAGGAAGGAGGGCCTCCAGGAGCAGGATTGGACCTCTCTGCAAATGTATTTCTCAATGATATCAAGAAGATATTACGGGCCTTATCAAACAGAAATATGGTCTAATTTTTGTAACGTTTTAGTAGGTTCTGAGATTGATGGGTTCCTTTGTATATCTGTGTGATTTTTTTTCACAGGGTGGTGTCCAATGATCGAGCCACTCCAGATGAGATCTCCTCTTACTACAAAAATTATGTCAAGCTCATGGGTCTCCAGAAGAACTTTGTGGACAATACCTATGTCACCTCTGTTCAAAAACTTCACCGCAGTCAGGAAAACAGTATTGGGAAAGAAAAGGACACTGTAAATGGTCAATTGAATGGTGTGAAAAATGGGTTTGATTATTGCAATAAGAATAGCACAGAGAACGGTCAGAATGGTGTGGTAAATGGGTTTAGTAACGAGTTACAAACTGGAATGGAGAATAGCATTAGAAGGGGAGAGATTGGGGAGGAAGATGAAGATAAAAGAGGTAAAGAAGGAATGAAAGAGACAACTGGGGCGCCCCAAGGGCTTTCACAAGGACTCTGGGAGGTCAGGGGCTACCAACAGTTCCAAGGTGACACTCACGTCCCTTTTAGCTTATTTGCAGAGAATGTTGTCTTGGCAACAGGGGCATCTGACTCTCCAGCACGACTGGGAGTAGAGGGGAGGATCTCCATTATGTGTTTCACAGTGTGCGTGACCTTGGTGTGGCTGTCAGCTGTCACGGCAAACTGGGCTCTTCCTCTGACCCTGTGTTGGTAGTGGGGGCGGGGCTTAGCGCTGCTGATGCAGTGTTGTGTGCCCTGAACCATAGGGTCCCTGTGTTGCATGCATTCCGAAAGCGCACTGATGACCCAGGTCTCATCTTTAAACAGTTGCCAAAGACGGTTTACCCTGAATATCACAGGGTCTACCACATGATGTGTTCCCAAATTTACCCAGCATCCCCTGTTGCAAATCCAACAGCTCCTAGTCCATCTTTGTTTCCCGACTACACCAGCTTCCCTGAGCACTGTGTGCTCTCCTTCCAGCCCGACATGCACTGTGTGATGAAGGGATCCAATGGTGTCCTTAGAGTCTTCAAAGTCTCAATGGTGCTAGTTCTGATCGGGACCTATCCCAACTTGTTTTTCTTGAAGGACCAAGGGCAGTACCTTGGCTTGGATCCCAGTAGGCCAATCTCCTGCAGACAGAATCCTGTCGACATAAACCCTTACACCTTTGAGTGCAATGCTGAGCCTGGGCTCTTTGCTATGGGACCCCTTGTTGGTGACAACTTTGTACGCTTCTTGAAGGGTGGCGCTCTTGGCATTGCTAGCTGTTTGCTCAAGAGACTGAAACAGAGGATGAAGAAAAACAGGAAATTGATCGCCGATGAAGGAGGGTGTGGAGGACGGGGAAGAGAAGGAAGTGCGGGTGGAGGAAGAGGATTTGTCTAAGGCTGTTTCATGACAGTAGTCATCTTGGGATGTATGCAGTGAATACTAAATGAAACTTCAACTTTCCTTCCACCTCTAAAAAAAAATACATTTATAAAAACGAGCAGAAGCTAGGAGAAACTGCTCTCTTCCCAATGGAGTCTTATGTGGACTCTTATAAAAGCGTTTTTTCTTTTTTTTTGCTGGTCAGAAATACAGTTATGTGCCAATATGTCTGTCATTTAAAGTCTAGATGAAGTACACTTTACCTCTTGTTGCTGTCAGTTGCCTTGTTATTTGTAATTGGTAATCTGCTCTTACATTACATCAGACTGCATATCTCACATTTAATGATCAAAGTGCCTAAAGGGCTGTTCAAACTGATGGCGATTTGTAGCGGCAAGGCTACTGAACATCACTCATAGTTGGCGTCACAAGCAACAGACTGTTGCTGTTGAGAAGTGACAAGGTTGAGCAGAGCAGAGCAAAGAGAAGCATCTTCAGTGATTTATTTGCTGTCAGTGTGAATGCAGCATAAGTTAAGGAGGAGTCTATAGCAACAGAGCCACAAGTTGATCTGGACAAGTTTGGTATTCAGAAGGATTACTTCTGAAAGAAAAAAATATTAGGAGGCCATATTGTAAGACCTGGGCTATGTGTATCTTTTCTATTAGACCAGATCCAAACCAACTTTACTCTTAACAAGTGCCAAACCTACAGTACATTGAAATTTATAGTAACCATGGTGTGTCTCAGTCACAAAGATATTTTTAAGTAAAATAGTTAAAGCTACACTGTGTGATTTTTACCCCATATGACCATCCAGTGAATATTAGTTTCTGTTCCCCTCAATTCCGATTTCGTTTTAACTCCTACGGTGGCCAATGTAGTCCAAGATTAACATGGCTTCCAGTTCGACCTCGTCCATGAGTGTTAATTTGAACGTAAACGCGAAAGGCGAAACTTGAATTAACGGGTATGTCCCTCTTTGGCTAATGTACTTTCAAGATGGAGGGGCAACATGCGCGACCGACATTAGAACCCCTTACCCTTATGTATTTTCAATGGCATATTATACACTCACGAGAATACTTTATTACTTGAACGAAGTAAATATACATTAATGAGCACATATATTTTTGAAAGAACTAAGTGTTTTTAGCTAAGAATAAACTAAGAGTTACACAGTGTAGCTTTAAATAAGGATTTTCTGATCAGAGAATTCAGATTAATCCGTGTGATATGTTTTTGCAACAGTGTTTTTGCAACAGGTATTTCACAGTACTGAATACTAGTGAAATGTTTTATTTCATATGTATCTATAGTGCCAAATAAATGTTATAATGGTTTAAAATTATAACTTCTAAAGCATTAACGTTTTCACCTTAGCCATTCATACTGTTAGTTTAGATTAAACTGCGAGTATCCTTGTGTGGAGTGACAGTTTAGACAGCAGATTTCATCAAAAGACATGAAGGTACACTTGAAGGAACCAAAGCATAAGACAAATCTGAGCTGTAAGAAATAAGGAAAGTCCTTTAATTCAGTGCAAAATGATTGAAGCTGTTTCACAAGGAGGTATTAAAACAAGGAGTAAATATAACTGCTCAATTTTGTAAAACTTCAACATTTATTACATACGTTTTGTACACAGTATTTTTTATTATAGACAAATAAATCTAATAAAAATGGAAATGTGTTTTGCTTGGCAATCTTATCACAGATATTTACCTTATCAACATTGAGTGAGTATTATGAACATTATTATCTTTTCTTTGCAGGTTTAGGGTTGTACCTAAAAAAAACAAAAAAACAAACAAAAAAACAGATTCAACACAAAAGCAAGTAACTTATCCATCATTCCCAGAAAGGCCCATTCCTGCCAAACAGTAACTGATGTCTGAATGATTGAATAACTGAGCAAATCGATATAAACTGGTATGCACTAAAAATCAGACATTATTTAAAAGTCATCAAACCAGACATCCCCTTTCATAAAACAGGACTGGGACACTTCATTAGCCTGGGAGAGGAGCTGGAGCAGATTTTAGAAAAACAGAGGTGCCATATTCTTCTCATTCTTATTTTCTGTGTGATGTTCCCACCCCATGCATGACTGGCTGAGCTGATTCAAAGATCGAAACAGTTGTGTTGGACACAAAGCACACAGCCGTGACTGTCTGTTTGAGGCCAGAGTGTGAGTTTTATGCTTTGGCAGGGGAAAATGGCACCACTTGAAAGTCCCCTGTTAGCCAGGTTCAGTCTCCAGGCAACAATTCTGTGCCTGACAAGGCCTAACCCTTCTTTTTTATCCAAGAAGATGCGAGCCTAAAGGCTTCGGCCAAAGAAGCATACTTTTAAAAGGCTTGTGCACGGAGCGGAAAGCAGAAAATTAAGTACACCCGTGCCTTAAGACACAAGATGGTGGCAACGTTTCAGTTGTATGAGGACAAAGTCTATGCCAATATTTGAAAGTAAAGTTATGCCAATTATTTGCATTCCACATACATCCTTCAGAAATCACTTCTAATATGATGATATTATGCTCAAAAAACATTCATTATTACTTACAATGTTGAAAAGCAGTTGTGCACATTTTTTTCCCAAAAATTCTTTGATGAATAGAAAGTTCAAAGAACAGCATTTATTCAAAATAGAATCTTTTCTAACATTATAAATGTCTTTACTGTAATTTTTGATACAATGTAACTCATCCTTGATGAATAGAAGTATTGATTTCTTTTCCCCCCAAAATTCTTGCTGACCAAGACATTCTTGGTAATGTTTAATGTTACAAAAGCTTTCCATTTCAGTGTTCTTTTTAACTTTCTATCCTGAATTCTGAAATAAAAATGTAAAAAACAGTTTTCAACATTGATCATAATCATACAAGTTTCTTGAGCAGCAAATCATCATATTAGACTGATTTCTGAAGGATCATGTGACACTGAAGACTGGAGTAATGATGAAAATTCAGCTTTGATCACAGGAATAAATTACTTTACCATATGAAGAGTTCCCATTTGAAATTTGAAGAGTGCCATTTGAAATTTTCTTCTAAAATTATCTTTTTTATCAAGATTGTATATTTAAGTTCATTAATTTCACTTAAATGGCAATGAAGATTACCTATTAATTGTCATTTAAGTTAAATTACTGAACTTAAATATACAAGCTTGATAAAAATGGTCATTTTAGAAGAAAATTTCAAATGCATTTAGAGGCTTTTGCATCTAAACCCTTCATATATATATATATATATATATATATATATATATATATATATATATATATATATATATATATTCACAAAAGGAAACAGACGTTTTAAATTGTAATAATATTTTGCATTATTAATGATTTTTTTGTATTTTTTTATATTAATGCAGCCTTGGGGCAGCAAAGACTTCTTTTAAAAACATTAAAAATTGTACCAATCTAAAACTTTTGACCGGTAGTGTATAAGAAATAATCTAAAGACACTGACCACTAACTTAAATCATCACTGTATTTTCTGTCCTAATCACTTAGTGTTTAATCAGCAAGAGCTTGTTAGAAATATCAACGGGTCATCACAGCCCAGCGTGACCTCAACTGTGAATAATGACTTAAAAGCAGTTGGGAAATCATTGACGTCATACTTTCCAAGCGTGCTCTGGGAAAATGAAGGATCTGCTAAAAGTAGAAAACACCCACTTCAAGAACTCATGCGTAATGCTGTGACACTGGTGTATCAGACCTGGTAGCTTATCAGCAACCAGAACACACAGTTGATGAGTTCATGAATTCAGTTCATAAAAAGCGGGACTTTACAAAAGAAACTTGCTGCGGTTGAGTGAAGTTTTCAAAGGTATTTCAAAGCTGTAGAAGTCAAATATCTGAGAGCCTGTCTGACAGAGGATTCAAAGTGGGGCACAATACTGGGAATTCAATCCAATACCTCTGTTCTGCCTAGCCTGCCTCAGTGCGTAAGCGCTGTCCCGTGGCTTAAACCGGTCTAAGCCAGTCCACTCTAGGCTAAGCCCATAGTGTGTCAAAACAAAGGTTATTGTCTCATTGTGAGGCTTGATATCTGGGGTCAAAGGTCAGTGTCTTGTTGAATGTAGTGTTAGTTTAGGCAGGTGGCGGCTGTCTGCATGAGTGAGAAATAGACTGGGACCAGACAATCTCAGACAGGGTTCAAAAGAGCACTAAAATTGCTCACGTCCCACTTGAATCGTCACTCACTCTGATTCTGTCTGTTTGATCAATGCCCCCCCCCATCCCCACAATCACATACCTGAACAAATCATCTCCCAAAATCTCCTCCCGTTCATTCTGTTTTTCCTCCTAAAGAGAGAAAATATATGTCAGGGTTTGGCAACCACTAGTAAGGTGAATGTATTTCAGTTGGAAGTCACTAAATCCAAGAAACTACATTTTGAGGTAGTCCTTCCTCTAATTCACAAAGGATTGCCGTAAAGCAGGTTCTGGTCGTACAATGTGCATGACGTCATTGACATTTTAAAAGACTTTTTAAAGCAAATAAGTGACTCTAAAAAAATCTAACATCCAGTAATGTGTAATCTTATTTTGAATACAACATTCAAATTACTAGACAAAAAATTATATCCTGAGAAAGTGGATTTTTAGGGGTATAGCTTCATTCATTCTGCACTTGTCCTGTGAGCACCCTCATATGGACCCAGAGTGGAACTGCAACCAGTTCAGAACCCGGAAGTTTAATGCAAGTCTTTACCGTCACTTTTGATCAGATGCTTTAATTTCTTAATAAATGGTTATGGCACAGTGATTAACAAGGAAAATTAAAATGTCATTTCATGACAAAAGGCTTTCACACCCTGGCAATCATCTGTATAAAATAGCATTTTATATGGTATGGTTAGCATAAAGCTTTGCACAAGAGTAACTTGAAGGGACAATATGTTCTTTTTTAGGTATTATCTGAAATAATTTTTATTCACAAATACCTCCGCCAATTATCTGACTTATCCTCGTAAACAAAGAATTTACTATCTTTATATCCATGGGATGGGTAGGTCCAAGGAGGCTTCCATGTAATTCTGCCATCTTGAAAAACTATAATAGCAGAGAGGGACAAAAAGTGCTACGCCAACGTGTTTAATGCGTTTTAATTCAGAGCCAGCATCACGTGACTGAAAGCAGCAGAAACGGAGGAGCAGAGCGGGGCAAGTTTAAGGCTGCATTGCACTGATATTTTTAATGGTGGGACATAAATATGCCGAGCCACAGGAGAAGGAATTGCTCAAAGAGCAAAAAATGTAAGAGATGATTAAGTTACTTTCTTCTCAACAGTCAATGTCAACAGTCTAAATTGCAAGCTTCTTTCATTGCTTAGTTGTGTAATTCATTTTATAGGCACTAGGCAGCATAACAGTAGAACATGTATAGGTAATCCCGACGAAGTGCTATTAGAAGACATCCTGCCATAACTTTCTGGTACATAACAGCTAATCTAGATGCAACACATTTGAAAAAGCGAGGTGCTGGAGAGCATAATTCGCTTGAATGCAAAATACAATTTCACTGCTAAATGGGTGCTAAATTCCTACGCACTGTCCCTTAAAATTAAGTAAGGGCAAATATTATGCAAACAACTGTTTTAATACAAGCAAAAAAACTATATATATATATATATATATATATATATATATATATATATATATTATTATAAAAATTAATGATTAAATAAGTGATTTTAAAAAACTTTAAGTGAGCTTAAAAAATACAAAATAATCAAATTCTAAAAGAAAGGGAAATGAGCCTGCACTATTAAATATCCAATAACAGGCAATGCAATAAATATAATACAGTCTAAGTATAATTATGGACATTTCCCATGGTTTGCTGCCACTCATTTCCTTGCTCCAGTGGTCTCTCACCTCTGTTGCCTGTTTAAGCCATTCCTCCAGTTCAGAGTTCTTGCTGCGATTGTGAGCCACCAGATCCGAGCCTCCAATAATGTTGGGCAGCCCATTAAATCCAGGGACATTTGCCTAAACATGCACACACAGAAGCCATTTAAATATCCACAGATAAACAAACACTGCGATACTTTGACATAATATTACAGAAGCGTGCACTGAGACACTCGCTGCAGACCTTGCGGAACCTTTTGACATTTTTGTCATTGGGGTCACGGGTCTGTAGTGGGGCCAGGTCTCTGATCTGGAAGAGGAGGTGCTCACAGTCAGGGACTTAAACTGAACCTGTAGGAGACTCTTAGGCAGCTCAGCATCATTCTCAGATCCAGTTTTGGAGGTTGAGGCCTTTAGATCAACAGAGATTTTATTACACCAACAAGGTTACAAAACACTGAGGGAAAACAGGGTGAACATTGTGATCATGACCATTGTGAAACCCCGAAAAGATCGGTATTATTAGGTAGCATAGGTCAAACCGACTCACAACTAATGTCTGTATTTAAACCTCTCACCTGCATTTCCTGATTGGCTACACTGCCAATAGGAGTCCTTGAATTCTGAAAGAAAGAAAACAAACGTTACTAGCTCCTCTATAGATAAAAAAAATATATATTTATGAAAAACAAACGATGGCCGTCTCCATACCACAACAAAAGACACTTCCTCCTCTTTAACCTCTTCAAGTTCTGTGCTCTTTTCCCTTGTTTGCTGACATATGTGCCGCCAGATCTGGCGTTTGATTGGGTGACCTCTTTGACTGCCTCTCTGAACCCTGATTTGTTGAAGCTGGGCCTGTTCTGTCCAACTGCAAGTTCTGAGTGTTGTTCCTTGTGTCTTTTCTGCTTTTGTAACTCAGTGCCCTCTTGCTGATTGGGCAATTGTGGATTATTGCTTGCGCGGTTCTGTCCAAACTCAAGACGTTGTTTTTTATTCAGCTGCAGCACATGGAGGCTCATCCATCTCGTCAGACATTATGGACTCAAGCTCTTCAAGTGACATTTCTAAATCAGCAGCTGCATCAGGTTCTTCCAGGACTGATGGGACGTCTAGCTCTGGTTCCTTCCTCTTTTTGCTGCCAGAGTTTTGACTGGACCCACAAGCCTGACCCAGACTGGCACTGAACTCAGAATCTTGACACTGAGCTGTGTTGGTTTTGGGCAGTATGTGAGGAATTTTGCTGGATTTCGTCTTTTTTATTTTCACTGTCTTTTCTGAAGATTTTGATCTCTGACTGGATAGAATTGGCACTGTCTTCATGGGGCCTGCAATCATAAACAACACACATAATCATAAATAGTTTAAACATCATGCAACCTTTCAATATGAAAATTGAAAATACTGTCACATGACCCTGTAAACCTGGGTGATTTAATGTCTATCCTGGGTGATTGATTATGAGTGATTAGTTGAGGTTGAGACACATTAGTTGGTTGTCCTTGAGGCATGTGACTTCTTTAATCACATTTATTAGACTACATGCAGCATTTTCTGTCTCATTACTTTACATATTGATAAAGCACAAAAAGTAAAAGAAAAAATGAAAACAAACCAAATAAATGAATTAAATTTCACTACAAACATCACTTATTCTAGGCAAGCAACTGTATTAACTTCATTTGTATGTGATTTTCAACCTTGATACTATTGCTAATAAAAAATATTTTTTGAGCATCATCAAATCTGCATATTAGAATGATTTCTGAAGGATCAAGAGACTAAAGACTGAAGTAATAGCAGCTGAAAATCCAGCTTTGAATAAGTTCAATTTATTTTGAAATGTCTATGGCTACATTCACACTGCAGGCAAAAGAATATCATATCAGAATTCATGCAACATTTATGTTACTCTAGTCTAGATATCGACATTCGTCACAATTCTAAACTGATGGCCATCACTCCAAAGATTTCACATAACGGTAGTTCTTTGAAAATGGAAGACGGCAGCAAAGTTAGTGGAGGGACGGCGAGCTGTTATAAGTAATACGGTGACAGCTCTATATAAGCAAAACTTGAGGAAAAAATGCACGGATATAAACTTCACTCTCTTTCTCCTCATCCTCATCCAAGTTCGCTGACTTCCATGGCACATAATCTTATAAATGAATGCGTAAAAGCTGACATCAGTAATCTTCATGTTTTCTTCCGTATGACAGTGAGCTGACATGACGCCTTTGTTAATGTGCTTTTGGGTATGCGGGATCAGTCCAGATATTGGCCATATTTAAAAAAAAAGACCAATTATCTTAGCAGAAAAATCTGCATTGAGCATTAAGGCTTTCAGTGTGTGTAATGTAATGTAGCTTTAGTGATGTGGGGTGGCATCAGACTTGCCTTTTCTTGCCGCCAGGCTGGAAGAAGTTTGTGAGGGCTGTCTGTTTCTGGGGGATTGTTTTAGTGTGGTGCTGCCATTGAGAGGTGCTGTCCTAGAACCTTCAAATTCAGACTTGCCCCCTGCCCGAAGGTGCTGAACCTTTCTTCAATCCTCTGCTCAGGCTCATACCATGCTGCAGCTCTCAGATGACCTCACCGTCTCACTGACTGATGCGGGAAGTGGAAGGATCCGGGCCTAGGGATGAGGATTTATGGGTTGCTGATAATGTGGATCCCTCCTTAATAATAATAATAATAATAATGACATTTATTTAAGGCGCCTTTCAAACCACTCAAGGTCACCATGCAACAAGTAGCAGCAATAACAATAGTAAAACAGAAAACAACAGTTAATAACAATAGCAATAAAAAAATAGCAGTAAAAAGTACACAAAGTAGTCATGGAAGAAAGTAATTTTGAATAGATGAGTTTAAGTTGGACTTTAAATTGAGCTAACAAGTCTGAATTATGGAATGTTGTAGATTAGGAACAATAGGGGACCTAGGACAGAACCTTGGGGGACACCATAGCTAACAAAAGGTTGGGAATGTAATGTTTTTAATTGTACAAACTGTACGGATTATTGATAGGTATGAAGTGAACCAGGCATAAGGAATACCAGTGATACCAATATCAAGATAAACGGTTCAAGAGAGTATTGTGTGAAATTGTGTCGGAAGGAAGTAGCAACATTCTAAAGGGAGGTTCCAAAAGAAAGCAAATATCCATGGACCATGTTAAAATGTCTGTTTTCACAGCATAAATTCATGTTTTTTACAAGTTGGTCCCTGGAATTTATTGTTTTTTTCATAGGTTCCAAGTGCCTGACAGCTGTGAGGGGGTGAATTTTTTTCTAACTGTTATATCATTTAGATATAAAATTTATGACAAATAAGGGCGCATCATACCACCTCTGTATCCTTTCTGAACATTTGTATTGAAATATCATACATAAAACGGGTTGCTCTGCTATAAACTGCACTAACCGAACACTGTAGTAGTACTTAGCTCCATTTTTTACCTTCGTGTGTCCGAGGTAGGGACAGGTGGGGTTTGTTGTTTAATGAGATCTAATATGTCATTGTTGGTGAGAATTTTCACGTGAAGAAATAGACGATTACACGCATGTACTTTAATGGTCCAGTGGCAGAACTTTCGCCAAGTGTGTCAGAGGTTCTGGGTTCTAATCCGCACTCATTGTTTTTTTTTTTTCATTAAAACCGTATTATGTTTATCAGTGGTCGTATATCAAGCAGAGACACGTTTGTGTGCACTTTACTTTGTGTCAACACTGCCAGTGTTGCGAGTGAAATGTCTTTATCCCAGGTACATTGGCATATATTTCAGCATGTCATACGAATATTGTTTCATGGGCTTTATTTTTATCAAACGTCAAAAGATCGCGTAGCTCACGTTTACAAGCCACCGTCTTCATAGTAACGTTAGACTATTGGCTACTATTTTACATAATGGATATGCTAATTCAATTCAATGCTTGTTGGTAGATAATAGCCATGTCGTCAATATTATAATATCAAGCTACCATAGATAAATCTGCAAATTTGAAAAATTCATTTACATTATAGCCTGAGGCAAGACACTTTCACCAGAAAATAAATAACAAACATGACTATCAGCCTACAGACATAGGACAGTTATCCTGACTGTTTATTTCGTCCATCTAATCATGTATTATTTATTTGTAAGAATGTAGCCCCTAGCAAACTCAGTAATCAGTATACTTTCACGTCTCCAGCTGGCGCGAGCTGCCCGCCCCGGCTCTATGGGGATGCTTGAGTGTGTTAAGCACCCTCAAAAGAAAGCAATGCAGTCTACATTGGATGCAGTGATGGGCGAAGCTACACAACACATTACCAACAGGAAACTGATCATGCACGCGTTGTTTCTGACGTACTTCACATTTGGTTTTACTCGCTGCTTCAGCCATGACAACATTGAGGTAAAAAAAAAAGCTTGTTGGACTCTTGCGTCAGAATTTGAGGAAGTGGGGGAAGTGATGTATTCTGTAAAGTAGTCCGAATTTTGCAGTTCTTTTTGTGCTCGGGTTCCTACCCACTCCCCGAAGTTACAGAGTGTCAGTAAAGCGATACAGACACTGTCAGGCTATAGCAGTTGATGTACCATCTCAAGTGTTTTGAAAAAATATTATAAAGGTTGAAAAAAACTACACAGTGCTACTTTAAGAAATGGGGTTATGGCAGCTATTTTAAAAGTTGATGGAACAATGCCGGAGCTAAGAGACGTGTGAATAATACGAGTTATAAGAGAAGAAAGAGAAGGAAAACAGGCCTTTACCAAATGAGTTGGTATAGTATCAAGTCAACATGTGGAAGAATTAGATTTGAAAAATTAACTGAGAAACTTCTTCTGCGGATGGCAAATTAAAGAAGAAAGGAAAGAGAGTAGAAAATGAATTGAGACTCTGTGTGGCGAACTGACAGTAATGGGTAGCCAAAGAGGCCAATTTTGTCATTGAAGAAAGACATACATTTATCACATTGAGCAGTGCAGCAAGTGTGTGGGGAGTGTGTCAGGAGGTTTCAGAATACAATTTACAGTTGAGAACAAGGCTTTAGTATTACCATCTCCAGACTGTTTTGGAAGCATACAGAGCATCTTTATAAAGATGAACATGTTCACTATACAGCTCTCTATGTATCATAAGTCAAGTTCATTTTAAACGACCTCTGGTTTTGAGCTGGCGAAGTTCAGGAGTACCCAGGGAGCAGAGTGAGTGAATGATACAGTCTGAGTTTTAAGAGGTGCAAGTGTCAAGGAGCTGCTGTAGCTAAAAGTTATAAAAGGAGACGAAATTGTCAGGAGAAGTGAGATGGTCTCTGAGTGAGTGGAAGATCAGTAATTGCAGCAATCAAAACTGAGGGGGTCAATCTTTTTTATATTCCAAAATGTCATCAACCGTTGTTTGGATTTAGAGAGTGTAACATTAGCATTAAAAGAAAGCAATTTATGACCAGATATGGCTATTACATCTGCAGTATTTAATACCTTCTTTTCTACGTTCTTTGTGGGACGTGTCTTCTAGGAGTCTCACCAACTGCACTCATTTCACTTGTAACCATCCTGAAAATATGAACATTGACTTACTTTACAAGACAGATTTATATATAAAAATGAAAATTATGTCATTAACTGACTCGCCCTCATGTCGTCCCCAAGCCCGCAAAGACTCGGAACACAGTTTAAGTTATTTTAGATTTAGTCTGAGAGTTTTCTGTCCCTCCATTGAAAATGTATACACAGTATACTGTCTTTGTCCAGAAAGGAAATAAAAACATCAAAGTAGTCCATGGGACACCAGTGGGTTAGTTAAAATGTAGCATCAAAAATACATTTTGGTCCAAAAATAACAAAAACTACGACTATTCTGTTATCAACCAGAGTTCAGTGATGCTGATGAGGTAAGACACTGCTGCCGTGTTATCAGTGCCCTCGAGTTTCGTTTACAGTCTGAGGGAGACACACCCTGTAAACGAAACAATCTTTGCAAACATGTCTAAAGGCCCGTTCAAACTAAGCACGATAACTATAAAGATAATGATAAAGATAACTATATATGCGTCCACATCAACGACCGATAACGTTCTTTTTATTTTAAGCACGCACGCGCGCTGCGGTTTCAGAGTAGTGCGCACGCAAATTACCTGCTGTTGCTGCTTTACGTTACAAACAAATATCAAAAGGAAAAACAGGCGCTTTTTGTTTTGGGTACACGATCGATATCCTTAAAAGACGAGAGGTGTTGGGAGCGCATCTAAACAGTGAATCTAGCATGTCTAGTGTAATATCTGGATTTAGCTGACGAATTCAATGATGGGATAAAAACATCACCTTGTACTTCAGCAATGTTGTCAACTAGCGCTGGATAGCCTACCTGAGGTAATTTTGTAACACTATGCTAAACTGCATAATCTCATTGTGAATACTTCTCACTGTTTATTCCCTGAATGCTTTCCATATATCCATCTTTTTACGCATCATTGAAAAGTGGGTTTGACTTTTAGAAACCCTATTGACCCTATTGAAACTGTTGGGATTTTTTTTTTTTTTCTGCAAAGTAAACGCCATTTTCGCGGTCGCAACATGCTCAAAAACTCACCAAATTTGGCACACATCAGGACTGGTGAAAAATTTCGTATTTTGTGGGTTTCGATGATGGGCGTGGCAAATGACTCGCTGAGCGCCACCTAGAAAATTGGAAAAAATTAGCCCCTCGTCCACGTTCAACCTACATGCACGAAATTTGGTGAGGACGTGTATCATATCAAGACGCACAAAAAAGCCTCAAGCCTTGTGCTATCTGTGCGTTTTCGTCGATGGGCGTGTCCGTGGTGTCGATGATTCGCCAAGAAACAGGAAGTTGTAGTAACTTGGCTGTAAATGCCCAGATCTGCACGAAATTTTACACATTTGACAAGAGTCACGCCCTGAACAAATCTACATGTTGACATTCACCCACAGTCATAGCGCCACCTGCTGGCAACAGGAAGTTATTAACAAAGCAGCCCCGCCGCATGTTTGACCGACATGTACGAAATTTCTGTGGTACATCTACCATGTCCAGACGCACAGAAAAGTTTCTTGTAGCCGATGCCCTGAAACTCAACAGGAAGTCAGCAATTTCTAATTTTACCACCATTTTTGGATGATTTACTCATTACGTACTAAAACAAACTCCTCCTAGGGATTTAGTCCGGATCGACTTCACATTTCTGCTGTGCCTTCTAAAGGCATTGACGAGGTATAGTTGTGCTATCTGCGCATTTTTGTCGATGGGCGTGTCTGTGGCATCGACGATTCGCCATGAAACAGGAAGTTGTTGTAACTTTAAAGTGCATCCTCAGACCTGTGCGAAATTTTATACGTTATACAACAGTCCCGCCCTGAACACATGTACATGCTGAAATTAGACCACAGTCATAGCGCCACCTGCTGGCAACAGGAAGTGACCATTTTAAATTTTACGTAAATTTTTGGGTGATTTGGATGCGTATCAATTCACAGCCGCACCGGCTGAGCTCCAGAATATGCAACGCGGCACCTCACAGTCTCGACGTGCTACAGGTGCGAGGGCCTGCCCATCGCTGCTTGCAGCTTTAATTTTTTTTTGTACCTCTACGATTAACTTCTCTGCAATGTCATCTGCCATTTTAAATGAACGATTCTGATTGGTTGTCAGTGTTTTATCGTTGGACAGCTGGAAAAAAAATCATTCTGAAAGTGATTCCAACAATATCGTTCCTCATATCTCTTATCGTTATAGCTATGGTGTGAACTCTGTTATTCTTTAATATGGAGAACGATTTTTAGAATTATATCTTTATAGTTATCTTTATAGTTATCGTGCTTGGTGTGAACGGGCCTTAAGAATTTCGACACAAAAAAAGATTTGTATTTTTTTGCCCAGTCATATTTATTTAAACCCAAATACACAGACCCACCAGATACACGTCAACAGCGCCTTACGCCATCAGCGTCACTGCGGGCTTGTGAACGTGGATTGACAACAGGACCGGAAGAGAATACAAATCTGAATAAAGTCATAGTTTTTGTTATTTTTGGACCAAAATGTATTTTCGATGCTTCAGATAAATTATAAACTAACCCACTGATGTCACATGGACTACTTTGCTGATGTCTTTATTTCCTTTCTGGACAAGGACAGTATACCGTACATACATTTTCAATGGAGGGAGAGAAAACTCTCGGACTAAATCTAAAATATCTTAAACTGTGTTCCGAAGATGAACGGAGGTCTTATGGTGTTTGGAATGACATAAGGGTGAGTCATTAATGACATCATTTTCATTTTTTGGGTGAACTAACCCTTTAACACTTCTTATTATCATTATTTGCAAGTGCTGTAAAACAGTGGTTTTTAAACTCTGGTCTGCAGACTGTGAATTGATTGGTTTATTTAAAAAAACACAAATAAAAAAAAACAAATCCAATAATTATAATTTTTACACTGGATAGATGGAGAAATCAGAAATCAATAACATTGAATTAACTGATTGTTTGCGTCACTTTAATTTGTTATCTCACTTGCAAAAGTAAATTCATTTCAAAGCACAAAAAGCTGTAAAATAAGGCTACTTCTAGTTATAAGGTTTGAACACGACTTAAAATGTTAGGTTATTTTTGGGGTTCAGGGACCAGTTGCACCAGCTGTGCATAAGTTCACAGTCTAGTTTAGACTTAAATGGACACTAAACCCCTATTCAGATGGGATTAACTTTACAAGGGTAGATGGAGTAAAGTCATTTTACCACAGGACGTCTGGATGGACAATTTGCACAGGATAAAGATATGTCAGTAAAACTAGCAGAAGTGGGAGGGGAAACTCATTTTGCGCATCACTGTCAACCTCCTGTTGTCGTGTGTATTAGGTTGCTTCCTGATATTACGTGGCCAAACATATATAACCTACATTATATTTATATTAATAAAACAGTTATGTCCGGTCGAACAATGTATTAACTTCAGATTGTGTTGTGATCGTGCCTCTAACAAGAGCTTTTGATCTTCTTTCTGATCTGAATGGTATGTGGAAAACACTTGAGTTTTGTCACAGACTTGTCCCAGTGTCTTGAATGCAAATTAATGCTTTTTTCAACCGTCTCCATACTTGAAAAAAAAACATGGTAAACTACTTTTAAACACGAAATGAAGAAATACGCATTATCACATGTTAAATACATAACCATAGTTATGTGAGGCAAGACAAGAGAAGAAAGAATGAAGGATAAAGTGAAATTCATAGCCTTTAAACACAACTTTTGCTCACGTATTTGAAGGCTTCCAAATAATATTTGAAGGCAACCAAATAAAGTACAGACTACAGAGTCAGTTACAAACTAGCTAGTAGTTGCTAAGCCTCTAGTGTGGATTTTACGCTTCAATTTAACAAAAAACTTACGGATGGCTGGTGCAACCCTATCCATATCTAGAGAAATTAGGTGGTCCAATTTGTTTTATATTTCTATTCTTGAAGACAGAGGTATTCTGTATGATTCATGGCACAGACTTGTACCTGCTTGGATAGTGAGAGAGCTCAGTGTTGACCACATAGGCTGTGATATTCTGGGAAGGTGCCGCGAGCGCCGTCTCATCCACAGCATTGTTCTGAGAAAGTGATGCTGCAGCAATGACTGTCTTCACTTTTACAGATTCTGTGAAGAAATGTTGAGAAATTGTTATTGATGTCAGTTTCTGCCAATCCTTTTGGCCAACAGGATGTCCAATTCTCATATTCAGTGCCATGAAAAGTCCATAATGCACACAATAAAAAATAAAGTACAATCAATAATCATCACATTCATTATTATTCAGTCAGTTAACATACTGAAAAAAAAAACAAAAAAAAAAACACTACTAAGAATGTAAATGTATGTAAACCCACCAGATTGAATAGAAGAACAGGGATTGCAGTATGTTTGATTATTGAAATGAATGGCAGCCAATCCGATCTCAGATTCTGTGATAAAGCGCAAGCTGTTTCTGTATGAACAAGACAAAACATTTAGATTAACAATAAAGATTTAGAGCTAAATGACTAGAACAACAAAAATGAGTAAAGTAAAACATTTAATATATTTTTTTCACTATATATATATATATATATATATATATATACACACACACACACACACACACACACACACACACACACACATCATCACACACACTTACCGGCCACTTTATTAGGTACCCCATGCTAGTAACGGGTTGGACCCCCTTTTGCCTTCAGAACTGCCTCAATTCTTCGTGGCATAGATTCAACAAGGTGCTGGAAGCATTCCTCAGGGAGTTTGGTCCATATTGACATGATGGCATTACACAGTTGCCGCAGATTTGTCGGCTGCACATCCATGATGCGAATCTCCCGTTCCACCACATCCCAAAGATGCTCTATTGGATTGAGATCTGGTGACTGTGGAGGCCATTTGAGTACAGCGAACTCATTGTCATGTTCAAGAAACCAGTCTGAGATGATTCCAGCTTTATGACATGGCGCATTATCCTGCTGAAAGTAGCCATCAGAAGTTGGGTACATTGTGGTCATAAAGGGATGGACATGGTCCGCAACAATACTCAGGTAGGCTGTGGCGTTGCAACGATGCTCAATTGGTACCAAGGGGCCCAAAGAGTGCCGACACCACCACCACCAGCCTGAACCGTTGATACAAGGCAGGATGGATCCATGCTTTCATGTTGTAGATGCCAAATTCTGACCCTACCATCCGAATGTCGCAGCAGAAATCGAGACTCATCAGACCAGGCAACGTTTTTCCAATCTTCTATTGTCCAATTTCGATGAGCTTGTGCAAATTGTAGCCTCAGTTTCCTGTTCTTAGCTGAAAGGAGTGGCACCCGGTGTGGTCTTCTGCTGCTGTAGCCCATCTGCCTCAAAGTTCGACGTACTGTGCGTTCAGAGATGCTCTTCTGCCCACCTTGGTTGTAACGGGTGGTTATTTGAGTCACTGTTGCCCTTCTATCAGCTCGAACCAGTCTGGCCATTCTCCTCTGACCTCTGGCATCAACAAGGCATTTCCGCCCACAGAACTGCCGCTCACTGGATGTTTTTTCTTTTTCGGACCATTCTCTGTAAACCCTAGAGATGGTTGTGCGTGAAAATCCCAGTAGATTAGCAGTTTCTGAAATACTCAGACCAGCCCTTCTGGCACCAACAATCATGCCACGTTCAAAGTCACTCACATCACCTTTCTTCCCCATACTGATGCTCGGTTTGAACTGCAGGAGATTGTCTTGACCATGTCTACATGCCTAAATGCACTGAGTTGCCGCCATGTGATTGGCTGCTTAGAAATTAAGTGTTAACGAGCAGTTGGACAGGTGTACCTAATAAGGTGGCCGGTGAGTGTATATATATATATATATATATATATATATATATATATATATATATATATTAATATCATTAATTTAATTATATTTAATGATATATATCATTCTTTTTTTAAAATAATGGCCATTATTACACTCATGGAGCAGGAATGCGTGTTCTGGCACAAACAAACATGAGATACGGTCAGATTCTGCCATTCTTTTTCAGTATCGGGTATCGGTCAGATGAGACCAATCAAAAAAAAAATACACACACCTGTGCAGAATCTGGGCCACAGATTCCACCCACTTCTTTGAGTTTGGAGGGATCATAGCCTGGGAGTTTCCTCGATATCATGTCAACCACACATGTGCTGCTCGCCTCCAGGAGTGAAACGGGCAGAGAACCCTCATCCAAAAGCTGAAACATCCCACCTCCACAACTCACTGCCAGACTCAAACGCTTCATCTGAAAAGATACACAAAACATCAGTGACTACAACAATAAAACACTGACTGTAATTCAGATGGGATTACAATCATTTTCTAAATTGTTTTAACCTAATTACAGATTATGTCCTGCAAGAAAGAAAATTAAACTGCAAATTAAGACTAAACTGATGTAATTGAAGCTTGCTATAAAAAGAACAGGACGAACCTTTTAATTTGTCAAACAAGAAATTGAACATTTGTTTGCTTTAAACATACATTAAAAAATTTAGTTTTACTTTCAAAAACATCATTGAAGAATTTATGGTTCATTTAAATGAAGTTGAAATTTTATATATATTTTTTTTTCTTTTTTTTTACATATTTATAAATACCTTAACAACTTTTCTAAAATAATATTTTATAGGACATTGCTACCCTGATCTTATCAACTAATTTGTATCGAATTTTGTACGAGTGATTAAAAGTGGCTAATTCGTACTAATTTGTACGACCTTACTCGTATAAATTCGTATTCATTTTGTCTGAAACCCACGTGACGGTTAAGTTTAGGGGCGGGGTTAGGGGTAGGTCATTCGTTTTAATTCATACCAATTGGCCAATTCGTAAATATGTACGATTTAGCAAAATCGTACTAATTTGTACGAGCTGAGGTCGTATGAATTGTTACGAATTAGCCACCTCTGGAAAATTCGTACGAATTCCCGTGAGATCGGGTTGGACATTGATAGGACATAAACGAAATAGGACATTGAATATAAATAAATAAATAAAAACACTAATAAAAATGAAAACCAACACACAACTAAAACCAAAAAGAAAATAAGATTTGTAAATAATATTATGCCACTGTTCCAAATACTAAAAAACTAAATTTGACCTTTTGGAAGAACTAACTTTCTGGGTCTCCAGAGGTTAAAAACTTCTCCCTCAAAAAAGAAAATGACCATGTGACCCGACTGCACTGCTGTAGTTTCTATCAGCAGGTATTCGCTCACAAACGAACCTGCTGGCTTGGCTACAGAGAATATACCAGCTGTTCAACATCACATGGTCTGCTCTTATTCTGAGCTAATCAGCACTGTTTTACACCTCCTGATTAATACAGAACAGCAGGGAGGAACTCCTATGTGACATGATCCAACTTTCACTGTATTTAACAGCCAATTAAGACTGAATTAAGATTTTTCAGAGAAAAAGGATCAAAAGATAAAGAATACATTAAATTGGTAAGAAAGGTCAGAGTGCTCGTAACTGGTAATAGTTCCAGCATTAAGTCTTTTTGTAAGTTAACAAAAATGAAGATGCCGTAGGAACAACAACAACAACAAAAAAAAAAAAAAACTTCTGCACAGACTTGGGTATAAAGGTAACATTTTTCTTAACATGTAGTAACTGGCCATGTAAACTGATAGGAGGAAAAATGAAAGTGAGACAATATCACAATCATTTAACCCCCCTATTTAGTGAAATAGGCCACATCCCAGTACAGGTAGAGAATATCAACCAAATAGAATATCAACCAAACAATCCAGAAAACCACATTATATAAAGGTTGTAAATTGATTTGCATTTGATCGAATGAAATAAGTATTTGATCCTCTACCAACCAGCAAGAATTCTGCCTCCCACAGATTAGTTATGTTCCCATGTGGAACACAGATTAGCCCTGTCACTTAATGTCCTAATGTCCTAATGTGAGTGGACACCTATCCACAGAATCTGTATTTTCCATTCCAACCTCTCCACCACTGTGGCAATACCAAAGAGCTGTCAAACAAACCAGATTGTAGACCTGCACAAGGCTGGAATGGGCAACAAGACCATCAGCAAGAAGAGCTTGAAGAGAAGGAGACTTGTGTGATTATTCAGAAACAGAAGAAATACTAAATGAAAAATCAATCGCCCTCGGTCTGTAGCTCCAAGCAAGGTCTTGCCTCATAGGGGAAGGATGATCATGAGAAAAGTGAGGGATCAGCCCAGAACTACACAGGAGGAGCTTGTTAATGATCTGAAGTTGTCTCAGTCTCAGTTGGGACCACAGTCACCAAGTAAACTATTGGGAACACACTACACTGCAATGGATTGAAATCTTGCAGCGCCTGCAAGGTCCCCCTGCTCAAGAATGTACAGGCCCATATGAAGTTAGCAAAAAAACATTTAATGATTCAGAGAAGGCTTGGGAGGAAGTGCTGTGGTCAGATGAGACCAAAATCAAACACTTTGCCATCAACTCAACTCAACGTGTTTGGAGGGAGAGAAGTGTTGACTATGACCCCAAGAACACCATCCCTACAGTCAAGCATGGAGGTGGAAACATGCTTTTGGGCTGTTTCTCTGCTAAGGGTACAGGACGACTTGGATGGGGCCCATGTACTGTCAAATCTTGGACGAGAACTTCCTTCAGCCAGAACACTGAAGATGGGTCTTCCAGCATGACAATGATCCAAAACATACCTCCAAAGCAACAAAGGAGTTGCCAAGCGACAGCTAAGAAACCTTTTGGAGAGTATCTGTAAAGAAGAGTGGACCAAAATCCCCCCTGAGATGTGTGCAAACCTGGTGATCAACTACAAAAAGTCTTACCTCTGTGCTTGCCAACAAAGGTTTCTCCACAAGTACGAAGGCATGTTTTGCTTGGGGATCCAATACTTATTTCACTCAGTGAAATGCAAATCAATTTATAACCTTTAAATAATGTGGGTTTTTTTTCTGGATTTTTTGGTTGATACTCTGTCTCAATCCGTTAAAAAACCTACCATTAAAATCTTAGACAAAATCAGCAGGGGATCAAATAATTATTTCCCCTACTGTATATAGACAGTGGGGAGAACAAGTTTCCGATACACTGCTGATTTTGCAGGTTTTCCCAATTACAAAGCATGTAGAAGTCTGTAATTTTTGTCATAGGTCCTCTTCAACTGTGATTGACGGAATCTAAAACCAAAATCCAGAAAATAACATTGTATGATTTTTAATTAATTAATTTGCCTTTTATTGCATGACATAAGTATTTGATGCATCAGAAAAGCAGACCTTAATATTTGGTACAGAAACCTTTGTTTGCAATTACAGAGATCATACATTTCCTGTAGTTCTTGACCAGGTTTGCACACACTCCAACAGGGATTTTGGCCCACTCCTCCATACGGACCTTCTCCAGATCCTTTATATTTCGGGGCTGTCGCATAAATAAGGACTGTCAGCTCCCTCCAAAGATTTGAGTGGAGTTGTAGTCAACTCGGCAAATTGAGTTGATGGCAAAAATTGGGTTCAGGTCTGGAGACTGGCTAGGCCTAAAGCCATTCAATCATTCTTACGGAGCCACTCCTTAGTTGCCCTTGCTGTGTGTTTCGGGTCGTTGTCATGCTGAAAGACCCAGCCACGACCCATCTCCAATGCTCTTACCTGAGGGAAGGAGGTTGTTTGCCAAGATATTACGATACATGGCCCCTTCCATCCTCCCCTGAATATGGTGCAGTTGTCTTTTCCCCTTTGCAGAAAAGCATCGCGATTTACGATTTTTTTATGCGCAGATAATCAGTGCAACCTGGTCTAGAACTACAGGAAATGTATGATCTCTGTAATTGGTTTCAAACAAAGGTTTCTGTACCAAATATTAAGGTCTGCTTTTCTGATGTATCAAATACTTACAGGTGCATCTGATTGAGGATAATAAATGGAGTGGAGGTAGACATTTTAAAGGCAGACTAACATGTCTTTGAGGGCCAGAATTCTAGCTGATAGACATGTGTTTATATACTTATTTGCAGCTGTATCAGAGCCCGTCTGAACGGAGAGCCTTGGCACTTCCTATTTGCCCCATTGTGTATCATCTTGGTTGCAGTTCCATTAGAATTCCACTGGAGGTGATCGCGGGCGAGAGCAGAATGAATGGCAGTCTATGGGGCTAAACGGCTAAATGTGTCTCTTTCACCTGCTTGTCGTTAAATTAACATAGATTTTATTGTTGATTCCGCAAGTTCAATATAGATTATAGGCCAAAAGTCGAATGAACGAGTACTTATGTCCTTTGATTTCTTACAGGTTAGGCCGTTGTTGGCCGGAACACGCTAGCATTCTGCTATTGTGTGACGTCATCACATTTTTGAACGGATTTTTAGAATAGATAAATGAACTTAAAAATTTAATTTTCAGCTGAGTGTATTATCTTAGCTCTCCCTTTTAAATGCAACTTTCAAATTACTTGAGAAAAAATTACATCCTGAGAAAAGTGGATTTCTGGGGGTGAAACCCCATTGACTCCCATTCATTCTGCACTCGACCGCAGCGCCCGCATGGACAGAGACGTGTTACTGCAGCCAGTCCAGAACCCGGAAGTAACCAGCCAGTGCCAGTTCTCTTCAATTAGACATTCTCTGGCTGTATCATGTAGTGATTTCTGGATTTTTTTTTTTTTTTTAGATTATGTCTCTCACAGTGGATTTGCACCTACGGTGATAATTTCAGACCCCTCCATGATTTCTAAGTGGGAGAACTTTCAAAATATAAGCATCTCATGCAATAAAATGCAAATGAATTACCTAAAAAAAAAAATAAAAAAAAAATAAATAATACAATGTAATTTTCTGGATTTTTGTAATAAATTCTGTGACTCATAGTTGAAGAGTACGTATGATAAAAATTACAGACTTCTACATGCTTTGTAAGTGTGAAAAGCTGCAAAATCAGCAGAGTATCAAATACTATTTCTCCCCACTGTATATCCTGCTTTTAATGTATATAAAATATGTCAAACCTTTAAAGCATTCTGACCGTTCATTTACAAGACAACAGCGTCAATGTGAATATGTGAAAACAGTGGAAATTAACATTATAACATTATAGTATGACTTTTTTTGTATTCCTGTATTCATTGTATTATATGTGGTTTGTTTATGTATTGTACTACCTACCGACTAGGTAGGTTTTATAATGAATAAATACACTACTGTTCAAAAGTAAGGGGTTGGTAAGATTATTTTCTTTTTTTCTGTTAAATTCACATTTAATCTCCAGTCATCAATGTCACATAATCATTCAGAAATCATTTTAATGTTTATTTTGGGATTAGGATTTTTCAGTATTCATCAAATAGAAGGTTCAAAAGAACAGCGATTATGTGAAATGGAAATCTCCTTTCTTTGCATCCTTGCTGAATAAAAGTTTTAATTTCTCTCCCTCCAAAACAACCCTTTGAATACTAATGTATAACAGTCATAATAATATAATGTTAATAGTTACAGTAATGGTAAAATGTATAATATTAGAAGTAGTTAAACAATCCCTCTTGCCTGTTTAGAGTTCAAAAACAGAAAAGTTTTCCCCTTGAAGAGGCTCTGTCTCTCGGGTCGTGCACTCAGATCCACGTCCTCTTTAGCCAGGCTGGGCTCATCAATCGGAGGCCTAAATCTGATTAAACAGAAAACACAGCAACATCTGATCTATAACATCAATTCAAAATACTGCGTCAAAGCTATTTAAATGAAAAAGAA
This sequence comes from Hybognathus amarus, assembly GCA_030378365.1. NCBI lineage: Eukaryota > Metazoa > Chordata > Actinopteri > Cypriniformes > Leuciscidae > Hybognathus > Hybognathus amarus. The sequence goes on along the minus strand of JAQIUQ010007293.1, from coordinate 380,316 downwards.
CAAGCAACTGTGAGCGAGCGCGGAAAGAAACATTCTGTACCTCTCAGCTTTAGGCATTGGCAGTTTCTGCTGCACAGCCTTGCTAAATTCTCTGAAGAATTCAGGCTTTACTATAGGCCGACAGCACAGCAACGCACAGATCGTCTGCCAAAAGATACATTGATTCAGTCAATGCCCTCAAGGATCAAATGAAGTGCTTAAAGGTATAGTTCACCCCAAAGTGAAAATTCTGAAATCATTTCAGGTTGTTACAAATCTGAATACATTTCTTTGTTTTGCTGAACACAAGGGAAGACATTTTTGAAGGAAGTTTGTTAATCAGGGCACCATTTACTTCCATTGCAGGAAAAAAAAGTCAATGGTGCCCCAGAACTGTTCAGTTTCCAAAGAACAGACCAAAGAAATTTTATTGGTTTGGAACAACCTGAGGCTGAGTAAATGATTGCAACATTTGGTGAACTATCCCTTTAAGAGGTAAATGGCTTTCTTACCTTAATGGTAACCTTTACAGTGGGCATGACGAGATGCGTGCATTCAAGTGTCCAGGAGTTGACAAGTCGCCCTCCGATAGAATGCACATCTTGAGAGAGGGAGGCTTTCCCTTCATTATCGAGACATCGAGGAACACACCACGCTGACACTCTTTCTCCAAACTGAGAGGGGAAACAGTGCTTATAATTGGCCTCATAAATATCATTAATAAATGTAATACCATACTAAATACATAAGCATTAAACATAATGAGAGAATAGCCCAAAGGAAGTACATAATGAGAGAATAGCCTAGAGCAAATAAAGTAGCAACAATGTCCGATTTGTGAACAAATGTTTTTTTTAGTTGAATCTTTTCAAGAACTGTTTGATCAGAATCACAAAACTGGTCTAATTGATTCATTCACAAATTGGACTGACGGGACGGCAGTGGCTCAGTGGTTCATGTAGGTTGTCTACAAATCAGAAGGTTAGTGATTCAATCCCTGCCCGCTTCCACCTGACCAAGTGTCGACTTGTCGAGACTGTTTACCAAAGATGGCTCCTGCCTTCTTATCTTCTTATTAAATGGTCAATACACTTACAAAGTCCTTAATGCTTCGTTCTGCATGTAGGGACCCTCATTATGCTAGTGTTATTGTTATTGTTATTGTGGGGCTATTTTGAGCCTTATTAGTGGTATTAACTAGTGATTTCTTCATTCAACTATCATCTCTGCTGAAGAACTGCTACACTACACCTTTAATCAGTTATTTTCCCTACAATAACTCTGGGGATAAAGCTTACTTATTTTCTTGAAAGCTTCAATAATCATTAATTGTAGCAACAAGGGGAAAAAGTGTCCAGTCCTCAATTCTCCATTTGTAGTGCATTCAGAGATCCTCCAATTTAAGTGCACAGACGGAGCACCATAGGCTTTTGGAACAACATATGGGTCATTTATTTTTATTTTTACCACTATCAGCCATTTGTAAAGCATCCTTACATACACAAAGGAATACATAGTCACATACAAACCTGAACTTGCTCTGAAAGACACCAAAGGTGATTTTGTCTCCTGTCTGGAGGGTCTTTGTGGAGCCAGTCTCAAGCTTTTCATCATTAATGAAAGTGCCGTATTTAGAGCTGTCCTTCAGAGTGACTGCCTGTCAACAGTATAAAAACAAGAAAGCACCCTGTCAGACTCAAGATTTACCACAAACTACTAACTAATCCATCTAAAATACAGCCGTAAGGGAAACAGGGCCCTCTAGGGCATGAAACCTGAAAGCACGAATTTACAGACTGCAACACAATCATAAGTTAAACATGATACACTTAAAGGTAGGGCATGGGATTTGCAAAACCGCTAGATTTTGAAAATACACAACTCAAAAGGTCCTTCCTTCTTTCCTCCAACGCTGGCCCTGACTCAACACATTCGCATGGACGCACAATCCTGCATCTGCAAAACTCAGATGCGTGAGATTGCACTTACTCTCTCTCCAGGCGACTTGCACGTACTGTGACTGGGTCGCGAGCTTTGAGTATGTGCACGAAGGGGACACGCGCACAAAGGGGATGGGGGGTATTGTACGACCGTTTGATTGACGCATTTCTGTCCAATGATTCTAGGTGGTCTTGGAAATGATTGGCTGGGTTTTTTCGAGTCCTGCCCGTTCCACAGATGATTAAATTGCTTTATTTTCATTTCAGTGCTTCTAACTCAGTGGCTATAAGTTGGTTAGGAATAGGGTTGGGTATCGAGAATCGAGTATCCACTTGGAACCGGGACTAACTTTTCGCTTTTCCCGGAATCGTTCAAAAGTTATAATTCCGATTCCTAGTTTCGATATTCACAGTCCGCCGACCGGAAGAAGAAACCGCTGAACAACACCAACGAAGAAGCATCCACCGGAAGTGTTGGCATAACCGCGCAAGTCGAACATGAGTAGCTTACATCGGAGGTCCAAAGTGTGGCTTCACTTTTCTTAAAAATAACGAAATCCCGGCAAAATGCAAAATTTGTGACAAAAGGAGTATTTGTGACAGAAGGAGTATTTCCTTCAGAAAGACCGTTGGTTAGCAAGGTAAGCTAAACTTTTTGACCCTGCCTCTTAAAAGAATCGGAATCGAGAATCGTTAAGAACCGGAATCGAAATTCGGAATCAGAACCGTTCAAATTCAAACTCATACCCAACCCTAGTTAGGAATAGGATTTCAAATGATTTTGAAAAAAAAAATGGTCAAAAAAGAAAATCACATACCCCACCTTTAACTATTAAATCCAGAGCTGGCTTATGAAGGTATTTTGGAGCAAAACAACTGAACCTGTGATATTTGAATTTGTAGAGAAAGTTGAAAGAGAATAGCCACACAAATTTATCAATACATTTAAAGTCACAGAGAAAAATCTTTTAGTTTTGCTGGATTTTTTTCTTCACCAACAAACACAGCACCTTCTTAAATTCTGCACTGCAGGTGCACAATCCTATTCTTTAAATCACTAACACATACGCTCCCATTTTTTGCTACAGTTGATGCAGTGAATATGGTGCAAACACACATATCAAAAAATGTTAAGTCATATAAAAATTTAGCAAAACTGCAAATTAATATGAGAATTGTTAATTCATGCAAAGAGAGTTGCACACCCATAGAAAAGTCCATACAACTGTTTGCTTGTTACCTTTTTATTGTGTATTATTATCGTATTTTAATGTTAGGTGGAAACGATTATTTTTGTTAGTTTAAAAAAAGGTATGCAACTGATTATTAAGAGGACAGCACTGAAGTTTGCTTATATTTTCAATACGGTTTGGTACTGTAATTCAATACCGCAGTACTATCATATACCATTGTTTAAAAGATGACAAGTGATCTATTAAAGCAGTACATTAATTAAAATAGACAAGTGAAAAGTATCTTTTTTAACATTTTTGACTATTTTAAAATACCTATATCAAATTACTGTACTTTTTATTTTTATTTCTAAATGCATTTAGCAATAAAAATCTATATTCTTAGTTGTATTCACAGTCAGTACATTTCATTTTCTTCCCCAAAATCTCCAACAAGCTATTAGTAATATACAAATATAATAATTTACTGCATCCTGAATTTAAAAAAGGACCCCACAACAAGAATGACTAAGGGAAATAATGACGCATATGATTACACTTCTGCTGACTAATTAGCAAAATAACACACCAAGTGCAAAACAACAAGTGGTAAATTAAAATTGTATTACTTTGTGAAACACTTTCCATAATGTTGCCTTTGAGACAATCTCATTAAGCAAACTAAGATAAACAGACAGACTAAGAAAGCCAAGGAAAAACAAAGCCAAGATGACTTTTGCATGTATGAAGAAAAGTGCAAACAATGTTTTTGACAATATGAGTCAAAGGCATTGCTATCATATTCTCCAATCTGAGCACACCTTTCACTGTGGTGGTTTGGTGTATAACAATGACAGTGGGAGGATGTACAGAAGCAGTCATAGTACTTAAACATCTCTTTGTTTTTTTAGTCAACATTATACAGCACTGAGTTACTGACCTGCTCTGTGACAGTGAGTTTGGCATGCATACTGACTGATGGACTGATCATTGGACAACAGAATCTCACAATTCTTACTGCCGACCACATACTCCTGACCCGGGAGCAGAACGACACTTTCCCCTTCAGAAACATAAAGGAAAGATATGAATTAAGTCATCCCAAGCTATCCAGATAATAATCTACAGATCTTTGTCTGTAAACAACAATAATAAAATGTAATCACTTTTGTAACCACCATTTACTTTTGAAGGCTCTAAAAGTGTTGTTGAACTATATTTGTCCATTAGTTAAAGTGCAAACTGTCTTGATTTCATGTCAACAGAGTGGCAGTCAGATGATGTCTGCCTGGTAACGTTACAAAAAATATGTCATGGGTCTGTTATTGATGTAGGCTATCATTAAGATTGATCTGTCAGATGCAAATCATAACCATAAAAAATGTAAGTGGTGACCTTTGTGACAATTGTGAAACCCAGAGCCACGTTTTGAAAGTAACTGATTGATTCACATTATAAAATCAATTATTCAGAAAATAAATTCCAACTCTACATCAGTGTCTGATACACTGTCATACACTCTGCCTCAGTGTCTATCCGTGACTGTATACAAGTCTTTAAAAAGTCGTCCAATAAACAGGAAGACTTGTTATGTAAACGGAAAAATATTACATTACTATTTTTATAGCTTGAATGGTTTGCAGTTGGCCTGGATTTTAAGAGCTTCCGTAGTACACTTAAACAACGAAAAACCGAGTGATTTTGTACATAAAACATTACCTCCAGCTTCGGACGTTTGCAGTTTCCACATTTTTATACTTGTCGCTTTCTAGAGAATGACTACTTCTATGAAAAATATGCAAGAGCTGTATGAAGTGGCGAGCCACATTTGCATCTTCATGTGCGACGTAATCAACTTCAGTTTCAAAATAAAAGTCCTACAGCGCAAGAGATTGAAGGTTCGATTAATTTCTAAGAATCGGTTCTTTCAAACAGTTTGATTCAAAGAACAGCGATTCTTAACAGGCATTCTTATCCTCGTCCGGGCTGCGATATATTTTTTTTTCACAGGATGGTAGGGGAAGACTCATCAATATTCATTAGGGAACTCATCCCTGATTGGTCTGATGACCTACCTCTAACCCCGCCCCTAAACCTACCCGTCACTGAGGACTGATGACCTACCCCTAACCCCGCCCCTAAACCTAACCGTCACTGGGGTTAAGACCAATCAGGGATGAGTTCCCTGAATGAATATTGATGAGTCTTCCCCTTACCATCCTGTGAAAAAAATATCGCGTCCGGACTAGACGTCCGCACCTGGCGGCCATCTTGTCACAGGCAGCTCGCTCACTCGTAACGTTGTGTTAAGGGTGCATGTACTTTTTAAATAACCATAACTTGCTCAATTTTCTACCGATTTTTAAACGGTTTGGTATGTTATAAACGCCAGAGATGTAGTTGTGGCACTGCACGTATATGTATGAATAATAAGAGTATAAATAAATAATCATACATAATTATAGCCATGTTAATAACGTTTGTAAGAAACCAAACCGTTTGTAAATCCGTCAAGATTTTAACGAGATAAGAGTATTTGAGATCTCATCAGATAACACAGAACCCGCCAGAAAGTTTGCCCCTGACAAGATGGCCACCGGTGATGACTATAGAGACTCCGCCATAAGACATCAAACCTTTATTATGGATATCTATAAAACAGACAGCGCCTCTCACCCCTATGCTTTTCTCTTTAAAACTAAATATAAATGTATATTTTTCTGTGTTAAAAAAATAGACTCAACGCACAAAGAAATGATAGTGAAATTGATAAATGATTTTAAAACTTTTCAAATTAATTTGATGTGTATACATTTATTCATGTGTTCTTTTTTATATATTACATACCTTGCATTAAAAGTTCATTAAATAGAGTTGTTTTTAAATGTTCTTTTTAGGCATCATATTTACAGAACAACAGTTTTTTCGTCAGTAAGTGTAGAATTTTTTTTTTCATAAATAGTCCATAAAATCCTTAAATTAAAATATTCCACTGGGCCATAACGTCAGTGTATGCCATAAAAGAGGTAGAATATCAAGCTCTTTTTCAGACTTGGTTTCAGTGCTTGAAAAATTTGCAGAATGTGTGTGAGCATATATGATTCCATGCATCAAAGTTATTTACATATATAACAATTAATGCATTTTTAAGCAGCATTGCTACCAATTTAAAGCCATTAGCACCCCGGAGCACTTCTAAACATCTGACAACTGCAATTATTCCTTCAAATGTACATCCATTTCCAAAGACAACAAAGTAGACCAACCAGAAGTCCATGGCTGTCTTTCCAATGTATTAGTTCCAAAGGGTCTACAATGACAAATCCTTGGACATATCGGTTTGACAGTGTCCATTGTCTCACTTCCAGTTCATTTTTCATAGGTATCTTTCAATATAAGGTCCCAACTTTCTTTAAAACTTCAAGTTTGACATAACTGTACAAGTATGTTTATTGCCAGATAATCATTTATATGATAAAATCCTAAATTCCCTCAAACATTCTTTGCATTCTAGCTTTGTCAAGACATGTTTGTGTATCTGTGTGTTTGTTGGTGCATTTGGTGGTTAGTCAAAAAGAGAAAACAAGCCTTCTCATTACATGCAGAGGCATTCTGTATAAAACTATTTTACAGACTGGGAAGCAAGACTCCACCATGAGAGACAGACAGATGCAAAAAAAAAAAAGAAAAAAAAAGCTTCAAATGAATGATCATAGTTGATTAAAAAAACATTCACTTCAAAAAAAGAAAGAAAGAAAGAAAAAAAGCCAATGAATCCTAATACATAATTGCTGCATCAACCTCAGCTGTTGTAACAATATGAGGTTAAAAAGAACAATTTTATATAGGCAAGATGATGTTTGGATATATTTAGCTATGCTAACCAAGATGGTCAATTCGTTAAAAGCATTTTGTGGGTGGTTACAATATTTGAGTGTGTGGTCAATCATGCATTTTGCATGAGCATGTTTGCAAGGCCATATTCTTGATACTGACTCTTATTTTTAGGAAGACAAAAAGTTTTAAAAAAGTAAATTTTTAGGCTGGTCAGCCTCAGCACTAAAAAAGGCAATTGTCAATGTCAAAATGATGGCCAATCAAATCAAAGAAGGCGGGGCTTACTGTTCACAGATTCACAATGTGAATTCCAGCACAGTTTCTAATGGGAAAGAGTTAGGTATAAGAAGCAGAACATTTTATACATGTGATTAGAACAGAAACGATTTGCTTTTTTTAAACATTTGTTTAAGACAAGGTTACGGCCATGTATGTTTGTATTTGCATGAGTGCATTGTTATGAGCTGTAAAGATAAGAGGTGCCAGAGGTGCTGCATTCTTTCCATATCCATGTAAACACAATGAGCAAGAAAAAGCACTAGATGGAATGAAAAATAACAGAAAAAACTAAATGGAAGAGAGTTTGTCAGGCACAGAAAGCGGAGGGTATGAAGGGTTAAAGGAGTAGTTCACTTTTAAAAGAAAACTTTTGCTGATAATTTACTCACCCCTATATCATCCAAGATGTCCATGTCTTTCTTTCTTCAGTTGAAAAGAAATTAAGGTTTTTGATGAAAACATTCCAGGATTCTCTCCATATAATGGACTTCATTGGGAACCAAACGGTTCAAGGTCCAAATGAGAGTTTCAGAGCAGCTTCAAAGGGCTTTAAAACGACACCAGACAATGAATAAGGGTCTTATCAAAGACCCTTCGGGGCATGACTCGGAAAAATGATTGTCCATTTGTGCTTATAAAACTTAAACTTTTTAATTTATTTTTGAAACGACTGATTGTTTTGCTAGATAAGACCCTTATTCATCATCTGGTCTTGTTTAAAGTCCTTTGAAGCTGCTCTGAAACTCTCATTTGGACCTTGAACCGTTTGGTTCCCAATGATGTCCATTATATGGAGACAATCCTGGAATGTTTTCATCAAAAACCTTAATTTCTTTTCGACTGAAGAAAGAAAGACGTGGAACATCTTGGATGACATGGGGGGTGAGTGAATTGTCAACAAAAGTTTTTTTTTAAAGTGAACTACTCCTTTAAACTCACAAATATTGGGTGTAGTGTTCAGTCTTTTACTATAGTGAGAACAGGTAAAAACTTCATCAAGGGTAGCTTTGCATAACTCCGTCTGCAAGATAAATTCATCTCAAACCTTTTTCCCACCTGTTATTCCTTCCTCAAATTTCCCTCTCCCTATTCATGCAGTGATTTATTCCAGAATCCGTGGCCCATTTCAGAGGGCAGATTCAGAGTAAAGAGCCCCTGATGATCCATGCAGTGGTGGGTGGAGCCTGCGCAGTGATGCGACTGATGTTGAGTTGAGGTCTCCGCAGCTACGCAGGTGGATTCCCCCGGCCCTTAAAGGGTCATCATCGTGCCGACGGGCGTTATGGCGACTGTCGCTATGGGAGTGGTGGTGTCCACGGCAATGGTGGTGGACGTGCTGCTGCTGCCCCCTGTTGGCTCCTGAGAGAGTTCCGAAGCACCTTCATAGCAACACAAACATGCAATGGGTTATTCTACTACTAAATTGTACCATACAAAATTCCATCCGAACTGATTTCATTTATGGTATTGGCTAAGCTTTACCTGCTCTAACGGCAGATTTCCATCTCCTCCTGTTCTTCTTTTAGGCCCTTGAGTACAGTTTCCAGCATGCTCAGTTGCAGGGGCCAAGTTACGTTTGGATCTTTGCAGGAAACGTTGAACTAAATTTCTGGTGACCTGAAAGGAAAGGTGAAAAATGAAAATGATAAATGTGAACAGTGCAATATGTCATACAATGTACTTGTGTGGACATGTGAATTATTTACACAATACAAATTTTAATTGAATTCAAAATGTTTGTCCCCATATTTATACATGTAACATTACAGAAATATAAGGATATAAGGAACTATACTGAAAGTGCTTTAAAATCATCTCTCCCTCAACCACCGCCAGTGTGTTCACAACAGCTATCCACAAGTTTCCTACGCCCCATGAGGCCTTGCGTCAAAAGTGGGCGCGTCTTCCGGTTCGTAGAAAACAAAGCGCAGCTCGACATACTTAACACTCGTTCATTCAACAGTTGACAGTCATTCAAGTTATAGCGATCCAAACTAGCTAACGGTGTGGGAACACATCCTCAACGAAATTAAAAAGGGTGAAATAACAGTACCTTTACCCTCCGCAGTAGTTGGTTGGGAGTATTATAATAACATTATTAATAATCAATACTCATCAAGGCATGGTGACAGACAGTTGTGTGAGCTGACAAACAATTAAAATAAAAAATACACACTTAGTCATTGTGCTTTGGAGTTTATTCAAAATTATAAATGAATGTGCCACTTGAATACATTAACTGGCACATTTGGTATTCTGTCAACTCAGGCTTTGATCCTGAGTTTAGGTGTAACATCAGTAGAGAACATCCAATCACATGCTGATAGAGTTTATAGAATACACTAATGAACACAGTAAGCTAACTAATGTACACAGGAAGATTCGTCATCTTTTGGGAGGTGATGGAAACTTCAGTCATTGGCAGGATCACTCTGATTTCGTTTTCTGCTTATGTTCAAAACAATCACGTTTAAGCCACTGAATTAGTTTAGTCCGGTTATACGTACAACCGCGAACCGCACATGTTGTCCCTGAGCTCCGTAACGACATCTCTCATAAAGATTTGCGTCTTTAAATAGTAAAATAATTCTCCGAAAAACAGCTAGCCTCTTCGCTAACTAACACACAAAATACCATTGGAATGCTACTTCCGCCGCCGTTCCGGAAGTTTCACCCACTTTATTTTTTACAGGAGTGCCCCCCGCAAACTTGTGGATAGGTGGAAAGGAGAGAGAGTGAAATAGCCAATTCAAATGATGGGGATTATTAGGAGGCCACGATTGATAAATGCCAATGGGGGGATTTGGGCCACACACACTTTTGAGAAGTGCAATGGGATTTTTAATGACCAAGAGAGTTGGGACCTCGAGTTTAACGTCTCATCTGATGTGTCCCCATCATTATATTGGGGTATTAAAAACCACACAGGCCACAGGATGAGCAGCACCCCTGCTGGCCTCACTAACTGCTCTTCCAACAGCATCCTGGCTTTCCCAGAAGGATTCCTATCCTGATACTGACCATGTTCAACCCTGCTTACTGTAGCCAGAGTGAGCAACCAGGGCTACAGGGTGATCTGGCTGTAGGGGATCAGAATATTTCGGGGTCTAACCTTGAGGTCTCCAAGGGAGCGGGCACAGTCTTTGGGTAAACGCAGGGAGGTGGCTGGAACCTGTTTTGAAGGCAACCGGCTACTTACAGCCTTAATACTGCCCTTTCTGGGCAGGGAAGCAGGAAGAGCCAGAGAGGAGCGAGGTAACAAACCAGCTCCAGACGATACCCCTGGATGACACAAATAAACCAAAGAAAATGTCAATATAGGAGAGACAAATTAATAATAATAATAAAAATGTAATACAATTTTGTACTAATGTAATAATGTAGAAAAATAGTAACATAAAATAAATGATTTTATGTTATTTTAGTGTTAGTTATATTCTATTCATGTTCGAATTTATATTAAGTATTTAATATAAATTATTTTATAATTATATTTTAATATTCATTTTAAGTTTCAGTAATTTTTTGTTATGTAATATTCTCATTTTTTATTAGTTTATTTCTTTCTTTTTTTCAGTTAGTGCCAAGGCAACATTTCTAATTTTAGTTTATTTCATCAAATTATTTCTAATAATTATTTCTAATAATTTTTTTTAAATATCGCATGAGAAATTAACTCCCTTGCTTTGGATGGAGGTTTGCCAGCAAGTCTAACATAGTCCTTATCTGATCCATCCTTCCACATCAAGGATCTTTTGAAAAAAAATCTTATTATAAAACAGATGCATGTTCATTACATTAGCATTCTTCAGAAGGATATGCAGTTTAGCAGGTGCTTCACAAAAAAACAGCACAAAGTTTGACAAGCCACATTCTATTGTTATCATTATTTAGAAATGATAGCATTTATCTAACTTCCTCCTAATTACTGTCATGTTCATGTCTTGTTCAGTTTTGTCACCATTTGCCTGACACCTAGTACATTATTAGTTGTGGTTTTTAATTAGTTCCCACCTGTTCCCTGTTCGGTTGATGGTCTTCCTTTGTGTATACAGTATAAGCCCAATGTTTCTTCTGTTCATTGTCTTGCATTTACGTTTATGGTGGTTGTGTTTTTATGATTTTTTTTTGTATTGATTTTCATAATCCTTTGTCACGCATCTCTTCTTTGAGTTATGTTGCTAAACAAGAATAGCTGCTGATGAAGTGTAAATGAAACTTGAGATTTTCACAAGAAACTCAGTCTCAATAAATGGTATTTTTAAATGAAAGCAAGAGATGAGTTTTGAAACTTGAAATTAACTTGAATTTTTTCTATTTCTCGTGAAATGAACCCTTTAAATTTATTAGGGATAGTTGCATGTTTAAAATATACTTTTATTATGTGTTACAAGGGTTATTATCATTAACTAAAAGTATTTTAAACTTTAAAACAAAATTATTAATTGAAATGAGGTTAAAAAATTAAGATAAACTAAAGCTGAACTAAAAATAAAAAATCTAAAACTAATAAAACTACAAAAAATATATAACTAAATTAATTAGAAAATTTTTAACTGAAAATGTAAAATATGATATAAATAAAATTAGAATAACACTGTGTTACTACTAATCATAATAATTATACATAATAAACATCTCTGTGGCCTGAGAGTGCTAAACTCTTACCAGTTTCAGATGAGGTCTGCGATCCCCCCTCACTGACTCCTTTAGTGCCTCCTAAGAGACTAAAATCACCTGAGGACAGAAGAGCACATGTAAAAACACACGTGACGTCAGACGCTTCACAAGTAATGTGCATTACATAATCAAATTACTTTTTTGTTGTAACAAAAACTTTATGATTTACACATAAATAATTAAGTTACAAGTATTAAAAAATGGTTTTGTAAAAAATTAAAAGGCAGGAACAGACAAAATTTATGTTTTCACATCAATCTCAGACAATGCAGTTTGTTAAATATGTATATTTATACCAGTGTCAGTCGAAGAGCTAAGCCCTGGTTCACTGTGTGACCTCAAAAGAGGCAAGAACCCATCGCTGTCTTTCCGATCCCGTCCAAATTGCTCACGTAAGCATGGCTTCAGAAGGAGCGGTCCAGGAGTGTGGTCCGTGCGGTCTTCAGCAGGACCTGAAAGGGCTGTGGTAGGTAGGTTGCGAAATGAGGATGAGGAGTCTCGCCGGGAGGACGTGCAGAGCCGAACTCGGATTTCCGGGACAAAGGAATGCTGAGATCCCGCTAAGAACTCCAACTGAGAGCAGCTACTAGCCAACAGAGCTTGACGCCTCAGCAATGGAGACCTATGAAGAAAATAATTAAGATTTACACCTGAGAAGTGATTTTGTTTTAACAATTTTTAACGATTTAACTCTTTCCGAACCTGTAGGTAGAGGTGTTGTATGAGCTGGGGGAGGAGCAGGAGTTTGATCTCTCGCCTCTGAAACAATGCCTGCTGGAAGGAGCGGCCACCATTCCCTCAGGATGCTGTGTGGAACGGAAGCTGGCATACTCTCCCCCTCCCCTCCTTCGCTGCCCCCACGTGGTTGTGCCCGCACACCGACACCCACTTCCATGAGGCAGGAGTCCTCGGACGGGGAGCTGTCATCTGGAATATCCACAATCTCAGACATCAACAGAGAGCCACTGTCCATTGACACTGAGAGAGAGAATATACAAAATGTGCACATATACACATGGATTCCATCGTTCAGTAGTATTCATACACACTCGGCACACCAGTGAAAGAGATGGAGGATTACATAAAAGATGTGATGTCTTGACAAAAATTGACAAAAACACATCTTCACACAAGGTGTAAACAGGGCCTGTTTCCTGAAGGCTCACCTTCAGCACTGAAAGCCGTGGATGTTCCTTCTCTCCAGACAGCTCACCAGCTTGAGTGTCAAACACTGTGGCCTGTAAATAGTGAGAGTGTCATAAGAACCACAGTATTAATAGATAATGATGACGATTACAAAGCATGATGATAAATATATAATTTGGACTTTGGGGTTTGTGTTTGGGGTCAGTGAAATTAGTTTTTTTGTAAGAAATGAATACTTTTATTCAGCAAGAATGCATAATATAAATAATAATAATTTGTTACATTAATATAGCACTTCTCTCTGCACTCAAAGTGCTTCACATATGGTAGGGGGAACCTCCACCAATGTGCAGTATACACCTGGATGATTGCGCCAGATTGCACCAGAACGCCTACCACACACTGGCTTATTGGTGGAAAGGAGACAGAGTGATGAAGCCAATCATTATGGGGATGATTAGGCCACGATGATGGACAGAAGCCAAAGGGCAAGTTTGACAAGTAATCAAAGATGAGTCAACTCGATGCTCAACAAGACTGCATTTATTTAATCAGAAATACTGTAAAAACTGCAACATTGTGCAATATAATTACAATTTAAAGGGATACTCCACTTTTTTGGAAATAGCCTCATTTTACAACTCCCCCAGAGTTAAACCATTGGGTTTTACATTTTTCAAATGTATTTTGCTGATTTTCAGATATTTAGAAGAATATCAGTAACTGAGACCGCTTCTGGTCTCATTGACTTCCATAGTAGGAAAAAAATATACTATGGAAGTCAATGAGACTAGAAACTGTCTGGTTACTGATATTCGAACTTCTAAATATCAGAAAATTGGCTGAATGGATTCAAAAACGTTAAAACCCAACTGTTTAACTTTGGGGGAGTTGTAAAATTAGCATATTTCCAAAAGTGGAGTATCCCTTTAAAGTGCCCTGTAGTCAATATATGTAACCCTTAGGGATACAATTATTGACTACAGGGGGACTTTAAATTGACTAAAATTGACTACAGGGGGACTTTATTAAAAAAAAAGTACCTGACTAGAAGCCCTTTGACCCATCACTGCCTCATAAGGAGGAGGACAGTCAGTAGGATACAGAGGCACTGGACTCTCCATTGATCCATTATACGTGACACTGCAGGTACACAGAAAAACAAGGCATGAGGAAAAAAAGAGAGGAGAACTCTGGCGCAAAATGAACATTTGGTCTAATAAAACATCGGTACCTAGTCGACCGTTCTCTGAGATTTGTTTTCATGATTATCGAATGTAAAGAGTTTTCTCTCTAAAAACTGGTTTGACTTGTTGTGACTGTTTTCCAAGATGACTCCTGTATGTACTGTATACAAGAAGTGAACTGTCTTTATCTTCCTATTAAACAGTCTGTACACTTACAAAGTTCTCAATGCTTCGTTTTGCATGTATGGACCCTCATTATGTTACAGTGTGAGTGTGGGACTATTTTGAGCCTTGTTAGTGGTATAAACTAGTGATTTCTTTTTACTTAGTAAATGCCCCCAGTACTAGCATTATACGCTCAAAAGTTTTTAGAGATAAAACTCTTTACATTCGATTATCATGAAAACAAATCTCAGAGAACGGTTGACTAGGTACCGATGTTTTATTAGACCAAAAGGTTCATTTTGCGCCGGAGTTCTCCTTTAATGGAACAATACTCTACCAGAGCATTGTGTATGAAAGCTGCATTACTAAACATGCAATTTTAAAATGTTTTAAATGTTTTCCTAAAAGATTTGTTGGGTAGGATATTGTATTAGCTCAGTATGAAACAACCAAAATAATGGAAAAACAAATGTGTGTGTGTTTTCACCTCTGTGCATCGGTCTCAGAGCTGCAGGTGTATTCAGGAGGGTAGTAAGGTGGTGGAGGAATGGGTGGAACAAACTCCTCAAAGTCCATCATGTTACTGAGAAATGCATCCTGAGGAGTGGTGCATTCTGGGTTTACAGAACGGGAGCGATGAGGAGCCAGCTACAACAAACAAAGTTGGACGATAGAAACATGTTACATTGTAACATTATACTATTAGTAAACCTAGTGTTTCAGTGTAAAGATGTTGTGCATTTTGTCTCACTAGATGCAGCAGGTCCAGAGAGAAGATATGAATGCTGCAGGTGACCGTGGACAGAGTACAGATAATGGTGGAGAGAATACTGAGACCACAGGCACTAAACAGCAAGTCCTGCACACATATATACAGTAATATCATGGTTAAATTCATTCTTATTTAGGCACCTGAGCTATTTGTTTGGGGGTTTGGGAGCATCAAGTTAAAGGTGCAGTGAGTAATAATTTTGAGTATCTATTAACTGAAATGCAATATGACATCCATAGCTATGTTTTCAGTGGTGTATAAAGAACTTACTTAATAAAGCGTAAAGTTTTCATTACCTTAGAATGAGACTTTTATATCTACATAACCGCGGCACCCCTTCTATGAAGGTCAACATATTGTAATGTCATGTTTCTACCGTAGCCAACAGCGAACAAACAGACGCTACAGAGCATGTATTGTCACTAGCTTGAAAGAGAAGCAGCAGAAAGCTAGAAGCTAGCCATAAACACTGTGTTTAGTGGCGTTTCCCTTGTCAGTGGTGTAAAATATGTAGTTGGATTGTTTTATGTAACTTAGTTCTCCCTTGCTGTGTTATAGCTTTGCTATGTGGGGATAAATGTCCTGGTTACGTTCGTGAGACAGCTGTTTAGTACTCTTGTCATTGACCTAGGGCTGATGATTAATCGCACGATGTTGATATGTGCATCTAATCAATAAGCCGGTTCCTTGATTAGCAGTAAATCACCTTCACCTGCTTTCAGATGGAGCGGCATTTACTACAAAGAGCCGTAGATCACTGACAAGCTGAGCCAAATCGCGTTGATATTCAGGACGTAATCGCCAGCGATATTTAATGCGATATGGCTCAGCTTGTCAGTTAATTACGGCTCTTTGTAGTAAATGCCGCTCCATCTGAAAGCAGGTGAAGGTGATTTACTGCTAATCAAGGAACCGGCTTTATTGATTAGATGCGCATATCAACATTGTGTCGATTAATCGTGCAGCCCTACATTGACCGTAAAACATGTTACAGGAATTACAACCCATCGATCTTGGAAGTCGATCGTGAAGAGTTTTCAAAATCAGAGAAAAACAGCCTATTGTGTGTAGTAAATGGCAGGGTTGTGGACTCGAGTCGCATGACTTGGACTTCACTTGGACTCGAGTCCCAAATTTGATGACTTGCGACTTGACTTGACATATTCAAAGATGACTTGCGATCTCGACTTAGACTTTAACAACAATGACTCTTGACTTGACTTCGGACTTGAGCCCTGTGATTTGGAAAGACTTGACCTACCTTCTAAAACCACAGATCAGAGTTGTAATAATCACTGACTGTAGTATAGCACTGTATCATGATCTCATGCACGTTTGGCACTGAGCCAGAGAGCGCATGATAAAGTGCGTTCAGCAGCGTGTGTCAGTTGTCATTTATTATCACACGTTTAGACAGTTTTCAACCTAATAATGTTTTCTTTTTCTTTTTCAGGCATTTAAATACACAATTACTAGCGAACCATTAATAATTTGAGAAAAAAAAACTGATGTCTAAGTAAGTGGAAATAATAAACCTTTCAAATGTAATTTTGAGACATGTTATTATCCCCCCACAACAAACACATGTTTTAGCCTATGGGTAACTATAAAGTCTTCTCCCTGTTCACCAGTCACTCACTTTCATGTCTTTCAGAGAGAAATGGATGGATTTACGTTACGTTTTGTAAATGACAGACACATAGCCCCAAAAGTGTTACGTGACGCTTGATACGTCGCCATGGAAATAGGAATGTTCTAGTACATTTACTGTCACGTTAACAAAATAATTTAACCAGGGACTCAATATTTTAAACTTAATGTGTAGCAAGCAAATCACGATTAATTTTCCCAATGAACAGTTACTTTTATTGTTTTAATTTTTAAATCTGTCGATGCCACTCTTCACATTCAACCAATCAGAACACCAACCAATCAACATCCACTAAGTTTGAATAAAAATGATAATATGAGGCCTATATATTATTATATTATATCATATTTTAAAAGCCTTCCTGATATAAATTAGTATACGTTTCATTTACTATAGTAATTAACGCTGAGACAGTAATTTGTGCAAAAAGCACTAATGACTTGTTTAAGACTTGAAGCTTAAACTCGAGGACTTGCAACTTGACTTGGACTTGTCTGTCTTGACTCGGGACTTGGGATTTGAATGCAAAGACTTTGAGATTTACTTGTGACTTGCAAAACAATGCCTTGGTCTCACCTCTGGTAAATGGTGTCTAGGGGATGCGCTGTTACAATCATGTCATTTTTGCCTTTCCATTTTACCTTTGCGCTCATGCGGACGCGTCAAGTTTACAAAAAGCAAATCTTAAAAAGCAGATACCTTGAGCTGGTGACGCACAGCATGGCAATCAGAATGTTGGTAGAGCACTAGTGTCTCATCTTCTGTTGGAGAGCACGTCTGCTTTGGGTCACAGCAAAGACACAAGCGATTCTCCATCTGGAACAAACACACAGATATTGAGAAGAAGAGAAGAGAAGAGAAGAGAAGAGAAGAGAAGAGAAGAGAAGAGAAGAGAAGAGAAGAGAAGAGAAGAGAAGAGAAGAGAAGAGAAGACTACCTGACAGGTAACATAAGATTTGACCATCTGTGCATTCTGACATGACAGCATGGAACCAGCCAGACTGAGAATCACACACACTGCAGACAGCAGCATGAACAGCGACACCTGAACGAAACAAAAACAACATCACTGCAAAAACTAAAGACGAGCAGACAAATGCACACACTTAAGAGATCATGTCGAGATATACGGTACATACGACAAGAGTGAAGGGCCTCCTCCATGATATCACACCCACTACTCCTGATGCCACAACCTGTTTAACAGAGACAAAAAAGGTACACTGTAGATCAAGGCAATTGCGTAGGTTTGATTTTGAAATTGGTGGGGACGGGGACATCAATATATACATATATTTTAGGTTTTGGTAGAAACTATTGCTAGCCTAGGGATATACCAGTGTCACTGAATATTGGCAGGGACACGTCCCTAGCATCCCTACTAAATTCTACGCCCCTGGATCAAGGGCCAGATTTTCTGTCCAATGTCCAAAAGTCTAATGGAGCAATTTATGTTTTTTACAGAGCCAAACCCATCAAAACGATAGAGCTCAAAAAGAACCCACACCTCAATTTCATTATATTGAAAAGAGTTGCCAGTTTATAGCCTAATTTTTCAAAAAAATCTACAGAATTTTTTTTAGATAGATAGATAGATAGATAGATAGATAGATAGATAGATAAGATAGATAGATAGATAGATAGATAGATAAGATAGATAGATAGATAGATAGATAGATAGATAGATAGATAGATAGATAGATAGATAGATAGATAGATAGATAGATAGATAGGTAGGTAGATAGATAAATAGGACACTGCTGAAATGTCATGCCATTGTTAATATATTCAAAGAAACTTACGAAGAAGCCAGCCCAGAAAGGACAGGACTGTCTAACACGGGGTGATGAGGTGAAGGCCAGGCTTGTGAAGCTGAAGGCCAGCACCATGGCCCCAAGTGCAAGGTGACACAAGCCCAGGTACAGCAGCAGGCGCGCACTGGTCCTCCCAGACATTCCTCTGCGACTACCAGACAAAGCTCGAGACCCCGACATCGAGGCCACGCTACTGGAGTCCGACGGTGAAGGCATGATGGCAACTGAAATACTTCCTAAATTATGGGACTATGTGACAGTTCAAAAGATATGGGATGTGAATGAAGATACTTCTTTAAATATACAGCTAGGGTCTGTATAGGGTGCTAAAATGAATCCCACCACAGCTGTTAAAACTGAACTTGACACACATGTGTTGTGTTAATATTTATTCTTGGCGTCGTACATCTGCATTCTCCAATCCTTGATCTCGCCCGCTCCATCGCCCACCTGCCATCTCTCTCCCCCTGTCCCCGCGGCATTGCGGTACCCAGAGCCTTTACAGGCCGAGTGTCTGCCGCATCCGCAGGCCAGAGAAGCAGCTTTGGCCTTCTGGCTACACCGCGGAGGAGGACGAGCGGAACAGGACTAAAGAAACAATCCCAGTCCAGCTCACATCGAAGTGTATCTTCCCCGGGTTTCCACTAGAGAGCCTCACAGTCCCCGCCTGAGCTCGTTTCAGGAGAGGAAAGGGAACGATCGACAGAAAAAGAAAATTACATTTACGAGGACAAACTCGCGCACTCGCTATGTTGTTCCCATGATGCATCCGTTTGTTTTGTATAATAATTATAACGTCATGTTCCAGGCTGTGAGGGAGTTTGGTCCTATATCCAGTCTCCCCGTTTTCCTCCCGCAGTCACGAGGACACCCGTCCCGTCCGTATCCCGGACATGAGCATCACTACGTAATCGCGCCAGACTTGTAAGTGTCTTAGTTTACGTTGTCATTCACGCCTAGTATATTTACGTCACGTTAATGTTAACCGATGCCATTTCAGCGTGACTCAGTTTTAGAAAGAAAAAATAGAGGCAGCGCATTGTGATAGCACGTGTCCCTAATATTTGTTCAATGCGGCACCGCATTCACCAAGCGCGAGGTGCTGATGCTGCACTGAATAGACGGTTGCTTGGCAACCTACTTCGACAGTCGCAACGGTTGGCGACATTTCCGCGCATGCGCAATATATAGCTTTGCGATTGCATCGAAAAAGAGGTGAGAAATACCGGAGTGGCCAAAGGGGATGTCCGGCCCAGGATTGACATCTTCAGTCTACGAAATATTAACAACTGATTACGTTGAAGTCAATGTATGCTTTTTCCTATGAGCTTTTTGTTTGTTAATTTAACAGGTTTTTAAATAAATCCTGTAGCTGTTGTTTGCTTAATAATTTTGTCTTTTTAGTGTTTTGATCTTCCCTCATATTTAAAGTTTTAAAAATATTTGTTTAAACTATTTTTAAAAATCAAAAATATTTCTTCATATTTTAACAGACCAATTAAACTTGTATGAGGTCATTAAAAACAAATATCACATACAGACTTCGCCTCTGGCCACAATTTTATTAGATTTTTTTTAATTGCCAATAAAAATAAAAACTTTCATAAAATGTTGAGCATTGTTCACTTTATTAAAAGCATATCATTGTAAATTATCTGAGAAATATGCAGTGCCAAAGAATATTAAAAAGTGTAATAATGCAAAAAAAGACAGAAATTTTATGCAAACATTTATGCAAAACCAAACATGCATTGTGCCTGATCATGATAATACCTTTGGAGAAACACACTGTGAATTTTCAGTAGAACACTATTATATCCATCATATCTATTATATCCATCCATACACCCACCCACAATCCATCAATTCTTTTCTCACAGAACTCATTTAACATCCTAAATTCTATTATCCATCTATTTTAAGAGGTCACAGTCGGTAAAAATTGAAGTTATTCACCTTTCATAGGAGCGACCATTCAAACCTTTTGTCAGAAAGTGCAGATGAGCGGTCAAACTGGACTATATTTTTATATCTACACCTGAAATAATGCTGAAGAGCGCAAAACTAGGACTTGAACAAGTAAAACCAACATTGTCACCATTGTAGCCTAGTCACTGTTTGTGTAGTGCGAAAACATAAACATGAAAATAAAAAAGGTGATTTTCCTCTACATGAAAGCTGTACCCTGTATATCATTTAATGCATTTCATATCGTACTACTGCCATCTTTCTTGGAAACCACTTCCTATTAGCATTCCATGATCACTTTACAAATAATATTCAGGAATTAACAAAGCAGTTCTTTTTAAGTGTGTGTGTGTGTGTGTGTGTGTGTGTGTGTAGTGAGCATGTCCTCTGGGTAAAGGTATATCTAAAGAAGAAGACATTTGGAGGACTTTTTCTCTGTGCTGTTGGTAATTTTAACCTCTTGGCCAGATGGACCCTGTAAAAACACAAAATGTATTAACTCTAATACAAGGCCTACAGCCTTGCAGCTTTAATTTATTCTTTAGATCCGAGATACCAAAAAAAAAACGTGATACCAGTCGTGATGAAATCTAAAAATAAGTTTAGTACTTCAAAACTGATTGTGTGTTTGTTTCAGTATTAACATGCACAGACACTAAGCATATTGTTCATTTTCTCTATTTACACACACTGGAAACTTACCGACTTCTTATTTGACTTCAGCAAAATGTCTCGAGCAAGAGATGCAAAAGACTATGGAGAGAAAGGTAAATTTGTCAAAATGTAGACCAATTATATAAAATTCAACTTATTAAAATGCACATAATACAGATTTAGTATATTTTAAGGAAGTTTCTGCCACTGAAATTGATATTATATCATATCTGAGTTACAGTTAAAGATTGACTTTCCCTATAAACAAATCCTACTAATAAAAATAGCATTTCTTTGTTTGCCTGCTAATTGTTTTGCTAAGTGAAAATAATGAATCAGCCATTTCATACCTCCTCAACGTTAATGTCTCGATTTTGCACTAGTCTCAAAAAATCGAATACCATGTTCCTTTGCAAGCTATAAAGAAAGAAAAATGACAATAACTTTATGATGAAAATTATTTAAAGGGATAGTTCATACAAAAATTAAAATGCTGTCATCATTTACTCATCACCCTAAAAGGTAAAAAAATAAATAAATCTGAAGACCTTGCTACACTATGGAACAAAGTCAGGGTTTTTCATGGCTCAGAATGAAGCAGAGGTGGAAAAATCGTAACACTATGGGGAGGGTTCGGGGCATGTTCCCCAGGAGACATTTTGTACATTTTAAAGATAAATTCATTAATCTGGTGCACGTTGAATAACTCAAATCTGTTGTTAAAAATAAATAACAATTCAACTGCCAACCACCCATATTCTTTGATATAGATATCTGCATCTGATCATCACATTACAATCATTCAATTAAGCATGATAATATTGCAACATATCACACTGAAGTAGACTGATTTAAAATGAACATTTATTTAAATGAAAACTTCTTCTTTGGCAAAATTAAATTTCCTTTGTAGCCTAAACAGAGGCTTTACTCCCTTTAAACTTAAATTGTCAATGTTTAATTTTTGAAAACACTCTTATCGGAATAATTTTCCCACTAATTTGATTTAATATGCTCTAAATTTCATTTCAAATTCTTACATTTTATTAATACATTCAATTAAAATTATAAGACAGAGGCTGTTACCCATCAAATTAAATAATTTACATTGAAAAATTATAACTGTATTAAATGAGATTATTTTAAACGTTTTTTTTTAAATATACAAATAAGGATTGTTGAAAAGAATGATACTTTGAAACTAAACCGCCAGTAGGTGGCAGCAGGCGGCCTCTTAATGAGCGAGTCATTGAGTCATTCATTGTAAACGATTCGTTCAAACGGCTGATTTATTCATAATGAGGCGGTTTAATAATGGGTAATTGAATCTTTGAATCGAGAGATTAGTTCAAAACGCTGAATCGTTCAGTAATGAGTCATGGGTGAGTGGTGCTGTGAGATTTGGAACTATTTTCGCTGCTGAAACAGAACAAAAACAGTCATTGCGTTGAAAAATTTGACTTAATATGAACTATTTTAACTATTTGTCTATTGAGCTTATGAAATCAATATCTCAATTTTGATGGCATTCAGGAAAACAGCACTCTGGTCGTGTGTAGGCTATATATTGTTTCTTAGAGGCATACTCCCCCAGAGTTAAACAGTTGGGTTTTACAATTTTCGAGTCCATTCAGCCGATTTTCTGATATTTAGAAGAATATCAGTAACCAGACAGTTTCTGGTTTCCATTTACTTCCATAGTATATATTTTTTCCTACTATGGAAGTCTATGGGACCAGAAACTGTCTATAACTGCGCAAGCCTCAACAGCGCGACGTTGTTACTGTCCGGACTCTGTATATTAGCAGTAGCACCACTACAACAATCTCTGTATAGGAACCTCACTCGGCTAATAGCTCCCCTGATTGCTGCCTCGCGCTAGGAAATAAATTGATTACTATTATAAATATAAAACGTCACTAAAGATCAATAATGTTCACAATCATTTTTAATGTTAAAATATATTAGTCGGGGACCCCCCAAAATCCAAAAATAAATTCTTATGGGTGGGTCCCTAATGACTTATGGAGGGTCCGGGGACCCCCCAGACCCCCTCATTTCAAACCCTGGGTAAATGGTGATAAGTTTGTATGTTATAAATCATGATATGCACATACTGTAAATCATATGACTGAAATGTCATTCAAAGCAAAAACAAAACTTCTTTTACACACTTAGATGGACAAAGCGATCTTTCTCAAACGACATACTGGTAGTGTGTATGACAGCACTCACCTTCTCACCCACCTCCGTTGACACTTTCCGCTTGGCCTCGATGTCACACTTATTACCCAGTAACATCCGACTTACACCTGCGGATGCATTCTGGGAAACACAGAAAATAAGCATCTGCTCACTTCCTTATTTTGCTTTAAAACTGATACTTGTTTTAACAAAAGGCCTCATTTTTTTTCTCAGTGCATCTCTTTTCTGGTAACCTGTGCAGGATCTGCTTCCTATGGCATCTTATCAAGAACTGAAACTCACATTTAATAAAGCCTGTTTCATTTTCATCAGAAGAACTAAGGTACATGAAACAATCCAACTACATATTTTAGACCACTGACAAGGGAAAAGCCACTACACACAGTGTTTATGGCTAGCTTCTAGCTTTCTGCTGCTTCTCTTTCAAGCTAGTGACGAAACATGCTCTGTAGCGTTGTTTGTTCGCTGTCGGCTACGGTAGAAACATGACGTCACAATATGTCGACCTTCATAGATGGGGGTGCCCGCGTTATGTAGATCTAAATGTCTCATTCTAAGGTAATAAAAACTTAAGAACGTTCATTATACACCACTGAAAACATTGTTATGTATATCATATTGCATTTCTGTTAATAGATACTCAACATTTTACACATTGCACCTTTAAAAGGTACCATGTCAACCTGTAGGCTATCTATAAAACTCTTATAATGACAGACAGATTTAATTTTCCTTTCCCTCTTACTTCTTTGATGCCCTTCATCCAGTTCTGAATATTCTCAAAAGATTTTTCATCAGTGATGTCATACACAAGGATGATGCCCTGAAAGAGATGATCAAAATAAAACACCATTAACATTATGTGTATGATTTGCCATATCCAAATTAATCTTGTTTTCACAATAATCACAAATGTAAGTTTATGGCTATTTAAGGACCAAGAAGATTAGATTTGTTAACATTTGTGTTTCTTGTCTCACCATTGCCCCTCTGTAGTATGCAGTAGTGATGGTCTTAAACCTCTCCTGTCCCGCTGTGTCCCTAGCAAATAAAACCAGTTAAACACATAAGACATTGTAGCAGTCAGAAAGCTTGTCAGTAAAAAAAGAACTTATGTAACAACAATCTGATTTGGCATGTTTAATACACATTTTATAGCAACTGGACTCTGTACTTCCGGGCTCCGGCTGTCACTGCCATTAGACATTACCGAGTTTATTGAGTCAGGTCTGGGACTGGGACTAAACTCGACAATCAGACTCCACCTTTGGCACATTTACACCAAACATACAGTTTTAACAGTCAGCTGTCAAACAGATACACACACTGAAGATTTCTTGTGCACATAACACTGCCAACATATTTGCCTAAACATTCTGTACACATGTAGAGAAACTCAGCTGAATAGATGTGCACAATTTAACTTCTCCAATTTAATCAAACAAACAGGACTCACAGCAAATCTAATGTGTGCATCTAATTCTAATAATGTGTTTATTCGTTTTTTTGTTTTTTTTACCAGACTTGCAGTTTAACTTTCTTCCCATCAACGTCAATAGTCTTCACTTTGAAGTCAATACCTAGGAAAAGGGGGGGAAAGGAAATGGATAAACAGGAGGGGCAGGAAGGAAGGATGGACACATGTTAAACCCAAGTAGCTCAATAAAAGTGGACTAGTGCTGCTGCATATGTTTGCTACATTCAGAAACACGGGAGCAGGGATAATGAAATACAAACACTGCTGCTCAAATGGTTTAATAAACACCATGGTTTGTTTTTCAGGGAATTAGGAGGGAGGGGTCTTTTGAAGTTCTGGGTGAATGCACTAAATGCCATGGAAGATGGCCTTCATGTGATGCCGAAAGGGCCGGAAATGCAATCAGGGCAGAGGAGGATCCGCAGGACTGATTAAATTATACTTGGGAAGAGGCTGGAATGAGATGACGTTAAACTACTAGTACTGACATGAACAAACACTTGGGGTAGCACTTGCTCTGCAAGGTAAAAAAAAAACTGAGCAGTAGAGCGAAACATCTTGCCTTATCAAACAGTATTACTAACGGTTTCATTGTGTATAAGTTACTTACCGATGGTTGATATGTACGTTGAATTAAAATTGTCTTCTGCGAAACGGATGATCAGACAGGTCTTGCCAACACCACTATCGCCAATAAGCAACAATTTATAGAGGAAGTCGTATTTCTTTGCCATTGCTAATTTCGCCTTTAGCTTTAATCGCGTTTCAAAAGACTTCCCTCCCGTTTTTGTTAACAAACAGTCACGCGCAGCGTTTTAAAATCCCTCCGACTGAAACGTTTCCTCGTTTGAAACTTCATGGGTTTTCTTTCCTTGGAAAAATGTCACCGCTAAAATCAGTTTTGCCTTGTTGCCTTTGTCCGTACAGATAAGAGGTAAAAAAAAATCCATTAAAGTAGAAAATGTTTTCTTACAGCTCCTTTTCAGAGCGGATGCCACGCATTTTCTATTTCTGGATACGCTGCGCTAGTTTTCTCTCTTGTACGATATACTTAAAGGTATTCATCCATACATAGACAGCAGCAGACTTTTTTTTTTCCTCCCTAAACTTTCCCTTGCCCGAGTTCCCAAAAGCTGACGTCGAGGGAGGGAGAGGTTTAATAAAGCACTGCTGACGAGAACCGATCAGCGTTTATCAACAGAGGGCGCCATTGTCACACAACACGATGCTGAAAAGAAGCACCCGTTGGACTCTTCAGTATTTAGGTCATTTTTGGTGTGTTTGTGACGTTGTCAAAATATACAATCTTTTTAGTGTGTATATTTGAAAAAAAAAGTTTTTGAATCGAACTTTTATTGACATGTAATAAAGTTAACATTTTCTGGTCTATACTCCTCCATTGAAATTTTATCCAAAAACCCCTGCATCAGACACCAGGCTTAAACCTAATCCCTGACTAAAACGCATGTTAGAGCTATCTTAATTGAAAGCAACTTGCACTGACTTGACAAATATTTAATAACAAATATTGTTGTTATCTGCCATATTGATTTGTCTCAGGATATTTTTTTCTAAGGCACATTTATAAAAGCTAATTTAACTAAGGCCTATTCATGCTTATTCGTGGCTTATTCTTAAACCCCGTCTGTGAAATTGGGAATACTGGTACGTAACTTTCTCAAACAATACAAACAAGCATTGTTTTTTTTTTTGCATTGGCTTAGTAGGGATTAGTTGTGCAAATTGTGCCTATATCAACTGTTTTTGTCAGAGCAGAGATTTGTGTTTAAGTATTCTGCTAAATTAAAGTGTAACTAAACCCCTGGTCAAAGCCTGACTCCACCCACTGGCAGTAGTTATAGCAGAATAACACAGAAGTTGTTAGTGGTGTTATTTTAGTATTGTTTATTATTATAGCCTAACAACATATTACGTTTTTAGTAATTTTATGCTTTTGTCATTTTAATTTAATTTGATAATATTTATTTTTAGCTTTTGTCAAGTAATTTGAATATGCTTTTTTTCAGATGAACTAAAATCAGAAATTCCATTCCATTAATTATTATTATTATTTGCCTTTATTTTAACAGGAAATAGTCCCTATTTAAATGTAGAATCTCTTTTTCAAGGAAGTCCTGGCCAAGACAGCAGAATAAATAAAATACATATACAAACATTTGGAGAAACAAAAAAAATTGCCAAAAGCATTGAAATTATTAAATTATAATAAGCATGTTTCATACAATATAATACACCTAATTATGGTTTTGAATGCCGCCTTTATTTTATTAAAGGATGCCTTTATGTATTATTAACCCTCAGGGCTTCTTCGGTTAAAAATGACCGAAACCGTAGTCTTGACATTTTTTAATGTTTTGCTTCATTGGAGGGGATGAAACGTGTTGACTTTTGTTGCATTACCTATGTGAACACACACACACACACAAAATCAAGGAGATGATTCGGATGTTAAAGGATAGTAAAAAAAGTCACACTTATCTTCCTTACGGTCAAAAATGACCGACCATAGGAAATGAATGGGAAATGCGGAAAAAAATAGGAAAACTCAGATAAACTTTTGGTAGTACAAACAAGGGTTAAGCATGATATGTGAGAGCCTGTGTCACAATTCAACATTCCAACATAACCCACCGCCTGTCTTGGCTCAATACTTAGTTAATATGGGTTAAGAAGAAATGCTTTTATTAAATATGAAGTATTTTCCTGCCCCTGCTCACGAGCCCCGTTCATATACGCCATGTATTTCCGCTCGCCCCCTTTTCGGCTGCTGCTCCACTCGTCAACATGCCTGTAAGTGCGTGCTATAACAATCAAGTCCATTTATAACGTAATCACACCTGGTATATGGTTTACATCGCATCGATTGATTGGACGAGGCTTTTGTCTTTATGATCTAACTGGCCACGTTAAATTAATTTAACATATTTTGAGGTTAAAACTTAGTAGAAAAGGGCGAAGCGCGTGCTATGTGTCTAAGGAAGACAAGATGGCCGCGTACATGCATTAGAAACTCGTGGAGAGCATCGCGCTTCCCATATAAATAAAACCGTCATTATTGTATGTAGTTGAGATTTAGTAAATAAATAATACGTTAAATATAATTAATACGTGGAGTGGTGCGTTGATGTGCCTCTAATAGTTTGTTAAACGGAAGTGTGTCATGAATCAGATCACCCTTTGTAGTGGCAGTGTTGACAATCGGTTGATCAGCTCTATCATCGCTCTCAACTTGTTAGATATGTAAAAAAAAATAAACGTATTTTTTCCCCTGTACAACGTTTAACGTTACACGAGTGTTCATATTATGATTGTTGCCGAGTTAAAATGCCATAACATGGCTGCGTCCTCCACTCTTTTATAGGTTCTTTGTTGTCATTGATGGTTATATGAAGAACATTTAACAACCATAACCTTGCCTTTGCACAAAAACAGTTTATTTTAAGAACTGTTCACTAAAGGGTTCTTTGGGGGACCTAAAATGTTTTTGTTTTATAATATAGAGCAGGGACGGGCAACATCGGACCTGAAGGGCCACTGTCCTACAGAGTTCAGCCCATGATGCCCACAGACTGTAAGGTTTAGCCACAACCCTAAAAAAAAGAAATCACCTGCCTGTAACTTTCTAGTAATCCTGAAGACCTTGATTAGCTTGTTCAGGTGTGTGATTAGGGTTGAACTCTGTAGGACAATAGCCCTCCAGGACTGAAGTTGCCCATCACTGATATAGAGAATCACTCTGAAAATCTGCTTTTGTAACTTTTTTTTTATTTCTAAGAGTTTAAAATAAATCTATCATAGCTGAGATTATCTACGCCAGTTGGCAAAGGTGATTGACACATCTCATCACTTTCAGCTCGCGAAGGATTTGTTGCACCCAACGCCAGAGGAAGAGAAAAGAAGACACAAGAAGAAGCGTCTCGTACAGAGTCCCAACTCTTATTTTATGGATGTCAAATGCCCAGGTAACCAGTAGCACCTCAATGCAGTACATGGGGATCCACGGGAAAGTGCAGGAAACTGAACAGATCATTCAAACGGATTTGTGAACCGATTTAGACAGATCTGCCAACTTGTTTGAAGTCTTTGAACAGAATCAACTCAAAAGAGTGATTCATTTGTAAATTGAGCATCACTCATGCCCATAAAAAATACAGCGTGCTTGGAATAAACTACGAATTTAACAACACGTATTGCATTATAATAAAGAAACGAAAGGAATGTCGCCCTACATAAAGTAAATGTAGACTACTTTGTTAATATAGATGGTTACTACCATAGACAGTAAAGGTTACTACCCACCTGTTTGTCCTAGATTGTGCAGAAAGGGGTTTCATTCATGTTAGAGACACGCTGTGTCCCCGACAGGAAAATACACTGCTGCGAGATCTGTGGTGCACCGTCAATTATGTCGCATTGAAATTGCCTCGAAATTATAACGATATTTGAAAAGCAATTGGCTTTATGCACAGCTGCACTACTTCCTGAACTTCAGCCAGCTCCTTTGTTTCCTGTCTGCCATTATTGGGCAATCTTGATTAATTCAGGTGTGTCTAATTATTGTTGCCGTGACTACTGCGGTCGGCACACCTGAATTAATCAATTTGTCCAATAATGGCCGACAGGAAACAAGGAGCTGGCTGAAATTCAGGAAGTAGTGAAGCTGTGCATAAAGCCAATTAAATGATCAAATTTCAAACTCAATTTGACTATTCGAAGATCACGAACTCATCCCTAGTAAGCAAGCAGATCCACTGAGACATTGGTTCTCATGGGGAACAGGACTGAAAATTATCATCAGCCTTTCTTCTAGGATTTAAAAGTTTTTATTAAAGAGTTATAAGCTATGAACCAAACCAACCAGCTATGAACCTATTCGCCATTCTCTTCTTTGCAGGCTGTTATAAGATCACTACGGTGTTCAGTCACGCACAGACGGTCGTCTTATGTGTAGGATGCTCTACAGTGCTGTGTCAGCCTACCGGAGGAAAGGCACGCCTCACAGAAGGTATCGGCAGTGCACAGACACCACCCAAAGCATGAAAAAACCTACTTCTCACTGATTCTTTATAATTCTCTCATAAGCAGAATCTCACATTGGGATTTTCCATATTTCTGCTGCAGAGCATTTAGAACATATCACACTAACACGTAAAAAATGGCCTTCAGAATATGACTAATGAATTCATGTTTTCGTGTGGGAGAAGTATGGCTAGAAATGCACTCATGGATCACAGTTACACATACATGCGCTTGTAAAGTTATCAGCGCCATGGCAACACACCGACACACGGCCAACCTAGTGTTTCCCACTTAATCATTGTTCTCTTCTTGAGCTGAAGCTTGATTGGTGAAGCTCTGAAATCGCTGCCCTGCTGGAGCACAGTTCACAAGAAAGCCAATGATTCAGTGGCGGATAACGGTCGCAATGATTCAACACTATCTCATAGTTTGGTTTCCTGTCCAAAAAATAGAAGTTCTATCTAATGCCTGGTTCAGATTACACGATTTTAGCTCGATTTTGGCATGATCCGTTTGACGTAGGGTGTCGTGCGGATTCGTAATAGACAACGGGCGTCAAGACGCAAGATTCGATCATATCATCTCGTATAGTTTGTCATAGTGGGTGACAACCTACGTCGCGTCTGCGATGCTTTACGACATCACGACAAAAAGAGTAGCATGTTTAATTTTTTTTACAGTCGTCCACGACGGTTCCGTCACATGTATGAGGTTGACCAATAGGAGCACAAGCTTTTCCATACACAACTTTAAAAAAATGGTGAAACGAAAGAGAGACGATGGTGCTAACGTTAAAACTAAAAGTAAAAATATATAAGAAAACTATATTTTACCTCAAGTTCTCTTTGGAGGATTGACAGCCCGTACTGTCCTCTTCGAGCAATCCAGGAACGTGTCCATTGTCGGGTTTTCTTTCTTTTTTTAATACTTTTTTCTGAACGCAGGACAGCCAAGACAACACTCACAGCTTCATCCATTGTTTGTTTACGGAAGTCACTCGCTACTGAGTTTCGCCTTTTCGATGACGTCACGCGCGGCAATAAATACGGTCTGACGTGTCTTGTCCACAACATGACAATATTTTAGGCGTCAAAATTGCATAATCTGACACAGTGACTATCGTAACAGTAAAAAAAAAAAAGTGTAATCTGAACCAGGCATAACACATGTTCTATTATTTGAAAATGTTTAATAACAACTTTAAAGCACAAATTTATAAAACTGAACGATTTTACAATGTTTCGCGAATTTTGCAGCAGCTAACAATTTTTTGATAATTCATTTGTTGCGTGGAATTTTAAAGAGAGAAACAAATGTACATTTCAAGCAATGTTCTTGGTCAGACTATGCGAATATGAATGCATTTCTGTTTGTCGCACTCTCTTGTTCTGTTGAAGTCTTTGAAGTTCAAAAGCCCTGTCAATATATGTTTTTCAAAATGAAACGACTTGCTTGAATTTCTAACATTTATAGATAAGAAAACTGTAAAATGTAAGCAATGTGCTGGTGAAAACACCTCAAGCACTCGCTAGCAACTAACATGCAATGAAACGCTTTTGACCTTAATTATAAACGTTTAAGCATCTTGGACACCTTTCCATCGCTCTGCTTCCAATAGAAATGCATTCTCCGCTACTGTGCAGTGTGACGAAATATAGAATTAGTTTCTGACTTGATTGTTTCTGTGTTAACAGGATGCTCGTTCAGGAGAAAGCAGCACTAGTCTCTCATTAACCAGTATGCAAGGATGAGAGACCACGGGAGGAGAGACAGGATTGGCCACTCCACAGGGATTTCAGTGACTCCACCCACAACGAGGCCATGTTTATCATCTATAATGAGATGAAAGCTAAACCGAGAAGAGTGCTAGAAAACTGTCAAAGTGCTGTCTGAACACAGAGCGTGTGAGGTGTATAACCACCAAACCTGTCTCTCTCTCCCTCTCTTTAAATAAAGGTTCATTTTTCATTTATGTGTGTGTGTTGTGGTAGATCATTTGCCAGCCAATCTGTATCGCAGCTATATAAATACTATGCCCTGGTTTCACAGACAAGGCTTGGATTAAGCCAGGATTAGGCCTTAGTTTAATTGAGACATTTAAGTAGCTTTTATAAACGTTCCTTAATAAACATCACTGAACATGTTGAGACAAAACAAGATCACTATTTTTTTTTTTTTTTTAAGATATTTGCGCAAATTGCTTTCAGTTCATTTTAATCCGCGACTAAGTCTTCAGCTATGTCTGTGACTTGATGAGGTTTCATGTCATGCTTACCGGTTGACTTGATCTCATCACAAGGTAATTGAAATATTTTTCTCTGAAAATATTGTTTGTTGTTTAAATGGGGGAAATTCAGATTGTACACATGGAACTATAGCACTATTGATCTAAAGTGTGGGGTCAGTCAGATGTTTTTAATATTTTTCTCTTAAAGGAGAACTCCGGCGAACAGTGAACCTTTGGTCTAATAAAACGTCGGTACCTAGTCAATCGTTTCTGAGATTTGTTTTCATGATAAATCGAATGTAAAGAAGTTTTATCTTTAAAAACTGTTTAGCGTATAATGCTAGCACTGGGGGCATTGACTCATCTCATGTTCACCAAGGCAGGCATTGTTTGATCAGAAATGCACTAAAAACATTAATAACAAAATAAGTTTGGCTATAAAATGTGTACTCTATTTAAAATTATGTTTTCCTGTGATGGCAAAGCTGACTTTTCAGCATCTTTATTCCAGCCAAAAATGTCATATGATCCTTCATAAATCATGTTGATTTGCTGCATTTCTTTGAAAACAGTTATGCTACTCCAATGTTTTGGTAATATATTTTTTTTCGTGATTCTTTGATTAATATAAGTTGAAAAGAATGTAATTTATTAGAAAATTTTTGTCACTTTTAATAAATGTGATGAATTCATGCCGAATATTTTACTTTAAAAAATCGTATTGACCCCAAACTTTAAAGTACAAATAGTCTAAAAATGAGAAATGATACTCTTCAGGAACCTGAAGTGGTTTGCATGTTTTTACTGCTGAACTGAACTGTAGAAGTACATGTTTTTTTTGTTTTGTTTTTTTCATTTATGACAGAGAGAACAGGGGTGCAGTAAGTTAGTTAGTATTCCAGAGCCACTGTTTTCTCTGCAGGACACTTTGTGTTTGCAGTGATGGTGTGACCCACCGATAGAAATATTTTCTGTTTAAAAAAAGTTTAAAAATATTGAATAAAAAAAGAAGCATATCAGGCTCGCACTTTTAAACCAAAATAAGCAAATGTAGGTGACTTTCATGCTGACTTTAACATAATAGTACTGAATACACCTTTAATCTAAAGCAGCTCTATAAAATAAAATGTGATGCACCTCCTTGAGGTCAAACACCTGTATTAGAGGGTCTGAGGACTCCAGGTAAAGTTTGTGTGAGAGACCGCATGGTATTGTACACTGGAAATTGAACACATTTAAGAGAATATAAGATGTGCAGGGCCAATGTCACAGACAGCACTGATCACTGGACAGCAAACATATTCAGTGTTGATAAAAGTTAAAACTCTTATGTCAGACCTTACCTATGAAAAGTGCAGCAGTGGTGGCCAGTACAGCAAAAAGAGCAAATGTCAAAATGAACAAAAGCCCAAAATTTGCTCCAAGGTGACCTGAACATTCAAATAAAGAACACTGTAGTCGTTACAGAAACAAAGTCTGTCTGTTACTGTCAGTTCAAAAGTTTGGGGTTGGCAAGATCTTTTTAATGCTTTTAAAAGTTTCTTGCTCACCAAGGCTGTATTTATTTATTTAAAAATACAGTAATATTTTGAAATATTATTGCAAATGAAAATAACAGTTTTCTATAGTAATATATTTTAAAATAACTTATTCTTGTGATGGCAAAGCTGAATTTTCAGCATCATTACTCCTGTCTTCAGTATCACATGATCCTTCAGAAATCATTCTAATATGCTGATTTGCTGCTCAAGAAACATTTCTTCTTATTATCAATGTTTAAAACAGTTGTGCTGGGTACAGGGGCATCACTATTTGCATTATTTTCAGGAATCCTTTCTAACATCACAAATGTATTTACGGCCACTTTTCAGTTTAATATATCCTTGCTGAAGGAAAGTATTAATTTCTTTTAAAATAATAATAAATAAATAAATAAAAAATCTTACTGACCCCAAACTGTTAAACAGTAGACTATTGCGAGAAGCGTGTTTGTTGCTCACTAACCTGACTCCTGGCTGTCCATCACTCTAATCACCATCACGACGTGCGTTTGTGGAGAAAGGTCTGTATACAGGGTAATGCTTGCAGTAGACGGTACCTGATCCAGGAAATGTGATGCTGAATAGACTCTAATGAGGAGGAGGGTCGGGTCTTCATCTGACCGAACCGGATCTAGACAACACAATGTCTGTTGTGTCTGACTGAACCTAATTAGATAAGAGTGAAGAAATAAGAAACTGAAAAGTAATTTAATTTCAAATGCATTTTAAATATTATTAATTCAATCAAGCAATATAATGATTTCTCTCATGATCCCGCTCATTCTCACCCTTAGTGCACTGAGAATGTCTGTGGTGCCAAACACTGTGATTTCAGCCACAGGCTGCTGGGAGGACAGTTTGATCTTGGTGACAGGACAATGGAACGCTGGCACATACTGGAGCCGAACAAAAGATTGAAAAGAAGGGGTGAGTTAGGAAGCGATGGCAGGGCGGCTGGGGCTGATTGAGTCTGCAGACGTGCAGATAGATAGATGGAGACAGGCAGAGTTGACAGAAGATGGAGGATGGAGTCTGACTGAGGCTGCACAGAGATCCTGCAGCTGTACTGAGCTGAAACAGGAACGACAAGACAGGACAAAATAATAACATTCAAAAAACAAATACAAATTTATTGAAGGATGCTTTAAACATGTAACCAAGTTTGAAAATGTGTTTCTAATCCATTCTCATAGAATTAGGATTGAGGATTTGTCAAATTAATACTTCAATTGTTTTAATTATTATAACACAGTTGTAATCTCTCAAAAAAAGGCTTTAAAAAATTCAGCATCTTAATATATTTTAAGTTTTGTAAAATGTGTTTCACCTTTGTCTGTACTGTAGAACGGTGCTGAGTGAAAGATTTCCTGCAGTATCCTTATCTCAAGGTAGGGGGCGCCAAAGTGTAAAGAGCACAGTAGCACTGCCTCAGGATGTAGTTTCTCCTCAATGACCTCCCACTGGTCTAGATTGCATTGAGCTACCATGCAGAAAGAAAGAGAAAGAGTCAGTCAGACTCAAAACCTCATATTCTATCTGCACAGACATTTGTCCATGTCTCTGAAAGTAAAAATCCTGCCTGGATCCAAGATCTAGGAAGATCAAATAGAGTTGAGATAATGAAGATGCACAAGTAAAACTTTCCACTCACCACTTATTTTAATTGTACTTATTAAACAGTTAGATATAATCACCACTGAGAATCATTTCTAATCTAAGGATTAAGTATTTAAACGATATGGGTTCTCCAGATGGAAATTAATATTTGGAATTATAATTTATCCCTTTATTTCTTCAATCTCCTTAACAGTCTAAATATCAGACGTTTTGTGTACACTGGCCTTCCTGAATCTCGTGTGGACGTGAAAGAGTCACCTATGTTGGTAGCAGAGGTGTTCAGATCCACTCTGACTGTATTCTGAAGCCTCGGGCCAGTTAGTGAGGAGCCTATCAGCAGGAAGAATGATCACAGGAATGGACGCAGACTCCACTGTTACCTGCATGACACCACAAGAGCCTTTGAAATCAAAACATTCACAATGCGTCTGTTCCAAAACTTAGTGAGCTGCCACATCCTAAACAGAGATGGAACCACACAACTGATCGATTTGGATTTTTTTTTCTTCCATCGTCAACTACTATTTATATATAGCTTCACTGTATATAAGGTAAGGGGGAATAGAGCTATTATGTCACAAATTATGAGGATATTTATGCAATACCACAAAGGCACTGATTACCTCTCTGAAGGTCTGCTGCCCACCCTCTAGCCTGTTGTAAACTACTACTGTCCCAGAATTCTTTGCAAATGCCACTCCAGTCTCAGGGTTAATTTGAAGGATCTGGACTTGATGTCAGCAATCCCAGACAGCAAACTGACATTGAATCAACGTGTGAAACGACGTCTCTCATGACATTCAAACAACGTTCATCTGGCATTGTTTTGCTCATCGAATTAACGTTGTAACCAACGTCAGACACGGCATTCTTCAAAGCTAAATGAAAATCGAAAATTGGTTTGCTTTCATAACGTTGAAACAACGTTGTGTTCAAGTTGATTTTCCGTTAGTTTTGAAAGAATGACACGTCTGACGTTGTTTCAATTGTTAATTCGATGAGCAAAACAATGTCAGATCAACGTCTGTTTCAATGTCATGTTTCCACGTCTGATTCAATGTCAGTTTGCTATCTGGGATCCCATCTCCTCGTCGACCTTAAGAGGTAAAAACAAATGACAAAAATGATCTATACAGTACTATAATGCTCCAAGTATACTTCGGTTTTTATGCGTACACAAGGGTCTCGTTAGATAGCTTTCCATCAGCTGTGGAAGCTTGAAGATGACAACTCCCATGATTCCACGTAAATTCACGCCAACATCAAGCTACGCTTTTATTATTGTTTTAAAAAGTGACCTCTAGCAGCGAAACTTATACTGTACACTTCGGCCGTACGCATACATAAAGTGTTCACATCAAAAATGGAGTATACTTTGGACTTTACGAAAACTTGCTCAACTTGCTAGTAATCGACTGATTTACCCTGCTAGTCTGTAATGGGAGAGCTGAAACAGATGATACCCCCAGAGCACAGGAATCCTGGGGGCTCCTGAGATAGCAGGCACCACAAACAGAGTAGTGTAATCACTCAGAAATGGGTTCATAGGGTCTCCCTGCACCCTCAAAACAGTTAGACCAGGTGACACCATCTGAACCAAAAACGACTGATTGCCTTTGTCAACTATCAGTTGCACCAGGTCATCTCTGAGACAGAAAAAAAGAGGTTAGACCACTTCTGTGAGTACTTGGAGTCATACAAACATGTCTATCTCTGTATAATTGCCTGTTAGTGGTGACCAGTGTTTGCATATTATGAGAGTGGAATTGTTGTCCCATGTTGTCATAATATAGAGCTTTAATATGGATGCTCCAGCCCAGAGGGTAGGCAGGAAGGGCTCTCTCATCATCACTGTACACTGATGACATAAATCAAAGCACGTACAAACCACACTGTTGACACCTAAGGAAGGAAAGGTTGACATAAGGATATAAATTGAAAGTTACGTATGGTAATAAATTATAATGATGAACACTCACCTTCACACTGATCAGCATTGTTTGGTTGATACCACAAATGTCCACGGCAAAAACCTCCAAAAGAGCCATGCCTGTTTCAGGTCCTGTTCTCAACACCCCTTGATCATCAAGAGTAACAAGCCCTGCCCCTGAGACACACCGGCTAAAGGTGTAACGGACTGGACCGACTGAGTCTCTGAAATCACACGTTTTAAAACCTGTATGTTACCTAGTCACACGTAACCAGTCTGTTGACTAAACAGCACAATACCTGTGGTTGTTTCTGAGATTATATGAACCCAACCAAGACCTTCAGAAAATTCTTCAGTAAAATTTAGGGGGAAATATGTAAATGTATAGAATGCTAAAATATTTTTTTCAAGCTAGGCAAAAAATAAACAAAAAGATAAAAATGTCTGTCATGAAACATGTCAGAACATACAAACTCACTTATTGCTCTCTGTAGGGTGTACTGAGAAAGGGGAGACATGATGATGGAACCCAGGGTTCCTGTTGTTAATTGCATCTCTTCAAACACCTGAGAAAAGAGGGAGAACAAAAGAGAAGAGATACATTTAGAAAAAAATAAATAAAACAAATTGGGAAACCAATTGAATTCAGCTTCTCAAATTAAAAATGTTGGGTGGGACTTGATTTTGTCCATCTGGAATTGATTGGATGGTTGTTGTTTCGTGACAGGTTGTACCGCCCTCAGAGACTGATACTGCAGTATCGACACCATTATTTACATTTGACAGGATAACACATGTAACTTCACCCATAAAGTAATGGCACGTTAAGAATCTGGACAACGTGCAATACTCAGTTTAGCCAATCACAACACCGGCCCAAACTGAACCAATCTGAGCCCATTGCCTGTTTCTGAGGGAGTGGTTTCATAGACTCAGGAAGTCAACCAGTCTTTCAAATGACAGGAGAACGCGGCTTACAATAAAGGTGAAATTTATGAAAAATAAGACTTAAAAAAAAAAAAAACACAAATACATGTTATATTCAAGCGCAACATTCTAATCTGAAAGATGAAGCCTACCCGGAAGTGCGATAAACTGCAATACATCTCAAATCCGCTAGAGGCCGGTCCCAAAAGGGAGCAAATATCCATAGACGTCATGTTAAAATCTCAGTTTTCACAGCATAAATTCATATGTTTACAGGTTGGTCCCATGGACTTTTATTGTAATCTTCAATATGTTCCTGACAACTGTGAGGGGGTGAATTTTTTCTAACTCGTTAGTTTAGATCATATTTAGATATAAAATGTATGACAAATAAGGGTGGTTAACTTTGATTGACAGCTGAGAACGGGCTGCGCCAAGTGAATTTGATGTCTCGGCCATGATCTGAACAACACATCATACCACCTCTGTATCCTTTCTGAAACTTTTGTATTTAGTATTTCCCAAGATTTTCCAGTATGGCGCTGCCCGCACCCCCCATAAAAGCCTCAAACCCGTTCCTCAGAGAGTCTATTGGACTTTTATTGTAATCTTCAATATGTTCCTGACAACTGTGAGCGGGGTGAATTTTGTGACGTCACAGACGCTTTGTCCATATTTTTTACAGTCTATGGTTATATTGCACCCCATAAACACAATCATGCAAAGACAAAAACCAGTAAACCACCCCTTTAAGCATCCAGATATTCTGGTTTGCTGATGAGCCTTGTTGAATCTGTTTGACTAAAATAATCTGTGATGAATGATGGATTCTGAGATTGTGTGGGTTACAGTACATTGTTATTATTTTAATTTATTAAATCTAATTATAAAAACAAGCCTCTAAAGTATGATTTTATAGTACAGTACAAAATACTTTTATCTCAGAAGATCAAGGAAAATCTGCTTCCTCATGATGTGACTCCTATAAATAGCTTGTCAATAGTGGTTCTTTATAGAGGATGTATTTACCAGTATCTGTATCTCATCAGTGAGATGATCAGAGAATGAAGTGTTGCTGGTGTGTATTTCTTCGAGCTGCACACGCACTTTGAGGCTGGTCCTGCCTGGAGCTTCGGCTCTCACTAGCACAGAGTAACTGTGAAAGGGAGACACACTAACGCCCACCTGAAACAGACAGCATGATGAACAAACAAGTGTTCATACAAGTCAGTTTAAGCTGTGTGTGTGCGCATCTCACCTGTGCATGCCTGGGTTTGATCTCCAGCACACAGGGTTTGCTCAGACTCCAGTGGAACCTGAGGCCAGACTCGACACTACCCAGAGAGAGAGGGTTCTGACCGCTGTCCCTCCCGCATCTAAAAGGAATGATTCATTCAAACCCCTCCTTATACATGCAGCAAACAAACATGGCAATGTTATATTGCACAAAATAATAATGAGCATGAGAAGGACAAACCTCTGTTCCTACAGATAGAGTAACTAAAGGAGCCTGTATCCTCACTGCTGTCAGGTTAAACACCTCCACTTCATCCTGATAACGTCACATACAGTTAAATCACAATTATTAGGTTTATGCGAAAGAATTTTATCTTTAACCCTCTGATGGTCATCGGTCACTTCTGACCAAAGCATTTTCTGTTTATAATTTTAAATTTCACAGCTTCATTCGGAAGGTTATGATACTTGGTGACTTTTCTGACATTTGGTATGTGATGTCAATTTTGGTATATGAATACAAAAAAAATTGAGGTCATGATCCAAGCATACTAAGTGGTCATGAAAAAAATTAGTCACAATTCTGGTCTTCGGTTAAAAATGACCCCCATAGGAAATGAATGGGAAACTAACAAAAACACAAATTCACCACATTTTTTTCTTCACAATTGTATTTTTAAATATTATTCTAAATAAAGTGTTATCATTGAATGAATTGCATTTTTGATACAAATTCTGAAAAAGAAATGTGTATTAAATTTGCTTATAGCAACATAAGCTTCTCTTCCAATGTTTGGCTGTAATTATAATGCAAAAACGAACACTGTTTTATCACTATTTAAAAAAAAATCTAAAACTTAATAAGAAATCATTTTTGAGATTGTTTCAAATATATATTCACATCCACCACCAAAAAAAAGTAAATGTGTTCATAAACAGCTGGGGAATTCATATGCCTCTCCATAGAGAGCTGTACATGCTATCTAGTGGTTACACTATGGTTCTATGCCTTTTCTTTATACTGTAACCAGATGGTGCTAATTTTCTTCAAAAAATAGTTTTTTTCTAAAGGCCTAGACTCTATATTAAACTAAAATACTGTATTAAAATTTAATAAATAATATATATAATATATATGTATGTATTATTTTCAATGGTAAAAATAGACCATAAATATTGCATAAATATTAATAAATTCAATCAAATGGTCTCAAAATACAAAATTAAAAAGAATAAATATTATAGAACAAAAATAAGTTGCATTGGTTTTCACTGGGATAGAGGAAGTTTCATTTTTAGGTGTCCGGTCACTTCTGACGGGAAGGCTCAGGACGTGACTCCTAAACGAAGACCATCAGAG
Source organism: Hybognathus amarus (assembly GCA_030378365.1). Taxonomy (NCBI): domain Eukaryota; kingdom Metazoa; phylum Chordata; class Actinopteri; order Cypriniformes; family Leuciscidae; genus Hybognathus; species Hybognathus amarus. The sequence continues at coordinate 339,512 of JAQIUQ010007293.1, read as the reverse complement.
GGTTAAGGGTGTATTCACACTTAGTAGGTTTGGTTTGATTAACATGATCTCTGGTGCTAGAGATTTTTTGACTAAAATATGAATGCCACACTGACCAAAGGCATCTAAATGAACCAAATCCAGCACAATGTCACAAGATGCGACATTTAAAATGAGAGAATGCGCAAGCACATGCAAATTCTGTTGAGTAAGCACTTATTTTATGTAAGTAATTACTTCACGACCACTATAAAAAGCATGTTCTATACAGTATGAGTGTGTCATTATCATGTGACCTATCGGCGTCAGTTTACTGCTATTCATAAAACCTCTCCGGTAGCCTAATGGGATGGTAAAGTGTCCATCTTATGCACACTTCAGAATCTAGTAGTAGGTCATCCGGGTACTTTTTGCCTACTCTTTTAAGAGAACTGTAAATTTGGACTTCTTTTGTCACATAATTTTTTTTGAAGTGTTATTTTTAGTTTGTTTTGATTAAAGAACCACATGCGATTAGATCCTGCCTTTATTTTTCATTTTTAACTGAACCCATTGCCAACACAAGCATTGAGTTCATTCAACACAGCATTGTTTTGTATATTCGGTAAGTTCTGACATAGGGTGACCAGAAGTTCCAAAATTTTGGGACAGTCCCCGGAATCTAAGCTGTTGTCCCTGATCCCGAATCGGCCTTAATTGTCCCCGAAAATTATACTAAAGCAAAATCTTGATATAAAATGTCTTATAATAAAACATTAAAAATCATCAGTGGAAGTGGAGTTGTCCTGGCAGCCAATCAAGTTGCAGCAGCCGCAGCCGCGAGTACAGTGAATGTGCAGGCAGCCAGTCAACTTTTGTTTTTTAGAGTGTCAATTTCGCTCTTGACGCGCAAATGGATTCAAATTGTTCACACGTATAGCTAGAGCTTGCAGTAGGTACAGATTTGACGCGCTATTCGCTTCTGGTTTGAAGGCAGCATTAAAGGAGTGAGTGATTTGTCACGTCACTGCGTGCAATAAAATACTTCGGCCGAGGCCTTAATGTCTGATGTCGGGTTTCACTTGAAGCAAATCATCTGCACAATTATTTAGTTTTTCCTATTTAATAACCGACAATTTAGTTTTAATAATAATTTTGGCATAAGGCTTATTAGCGTTTCAGGCTATAGCCTGAAAGGTCTCATTTCAGCCTGTGCACTGTTACAACAGTAGGCTAACATTTTTCTTCTTTTTTTTCCACAAAATTTGAGTTCATGATTTTAATGTGTTTTATTTTATTTATTTATTTTTTTGTTGCAGACTAAAGACAGACTGTTGATCTTTGGAAAAAAAAAAAGTTTAGTTAAAAAATATTTTGAACAAAACCAACCCCCCCCACCCCCCCCCCACCCCCCCACCCCCCCCCCCCAACTCCCGTCCCGAATTTCAGCCAATCTCATCTGGTCACCCTATTCTGACACAAAGTATATATCATAAAAGTGTTTTTAGTGTGTGTGTGTGTTGTTGTTGTCCAGTGTCAAAAATCAGTGTAAACACTAAGCAAACCAGTACCAACTGTTTTATTTTCTTTTTTTGTCCAGACAAAAAGAACCAAGAGAGAACCAAACTACAAGTGTGAACACCGCCTTAGAAATTGTGTACATTTATTATAGGAACACTGTAAATACAATATAAATAATAAATAAGACCATGTAAGAACATGATGTGTGTGTGTATGAGAACAGATGTTAGTGATGGTAGTGGTTACAGCATATAATTAAGGCGGAATGGGATGAAGGTTGGATTAGCTGCAGTGGGTAAGTATTTAGGCCTATTAATTATTCATCCTGGCTGCCATGGAAATGGAAAATTAAATCATGCATATATGTTTGCTCCTGAGTCACCTTTATAATTATGTGATTAAGGGACATTTCAAACAGAACACTTTTTTGTGTTTAAAGTATAGTTCAATGTGAATAAAAGCCTAAATTCATTATGTTCATTATATTAAGTGACCGTGTCTCTTCAGAAATTTTGGACTAAAAAAGCTTAATTCATATCAGGGCTCCAGACTAACTTTTCTACTGGTTGCGCTGGTGCTACCAACTTTTTCACTTGGTCACACAAGCATATGATTTGGTCGAACTTTTTTTTTTTTTTTTTGCTACATGCCATTGGATCAATGCATGCTGCTACATGCCTTGCTACATGCCATGCCATCAATGCATGCTGATGAATAGTGGTTTTAATGGACAAAAGCTAGCAAAGGCTTTCTTGGTTGCAGCATAAACACCTGTAATATATTAATTATCATTGCCAAATTTCAGGATTTTCATGGATTTTGGACAGTTATTTTAATCTGTAATTTTAAGCATTTTATAGTTCAATTGTATGCAATCTATTTACATTTGAATCACATTCTATCTATCTGTTAATCTATCTATCGGTCTGTCTGTCTTTTATCATTTTTCTATCAGCATCATCTTTCTATCTTTTAAAAATAATTAAACATTCAAATGTATTCATTACATTTTAATAGATTAAGAGTATTATAATAAACTAATACAGATTTTTCCTTGTCAAAGTTTATAGTTGTAATAAAAACAGAAATCTCACACTCCTTACCTTCTGCATTTTATAATAATTTCCTTTCCTCAGTTGAGTGATTACTCTCATCTAACCGCTGAAAAGACGTAGGAAGAAGGGGCTTAATTCGTAATTGTGCGTTCCACCATTGTGCAATGCGCGTGATGTCTACGTTCGTCAATAAATAAACTGCACGTGTGTTGCGGAAGAACACTGTTGCCGGAGCTACTTCTCTCCATTAATGTCTATGGCGAGTCACGCAGGCACTGGGCAACTCCGCATCCGAGTCGACCCCGGGATAAAATAGTCTGAATATAAACACTTATTATAGGCGTACCGTAGTGATTCAGGAAAAATCAAAAACACGGTTTGGAAAATGGATTCATGATGTAGCCTACTCGTTCATTTTGAACATAATGTAGCGACTGTCAATGGCTGTGTGGCTGCAATCAGCTATGTGGAACCCCGGGTGCACTGTTGGTTGGCGGCCTGGGAGAGGGGCGGGCGTGGGCGCTGCTACTGCAGAATATTGTCTTTGAACTTCCGGTTTCGCGGTCGCTCTGTATATTTATGGCATAGCTGTCGAGAGAATAATTAGCTGGTGAAGTGGATTTACTTATTGTAGAGTTAACAAAAGTTATCATGAGCATTGTGATGTTTATCATAAGCATTGTAAAGCAGATGTCTTAACAAATGTCGACCGGGATTTTTTTACAAGCAGTTCATTCATGCCTATGAAAGATCGCTGTCAAATACAGAGCCGGAAGGCAAAGGACAACGAGCGCAGCACTGAAAAGGTTTCACAAGATGTAAACAACATTGTGTCCAGAAACACTTCCTGTTTCAGTTTGTAACTGTTTTCTTTATTTCATATGTAAAGAAAACATCTTAAAGATGTTTGTTTAACTTTTCAAACAAACTTTTTAAATGTTTTAAATGTTCTGTTGGTTGTATTTTATCCCAGATTTTATGTACGGTTAAAAAAACTGAAACAGGAAGTGCTTCTGGACCAGTGTTGTTTACATCTTGTGAAATGGTCTATTCAGAAGCTGCGTTTCTGAATGCCTGCACGTGCTCTGGCGAATAAACAAGTTAACTGAACTCTGGCCTCGTGTGAGATGCTACAATAAGTTACGGACTGCAGCAGCTGATACAACAGCGTTTTGTTGCGCGTGCGTCCACTCGCACAATATGCGACCACATCAAATTTTAACTCGCACATTCTCAAAAAATGGTCGCATATGCGACCAATTTGGTCGCAGTCTGGAACCCTGCATATGGATTAGGTTTACGATCTCTTAACAAACTTTTTGAAGCGTCAAAGTGGTAGTTGTCTAGCTGTCATTGGAGAGACAGAAAGCTCTCAGACTTCATCAAAAAGATCTTCATTTGTGTTTTGAAGATGAACAAAAGTTGTATCTTGGTCATCTCAAGTCTGCCGCAGTAGTGATTTCGGGACCAGACCCTATGGACCAGAACTGCGCAGGCATGAAATTGCGTGTGTATGACACGCCAATTCGGTATTTCCATTTTTGGCATGCCGTCAACACGCATAATTGCTTTTCAGCATGTTTATGAATGCCGTTGACTTAACGTTATTACTGTTTATATAAATATATGACCTACCTCAACCCCGTCCCTAAACCTACCCGTCACTGGGGTTAATAGCATTTATGAGTCTCCCCATACCATCCTATGAAAAAAAATATCACTCCCCAGATGTAGATCCACATTTTGCTTCATTTCGCTCGGACATTTAACGGCCTGTACATACACGGGGAGCTCAAAATGCATATAGATAACACGCCACTTGACTTGAAAGTGGCGTGTATGTTTACGCAAAAGTCATGATGTCATGTTGCCGCAGTAGTGAGCAAGAAGTAAAGCTGCAAAATCAAGGACACCGCCCTCACTCACGCAGAATCAATCACAAGCACACGCTCCCGCATTTAAAAAAAATAATTATAGAAATTTTTATATTAAATTTAAGGCTCCAACTCTCCTCCGTCCTCCGAAGACCCTGAAAAAAGTCTGTTGGTATTTCAGTGACTACTTCGCTCAGGAGAACCTGTCAAGCACAGCTGTCAATCATGACGTCACACCACCGCATCAAATAACTAACTAAAAACACTTGAACTTCACCATCAGTGTGATAAAAACTACAGTAAATGACGGAAACCATCTTTGGAAAAACTATATTTGAAGTGTAATTTAATTGTTCAGTTGGTCTCACATATAGTGTTGAATAACACACAGGAGGCGGGGTTTATGACTTGTACTAGGACCAGTCACCAGGCATGGGGCAAAGAAAATGAAAGAGCGTTGCGCAGCGCCACGTCTTTAAAATTCGAACACATTGTTTTCAATGAGTGTACACACACCGCGGCGCCATTCGGCGTCTGTCCGCGTCGCCCAGCGACGGCTCAGGACTGTGTTCAAAATCCTGCTGTGCCACAGAGTGTCATTTGCATAGTTTTATATAAAATTAATTATTTTTGTCTCAAATCGTTGCTGATGGATCCTGACTTCACCCTATGCTGCAATATATATTTCGTTTTGCATTCATTTACAGAAATCAGCTGCTTGAATTACAATTGCTGATGTTATTGGATTTTTCAGGTGAGATTGTCAATTCATTCAGTTGACGGACGCTCTGAGGTAAAGTTTTCAGACTGCAGACTAAGCAACGATTGTATTTAACTGTACAGTACAATAATAACACATAGAACAGACATTATATTCATTTCATGTCATTAAACATAACAATATTGCTGGCCATACACTGATGAGAAAGTGAGCGTCCGTGTGCGATACCTACAGATTGTCCTAGACGCGACGGCAGCGCGGCGCTTCGTGCCGTGTGTGCGACCCCTTTAGTTCTTTCAAAATATATGTGCTCATTAATGTATATTTACTTTTTTCAAGTAATAAAATATTCTCGTGAGTGTATAATATGCCATTGAAAATACATATGGGTAAGGGTTCTAATGTCGGTCGCCATGTGTGCCCCTCCATCTTGAAAGTACATTAGCCAAAGAGGGACATACCCGTTAATTCAAGCTTCGCCTTTCACGTTTACGTTTAGAGTTAACACTCATGGACGAGGTCGAACTGAAAGCCATGTTAATCTTGGACTACATTGGCCACCGTAGGAGTTAAAACGAAATTCGGAATTGAGAGGAACAGAAACTAATATTCACTGGATGGTCATTTACCTTTTCACCGCTAGATGGGGGTAAAAATCACACAGTGTAGCTTTAAAGGCGTATTGAACTTCTTTTAACTTGGTGGAATGCAAAAACTTGTTCTGTGTGAACGGACCCTACAACTACTGCCACAGGTATGTGATCGTCTGTGTAAATAATACTTTATGTATGGCCTCACATCGCAGGAAATCTATTACAAATCATGTGTGCGCTACCTGTACAAAGGTAGACGGTGCTTCTGTATCTTGTGTCTGGAGAGCTCCTCTGAGTTTGACCACACCCACTGCCACACCTCTGACCAGTCCTGTTTCTGTTACCACGGCAATAGAGCTGTCATTCACGGAGAACCTGACGCTGGACTGAGGATGAGGCCCTCCCTCCAATTTCACCTGAACATAAAATACATCTTTATACTCAAAAATGCATTTCTGGGAAAACTAACATAATTATGGTTTGGTGCATTCTCCTGTCACACCCACCTATCGCACACATCCAACTGCCAGAGTGAGTTTACTGGGCTGCAGAACTGAATGGAGGGTAAACTTGCATATTCTTGTGGGAGGAGCTTATAACACGCCCATGACCGTCCACTGCTGAGAGGTGGAGACTGACCACGCCCACTGCCAGGCCTTTCACATGGAACCCCACACTGGTACTCATCCAATGGCCCCGCCTCCCTGTAAGCATACAATATAACACAATTCAAAAAGCCATCTGTTTTAACTATAATTTCTATGTGAAAGAACTAATGACCGAAATAAAAAAATTAATATATTCAAATAATTTGAAAATAAATGGAAATACCATGTCTATACCGATTTATTTGTAATTCACACTGAAACATTACAATAAAAATGACTCCTATAGCAGTTATATGCATTTCTTTAAATTTCATCATACCATTTGAATAGTATTTCCATCATTTCAAAAATAATTAGAATTCTACATTCTATTTACTACTTCAGTTTAGATTCAGTTATGCATCCTTAATTCTGAAGCCACTTGCCTCACTCCTTACAATTTATCCAGTACATCACCGGAACTGCAGCATCTATTAATTTCTACTATGTATTAGATATTACATACTCTTTATTAAGAAGTCATAGAACTCAATTTAAGAGCTTAAACCCTTCCATTATGGAACAGCAAACCTTCATCTCATGCAAATGTATGTAAATGTAAACTAGTGAAAATAGGACTGATACAAAACACAAGGCCTGGACTCACTCAACAGAAATTATTAATGAAGAAGGGATAAGCATGAGGTTCATGAGCAACAGGAAATGATGAAGAAACGGTTGATTTTTGAATCCAGAACACGCACTTGAACTACAGCAGAATGTCTGACCTCAATCTAAAAACAAATCAAAATGGGAGACAAAGATTCAGTGAACATGAGATGATAAAACTGTAATACAGTGTAGCAAAATGCCTGAAAGTAATGCAAGAGATGAGGAGCGTCTGTCTCCTCTGCTATACGAATATTAATGAAGTCCATTTGGAAATCTGTGATATCAGAGACAAGAATGGAGGCCACAGCAGGATCAGAGGTCAGGAGCCAAAATAGTCAAAGAACCAGACTGAAGTGGGGACACCTGGGATAGAAAAATTGTAAGTGAACTAGTTATTTATATTGCAAAATATTTACAAGAAGTATTTGAACCTGCACAGACTATTCTCCCACCTGTATTATATTGGTGTCCATCATGTGGTTAATACTGGCCAAATGGTTGTCTTGTAGATTGATATGAAAGTGACCTGAACCATACATCAAGGTCAAATTTTCCTAAAGAGATGAATGGATTGATTTGACGAGTCATTAATATACAACAAAAACAGGCCAGATGACATATGATGGAGAGGGATGAATTTGCTCACTGAGAACTTTTGGATGGTTGAAATAAAGTGACAGATAGTGTCTTGCCCACTGTAATTGTCATACCACAAGCGCAGATTCACATACTGAGTTGCTGGAGCTGTCAACATCTATATACAGTGCACATAATTCAAGTGTTACTCATGCAAACAAACATAATTATGGACACATTACAAAAATAAACACACAAAAAGTCACAAACACACCTCTGGACATGTAAGTGACACTGACAGTCATGGTTCCTGTCTGTCTGTGGGACTGGAGAACCTGGCAGGCTGTAAAACAGGCGAGTTGATTACGATAAAGCTCAATTGCAAATAAGATTGTCCACAATAAGAAAAGAAAAATCTTTTTTTTTTTAATTAAGTCTAAAACCTGTGTCTTATATGTGTACTCGTATGTTGGTTTCATATAGTATCAAACTTGTATACAATTTTCAAGAAAAGTCTCACTTTAATTACCGGTATATATCAATATGTACAAAGTTAAGTGTTATTAATCAAATATTATAAACTATTGATTTAGAAATAACTAAATAACTAATAATATTTGACCAAAACTGCTTCAATGCTTTTTGGTAATTTTAATGTATAAATAGCATAATAATAATAATCATTAAACTTTTTAAAGAAATATTACTAAAATATTATGTCAAATAACTAAAATAAAGATGGCTTCAGGACAGCTGTATCAGTCTGAGATTCTTTTAAATTGAATTCAGAAATTAAAAACTAATAATAGAAGCAGTGTATTCATTTCATACATGAATTGCATTCATCTATTTTTGAATAACTTAATAGATTCGGACAAATAAAGTGTCATTGATCATTTTACATAATATTGTGTAAACTAAAAAAATGGCAAAATTATACAGTGCAAAGCAAAACACCATGCAGTTTGTAGCCTGTCTGAGTTGGTCTGTCAGCTGCTGTCATTGTGGACTGGGGACCCAGTGAGAGGAGACCAGGGTCAAAGGAGGACTACCTCATTCGAACAGGAACTGAAATGATCAAACTGCAATGCAGAATCCCAGTACTGGACACAGATAACTGTGAGAGAGAACAAAAAGAATGACATGAAAGAATATGGTAATGTAATATGCAATTACATCAGAGTATTTCTGAAGAGGATAAAAGAAGTCCAAAACACTGATAAGAGATAAAGCGTGACCCTGTTAAATAAATAATGATAAAATCATGCTTAACCTGTCTCACTCTAGAAGACACACAGGAACAAATTATTCAAATATAGCAGAAAAGCAATAAACTATTGATTTGGTGCTCTATAATCATGAGAAAGAAACTGTGAACCTAGTTAATGTGTAAATGTTTCTTTTAAAGCCACACTGTGTGATTTTTACCCCATCTAGCGGTGAAAAGGTATATGACCATCCAGTGAATATTAGTTTCTGTTCCTCTCAATTCCGATTTTGTTTTAACTTCCTACGGTGGCCAATGTAGTCCAAGATTAACATGGCTTCCAGTTTGACCTCATCCATGATTAACTCCAACGTAAATGCAAAAGGCGAAACTTGAATTAACGGTGTATGTCCGAGGCGTGTGAGAATAGAACCGCTGTACGAACCGAAACCGTGACTTCTATGTACCGTTCCAACCCTAATGAGCACACAAATTTTTGAAAGATCTACGTGTTTTTAGCTAAGAATAAACTAAAAGAGTTACACAGAGTAGCTTTAACGAAGGTGGCAGAGATATCAGTCACAAGAATGTGGAGTAATAGTCCTTTTTTGCCATCCGTCAGTTTATGACCAAATAGTCACATTATTTATTTTATGTAAGCTTTATGTAAGACTTTCTTTTTATTCAGCAAGGATGCATTCAATAGATACAAAGTGACAGTAAAGGCATTAATAATGTTACCATTTATTTTACTTCAAATAAATGCTACTCTTTTCATTAAACTCTACTAATAAACTCTCAAATAATCCTGAAAAAAAATGTATCATGGCTATTTAAAAAAAAAAAAAAAAACTGTTCCTCTTCTAGTCTAGTCGAATGCCGTGTTGAGACCGGCGAAATAGGAATCTCACTAGAGAGGCCAATCTACTTCGAGTGAAATTAAACGAGCCAATGCACATTGCGTGCAATCATTTGCATCATCATCAATAAATACATCAATAAATGTATTACATGTTTAATTAGGTTCCAGTACAATAGTAAATAAACTGAGAAAGTTTATTAGAATTTAGCATTTGATGATTATATCAGAGTTTCCAGCAAGATATTCTGCCAGTCCTGGTCTCTCTATTGTATGAGTGCATTATGTATTGTATGTGTGCTCTATTGTCTGTTTCTTGACGGTGGCGTCTCTGTTCCCTTCTTCAGGGAACGAGGGTTACCATGTGTAACCTATATGTTTTCAACATTGATAATAATAAGAAATCTTTCTTGAGCACCAAATCATTACAGATTTATATTATATTATAATCATAACGTAATTTATATTAATGATTTCTGAAAGATCATGTGATACTGAAGACTGAAGTACTGACTGCTGTAAGTCAGTTGCCATCACAGGAAATACATTCAATTTATTTGAAATATATTTAAATAGAAAACAGGCATTCTAAACAGAAATATTTCATTACTATGATATATTACCCTTTTTTACTGTATTTTTGATCAAAATAAATACAGCATTGGTGAACACAAAATCTTACCAGACCCACAAACTTTTGAACAGTAAAATATATGAATGTATACATAATGAAGAAAATATGAATGCTCTTTTCTTTGCCAACTTTTCAGTTATTCCTCAACATTTCATTACCATTTTTGTGTGTGCACTGCACACACTCATCATGGTTGGTAGAAATGTGTGTAAATAAGTGAGCATGCAATCACTGGCATTCTGCCAGATTGTAATTATTCTTTCATTTTGTGTGTGTGTGTGTTTCATTTTGACTAATGATATGCTTCATTATATTGGTAAATCTAATGCAATTTCTGCCTCTCTCAGTGTGCTGTGACCAAAAAATGAACATTCATGACCAAAAATCAAAGTTTTGCTCATCACTCATGGGTGCCCTTCGGTTTCAATTAGAGATATGATGTGATCTTTCATTCTCAGAAATGGTTTTAGTATATTACTGAGGTATATTGATTGTGAGGGTTTGACATTGATCAAAGGTTTCTAGAGCATCTATGTCAGGAGAGGAAAAGACCTCAGCAACCTTAACACACACACATTGAGGGCCCATGCTTGCGGTTACTATGGAAACTGCCATAACACTTCACCCTGCATATCTCACATAATTGCATGGCAAATGAGACGAGAGCAGAAAGAAGGAAGGAGAGAGACGGAGTTCTGGTGTGGGTGTAGGGGTGAAACAGAAAGAAAGAGAAACACCTGGAGGATGAGAAAATAAAATAATGAAAAAAGAGAGGTCTGGGCAGGTGAAGGAAAAAGAGGAAAATGAGTGATTCATAAAAGAGTTTGTGAGAGGACATAACAGCAGGAAGGGGCAAAACAAGAAAGAGAGGATAAAGTGGGCATTACTCAACTGTCCACAGGGGTACTGAGGCTGAGTGCGGGAATAGTGATGGGAGAATTGAAGGGATGGATGAAGGTGAGGACTGGGAGGAGGTGGTTGACGATGATAGAGAGAGAGAGACTAGCAGGGACGCCACACGCCACATGAACTCTGCTTCTCCTTGACTGCGGGAATCTCGTTGGACGGTCCTGGAGTATTACCACATCTGAAGACCAACCACTGCACACATAAACACACACACACACATACACACACAAGTAAAAAAGTGTTTCATCCACTCAATGCCTGCTTATGCAGCAGAGAAATGTCAAATTTGGAATTAATTCATTAATATGAGGAATACTATCTCAATTATTTATTTTTCTATCAATTTGGTGGATATTTTGTGGGTTTTATGCAAAAAAAGAATTTTTAAAATAATAATAATTGAGATTGTGCTCTTCATGAATACTATCTCAGTTATTTAAAATAATACTATCTCAACTACATTATATATATATATATAAAATTGTGCTCTCCAGCGCCTTGCTTTTTCAAATGCGCGTTGCATCTACGGTAACCATTATGTATCAAAAAGCTATGATATCTTGTATGACGTCTTGTAGTAGCACTTCTGTCAGAGTGTTCCTTCAGGTGAACAGGTTTGTTATTTAAAACAAACAGCAACTTGAAATAATGAACAAAGGACTGTTACAGTATGAATTACTGACTGTGAAATACATTAACTATTGTAATAAGTAGTTATTACACAACCAGTCCACAACCCTGAAAAAACAATGAAAAAAAGCATATAATTAAGACTGTAACATTGACTTACCAGCGTTTGAAATAAACCGTCTCCAACATTATGCCGGAAGTGATCTCTTGACGCGTCTATGTCACGCAATGTTTGCGAAGATTCAGGAAGTTTCACCTTTACTAAACATATTTACATATATCGAAATCGTCTTCCATTGCAATTTCCCGTATATCTAAATATGTTTAGTGAAAGGTAAAACTTCCGAAATCTCCGTGTAAACATTGCGTGACGTAGACGCGCGAGAGATCACTTCTGGCGTAATGTTGGAGACGGTTCAGTTTGGTTCAGTTGGACATTTGATTCAGATCAGTTCGATGGCTGGTTAACAAGAGGTTAAAACTATATAAATACTGTTCGTTTTCTCACACAAACCGCTAGTTTTGTGTCTTAGGCCATCAATGTGGACTTACATTCACAAGTCATTAAATCATGTTTAATTTTGACTTCTCTGTGCATGCTCTTTGACGCAGACCCCCATACCCTGCATTATATGACTGACGGACAACACTGGTTTGACACGAAAAATGTCAAAATTGAAAATACTGTGGAAACAAAGACACCTACATCTTGGAAGCACTTGAGGTAAGCTAAAACATATCAAAAATTAATTTTCAAAGTGAACTATCCCTTTAAGAAACATTTCTTATTATTATCAATGTAAAAGCAGTATTTAGTGTACATATGAATGATACTTTGCAGTTAAAGACATTTCCCAACCTGTTTTCCCACGGAGCTTGCACATGACCTGATCACGCATGTCAGGTGTCCATTGCTGGGCGCTAGCTGACACGGCGCGGTAACACTCCCTGTTGGAAGACCTGATGTCTCTATAAAACGGAAGGGGGCAGGGGGCCAGGGCTGAGGCCCCCCTGGAGTATGAACCACACGAGATGAGCCCACCGAGAGAAGAACCTCAGACACAAGCGACTGAGCGGAAGAAGGAGAGAACAATGTCACTGAGAGGTTAAGTGGAGTCAAAAGCTCACGATAATGTCCTTGTTAAATCTGTTGTTGTCTTTTATTAGTGTATGACTGACAAAGGCAAAAGCACTGATCCATCACACTGTCCTATTAAACTCTCATGAGAGTACCAAAGAGCTCCACTTCTCTCTATGTCCCTGCCATGCTGCAGAGTACATACATCAGTGATCAGGAGTGCAGTTTCACATTAATCTTCTGCTACATCCAAACAGTTCATTATCTTAATAAATAGCCACCGTAGTGCTGATAAATCACCCTTTATACAGACATGACACTTACCACAAATCATACGCGCACACACACACACAAACAGCATACTTTAAGAGGGCTGTAGGCCACCAGTGTTGTCGTCTCACTGATGTTGCATGCCTCTGTTACCACTGTGATGGTAACAACAGCGTGTCCTTGTGAAAGAGCCTCCATTCGGACCCCTCCACAGAATTCAGAACCTGGAGGCAATGATCCTAGGAGAGAGGGAGAGAGAAAGACAGAAATGTAGAAACAAGCAGAAAATATGAATGTGGTGTTCTTACTGGTTTAAATCAGATAAATACATTAATAGGTTAAGAAAAAACACAATAAATCATATGAGTACAAGTTGCGCTACCACATTGATTTAATTTTATTAAATATTGGGTTCATTAGTTTGACAAATCTCCAACAAACCTTCAAGCAAAAACAGGAAATAATTATTTTAAAATAAATACAAATAATTTTGGTTGGCTTTTTGAGATTGCATGTAACATCTCAGGGAGCTAAATTTAATCTGTCATGTTTCAAGTATTCAAGTATATCTAAATATGGCCTTAAAATGATCCCAGTTGGCAAATTGTTTTTGTTATATCATCATCTTTCTTTTTAATGAAAATGGGGTGCAACTGTGATGTTGGTCATTTTTATTTGGGTGTAACAACTGCAGTCTCTTTTGATATAAGTCCAATATTTGACTCTAACAATGCTCAAGTTCACAATCCAAGTGCTGGCTTCACATGCCAGGCAGCTGTGCAAGTTATCGTACATAAATCCTCTGTCAAACACAAACAAGCATATACTCCATCAACTTGATGTTTACGGGCTAATGTACTAACCGGATTTCACAGAGAGAGAGCATATTGACTTTCCCAGTGCTTTAAATTAAACCAAGAGAAATTAACAAATTAATCCTATTTTAATTAGTACGTGCAGTGGAGAGGAAATCCTAAATGGGGGGTGTCTGTGTGTGTCTGTGTGTGTGTAAGCAATGAGGGAGTCTCTGTGTGTGACTGGGAGTAGATGATCACTTATTCTTTATGTTCGATATGTCCAGAGGTAAACAATTAGAGCAGGCGGGTGAATGAAAGGGCCATCAGAGTTAAGAGAATATTGAAGAAATCATTGGAGTGTGAATGGATGAACCATGTACAATTGTAGAGATGTAGATGCACCTGATATGTGTGTAAAGATGCCGGAAGGTTCAGTCTGAGACGTCCAGAGAGAGTTTACACGTGTAGCCCCGCCTCAGGTGCAGCCCCACCCCGATCTGCAGGCTGCAGCCAGGTGTACTTGACTAAATCGGAATCCCTTTTCTCACTCACACACACACGCATCCCATTCATTCTGTATGATAATAATTATACTATTAATAACAACAATAATTTTTATTACCACCACAACTCAATTCAATTTTCTGACCATAAAATGCAAATGAAAAAAATAAAAATGGAAAAGACATTCATTTTTCTTGTTTTTCCAGTTACATTATCAATGTAGTTGCCTTTTTCTCCCTTTTTCAATTTTACTTGTGCTAAATTGTGACTTCAGAAACAAACATTTGAATTAATGAAATCTAACTGATTTTTTTTATTTTCGTCTTGTTTTTTCGTCCAAAAACTGCTATGTCGATTTTTGTCTAAAACCTACTTTTGCAAACTAGTCCTGTTTTTTTGCCTAATCGGGACCAAACCAGTCTAGGCCTATTCTCTGGACTCTCTAGATAAATAATTATCAAAAAAAAGTTGAAATTTTGCATTTGGTTGGCTACAACAGGGTCATTTAGACTGTGGTCCCTGGCAAAAATACAGCCAAAAGCCAATAAATCCCCCCCCAAAAAAAGTCACAACTTCACAAAAATCGATGAGCATGTGTCCTGAACATGGTTAGGAAGCATGCAAAGTTTCGTGAGGATCGGATCATAGGTGGCGCTATAATCGTCAAAAAGGTCTCTCATTATTAGGTTTTCAAGCACGAAGCACTTTTGCTAGAAAGAAAAAACAAATCTAAAAGTACTAAATTGCGCATAACTCCTAGACCGTTTGAGCTAGAATCATGATTTTTGCATTTCTGTGATCCCTGGCTTAAGCCGTAACAAAGATGTATATCTCTGATTTCCATTTGGGGGACCATGCGCCGCTCTAGGCCACACGCAAGGGATCCTCGGGGCGGACGCCCTGGGCACCAGGCGCCCAGATGACAGACAGACAGACAGACAGATTTTTTTTTACCTTTAGTCCGTCGGCCTTTCGGTCCTTCGGCCTTTGGTCCTTCGGTCCTTCAGTCCTTCGGCCTTTCGGTCCTTCGGCCTTTGAAAAAAAATAAAAATATCTTACTTCCATCCATCCTTCTGACCGTCACATTTAAAACATCCCTCCGCAGGAACAGCCGTAGCTGAGAGAAACTGCAGAGACACCTGGAACAAAGACCAACACACACCAACATTCCCAAATTGAAAAATAGCCACATCATACAGTACATGGTTCTGGAAACACAAATCGGTGTCAAACGGCACATTAGCAGCAACTACATTCTCACTGGGAAGAACGATGTAGACCAGAATCTGCACTGCTGGAGCCATATCGACGCTGACAGACAACTGGAACGGACAATCTGGGAAACATCAGAACAAGATAAAGAACTGACCAACCACAAGACAAGAAAATAAAGCATCACTCACTTGGCACAGGACTCAACTTTCAGTCCCATAACTGCAACGCTGTAGGTCTGCAGTGTGTTTACAGTCGACTTGGCAAAACTAAACCAGAAACAAAGCGCTTTAGGTTAAGGCCTCAGATCTGTCATTGAACTGCACATACAAAACAACTTACCGTATTTTTCTCACCTCAAAAACTTGGGAGACTTCTCGGTCAGCAATAAAAGCCTTTAGTGTGTACATCCTCATCTGAGCCTCTGGGTTTAACTGAGAAAGCTCCAATATCAGCTCCATTGAGGAAACATTTGTCCACTGACCAATCCAGTTATTATCTTTGTCCTATTAAAACAAATTAACAGCTCAGAGAAAATCTGCAAAGAAAGAAAAGTGCAAAAAGCTGCACTGGCTCCATTCAAAGTCTTACACTGAAGCAAACTCACCTTCACCCCGAGCAGACAGTACTGCAAGACAGACCGCAATAATAAACATTTAAAAGCAGTCATTGAAGTTGAAATTTCTGCATCTTAAAAGAACCTGCATTTAATTTGCTTTTCATTTATGGTCAGAACACTCAAAATGGTGAAACATCTGGTCTTACCATTTGATCAAAAGGCACAAATTTGGGATCCATGGAAACAACTCTGAAATGAACTGCAAAGACACCAACAAACTCACATATATTGCATAATGCATTTGAAGATGATAGCTTCAACCAAGGGTCATTCACAGCTCACCTGTTTGTCCTGGATTGTAATAAGTTTGTCTGTTTCGATGAAGGTCAAAGGTAACGTCTGAACAGGATTTTGCTCTCTTCATTCGCTCTGAAAACCTTCCCTTGAACAAAGAGGAAGATGGCCAGCAGAGACCAGCAATTTCTATCCACACTCAATATCCAACATACACACACAAACACAGTGGGAAAAAAAAATTAACCACACTATACACAAAATCAAATTAGAACCACAGCCAACCTCTCCCGTTCAGTGATCCAATAATAAAGAAAATACACAAACTACTCACATACAAAATATTTTACACTTGTAAAACAAAAGTACTGGGAAGCTACTCTGAAACTGTAGTTTGACAAGCTACAGCTTCGAGTTAAAGTAGTTTAACTACAGTCAAGCTACCCGTTTAAGAAAAGTAGTTAGCTACACTACAAGTTACAATCAAAAAGTAGCTAGCTACACTGAAACTATATTTGCTTTTTGAACAACGTATATTATAAATAACTGAATAAGTGTCTGAGGAATGTTTTAAGTAAACTATTTAGTGTTTAAAACAAGGCAATGCAATTACGATTTCAAAAGAGTATTGATTTATTACACACAACACTAAAATATCTCTAACTGTTTGTCAAAAGTGCTACAAATAGCCTAAAACATTGCAAGAACTAAATATACAGCCAGACGTAAATTGCATGTAGAACATTTTCTCAATGGCCCTCATTTATCAAAACTGCGTACACCAAATTTCCAGCGTACACCCAAAACCACGGTGAGTTTGAGATTTATCAATACGTTCAGCATAAGTGCTAAATCAGAAATATATATTTCAGTTCAGCATGTTAACAAATTTCTCTCCTCTCTCTCTCTCTCTCTCTCTCTCTCAGAGTTGAAGCCGTTCTTGCAGCAACTGGAGGAAAGGGGATCTTTTTGGTGCTTTTGTTCTAGCACAAATAATTTTGTTCTTTCATATAATATAAATAAATACATGTTTATATATAAATAAATTCATGCTTTAATCATTCTCGAGTTTTGCCTTCTAATATTTGGCCTTATCATTTAGTGACTGCAGGCTGATTGCATTGTTATTTTACCTGATAATAAGCAAATTAGTTAAACTTAAGGTTAATCAATATACAGTATAATTCAAGAAATTAAGATTCACTCCACTTTTTCATTTGTTTAAAGATTGATATACATTTTTAATTTGTTTTGTGTCATTTGAAATTTTCAAAATGCCTCATGCATTTAAAAAAAACACATTTTATAAAAATACTCCTGAGATTAAATGTTTGTGCAAAACTTCATTTATTTCAGTAATTCAACATAACTGTAAGCCATAATCATCAAATTTATAACACATAAAGGCTTGAAATATCTCATTTTGCATGTAATTAGCCTATTAGTATTAGCTTTTAGTTGAATTACTGAAATAAATTAATTTATGCATGATATTCACATTTTTTGAGTTTCACCATATTGGTTCTTTAATTTAAGATTTACATAAATTCCATTCTGCTGTTCTATATTATTTGATTTCAAAGTCATTTGCTGTAACAGGCATTAAGTGAATTCTTTGGTTTAAAAAAGTAATATTTCTATAAAGAAATGTCAAAGTTGTCAATGTCAAACGAAAAGTTTACATTTATTTTTTTGATTATTTGGAAGGGGTAACTATTGTGCAGTTTGGATCACATATAATTAAGAAAGTGACAATTAAGAAAATTCGTTTTAGTATATAGAGGCTCCCTTATATGTATATTATACTACTCCAAGCCTGACAAAGCGTCACAATTTAACTGCACCAACAATCTGTAGCGTCACACCTCTACACAAATAACCTCATCTTTATTATAAACCAATAACTATGATAACCGTAAAAATATTCCCTGACAGGAAGCAGCGCCATTTTGCGCATGTGTACAACAAATCGGGTCACGTGGCCGAGGCCACCGACGTCACACTTGGATGGGATCTGCCTGGCCCCTCCTCTTTCCTGCTGAGGACCACCCCTTTTACTGTAACTGTGGCAATTCCACTATCAGACACTTCCCATTTCACAAAGCCACTTCCTCCTCCACCTGAAAACACAGTTAGTTATATCAAGTCATAATGCTCCAACATAACATAGATAACGATATTGATTTTAATCGGCACCTGAATTTTGTGCTGATACAGCTTATTGTTGGTTTGCCACGGAAACACAATCACAGAGGGCTGAAGGTTTAGAGGGTTGTAGATTTTGACTTCCTGTCACACTCTGATTGGTGGGATGACAGGCCACTCTTCACTATCCTGTTACATGAAACGGTTGTCCAAGTAAAATAAAAAAATTAAATAAAACTAACAGTACTCTAATGGGTAAAGTACTTAATGAAAGAATAAAAAATATTTAATTTCTTTTATATAAAAAAATATATATAATAATATATTATTTTTACAGTATAAATGGGACTTTTCAATTTACTGAGCTGAACTATATACTGCATTTATATTTTAGAAACACCTTAGGCACCTTACTAAAGAACAATCAACGGGTCTGTGGAAACAAAAAATGTTAAGAATAACACATGATAGTTATCTTAAAGGCGCACTGTGGAACTCTTCAACCTTTATAATATATTATCAAAACCGATTTGAGAAGGTACATCGACGTACAATAGGTTGAATGATGTGTCTGCCGTAGCCTGAAGGTGTCTGTATCGCTTTTACTAGCACTTTGTAACTTCGGGTTTCGGGTAGGAACCAGAGCACAAAAAGAACTACAAAATTCGACCGCTTTCCGGCATACGTCACTTCCCCCACCACCCCAAACTTCCTCGGATTTTGACGTTAGTGCTCAACTCGCGTTCGATTGCCGTCTGTATGTTTTCGTCATGGCCGAACAACAGCTACAAGCAAGAAGGCAACGGTTTTATCAGAGGAAACTAAAAAAAGAAAAGGGGAGAGTGACAAATTAAAAGCCAGGACGAGGATTAACACATTGGTCTAGCTTTCGCTTCGCTCGCTGGCGTGAGCTAAAGGAGGAGGAGGGGTGTCTCGACCGATAGGGACGCTTGCCTGAACACAAATTCCGTTTCCAAGGTAACCCAGATAAATTCATATAAGCAGTGTAGTATTTTCTGGTATTCTGGCTGCAGCCGATGGTGTTATGAGTGTAATAAAATGCCCACAGCCCCGCCTCAGTGCAGGGCTCGCACTAGAGAATATCGCCTCATGTCAAATGTAACATTACATTAAATGTAGTGAACGTGCCCACGACTCAGTAGTACCCACAGACACTAACGTTAAACACCACATGTCCCACGGTTTCTGTAAAAATAAACCAACACACATACAGTCAGCTCAGGCCAACGATGTTTTCAGTGCAGTGAATGTGCCCGCTGTCCCACGTCCACATTCACTCACAGACATGATAAGCTCCACGGGGCTCACCCCCGCTCTCTCTCAGCCGACTGCTATAAGGGAATCTAGCGCGGCAAGGCTGCCCGCCTCAAACACAGCAAGCACACACAATCTAAAGACACGGGAGGCTGACCGGTTGACTGTTTGTTGACTTTCATTTGCACAGTGTTGCGGCGCTTGTGGCCTATAGGGACGCTAGACGTGAAAGTTACAGGTCGAGCACCATCTAGTGGCCAAGAAAGTTCCGCAGTCTGCCTTTAAATAACTACTTTTACAATAATATAACAGAACATGCCATAGAACATGCCATAGGGAAATCCCATCTTTGGGGTGGTGATGGCACAGTGGATAAGACACATGCCTTTGGTGTGAGAGACTCCATTGTGAGACACCAATGTGTCCCTGAGCAAGATACTTAACCCCTAGTTGCTCCAGAGGCGTGCAACCTCTGACATATATAGCAGTTGTAAGTCGCTTTGGATAAAAGCATCAGCTAAATGAATAAATGTAAATGTAAACGTAAATCCCAACCTGATACTCTACAATCTAACCAGCTCATTAGTCAGCCAAACCACAAAGCAGCACTGCAGCATTTGCGGTGAAGGTTCTGACAGGAAAATGTAGACCTGGCTAAAGGATGATTTCCCTTGGAGGCAGTTTGGAAGGTTTTCCCTTCTTTTTTGTCCCATTAATCGAATGGATGATCCCTTTAAGTTAGCGGTTGCAGAACAAAACTAATGAGTAATGTTTCCCCTGGTACTCATTTTACAGAACCGTAAACTGATTGCATGACGATCACAGAAAACGGCTCGCTCTAAGACGCGTTTCATCTCCTGCAACCACAGTGCCTCCCGCAGATGGAACACGCTGTCTTTCCTTTTTAAACAATGGGTTTCCCAACACACCCCATGCCTCTCTTTACACTTCACAGTGTGTGTGTCCTCATTTCCTGCTCTATGCCTTATCATGACCCCTCAGGTGGGGCTCCCCTCTAGATCTGCAAACAGCGTGTGCCATTTACTCCAATAAGACTGAAATGCACTTTTGTGAAGTAACCCTCACTGAACGCCTCAAACTGACTAATGAACTGAACACAATCCCAGAAGTAGGATTTTGACATACTGATGACATTGGTATTGTCTAATTAAACCCACATGACAATATCCAACAGGATATCGGTAAAACCATTTTTCAGGGTTCTGGTAATGCAGTAAACATTGATATTGATGTCTATGTGAAAGTATAGAACCATCCATGTACACATTCAGGTTGCTCACTGATGACAAAAAGACAATTTGCTAAGATTTATCCTCCTTATTTACTGTTGCTTGCTCAGAAAATGTTTGCAGAACACCCCACAGGAATGAACTGGAGTTACACATGATAACACAAGTCTTGTATTCTGTATTAAAATTGTGTTCAAACTTGTAACAACAAAGTAATTCTATAGACATACACTACAGTTCAAAAGTTTGAGGTCAAGTCAATTATTTTTTTATACACTACAGGGCTGTTAAATGCTTGATTCTGATTAGTTTATGAACATTTTAAAGTGGTCAATTATTTTTCGTACAAGTAGAACAAGTAGTTCCAGGGAGGTCACGTTACAGCTCCATATCACTTCAGCTAATTATTTTACTTATCTCAAAGGTCCTTATTGCCTACAACTGCAAAAGCCATTGACAAAGCAAATAAATAAAACAAACAATAGGATGAAAATGACAAACTATTTCTATGTTTTTACTACAAAACTACATTTCGTTACCTATGAAGAGCACACACTTTTCTCCCGCTACTAAAGCACACACATATGGACACACACACATGCTGGAAACTTTATCAATGCAATAATTCTGGAAGTGAAAAGCTACTGATATTTCTAAGTATAGAGGGGGCAACATTGTTAAAGGTAAACTTCGATATTTAGTAGAGATGCTCTCGATCACAACAGACTGTAAAAAATGTTTTTTTGGATGCATGTACAAATAGCATACTTTTAAAGGGGTCATGAACTGGCTTTTTAAATTTTATTATATTGTTGTCTGAGGTCAACTTATGATGTTCACTTTGTTTTTGCATTCAAAAACATCAAAATGAGTAAGTAATAGGCTATTTTGTACCCAAGTTGTAAGCCTGCCTGAAAACGCACGGTTTTTATGGGCGTCTCTCACTGAAGACTTGGAAGTAAACGCCCACTGCTGTGAGTGGATAACAGTTTTGCATATTATAATGAGTTTCAACTCACCCGTTGATGCACTTGGGGGAAATTGTTTTGAAAACGTGCAATGTTTAAAAATGGCGACCAAAATGATTCGACCCAGAGTCAGCGTGTTGCACAATTCCTGTCAGATCCAATATAGACGGCACAGCACCGTTCTTTACTCTTAATCGGTCTGCAAATCCAGTCTTGTTTACAAAACAATCCTCAGTGAAATGAAGCGAACAGACGACGATGTTTTACCCTCATCAGCTGGAACATCATTAAAAATAAAGTTTATCCATGCAGTCCTATTGGAATCCAGAGGAAGCATATGCAGTGACTGTCTTCTTCCACAACCAGGCACTTCACAATATTTTGTATTGCTCGGTAGCTCTGATCCGGTTTGTCATCACGAGGTAGGGATCAATGTATTTAGCTAAGCGTGAAGTAGGCGTTGATCTTCTTCTGCGTGGGTGGTGTTTTATCCTCTTTGACGCCATAGTTCCCCACTTTTCAAAATGAGTAGTTTGCTGAGGCTGGTGTCAGTAAAAGCTTTTATTGGACTAACAAGGACGTTTTCAGTTCTGAAACTATTCGGTACTTTCCTGTTATCCGACCCCACCTCAAAAAACACCTTGAAATGCTCAGAACCCGGCCGCCTCCAGCTCCTGCGTCTTGTACCCTTAACCCTAACCCGGATAACAGGAAAAATACTGGCGGGTCTTGTAGCCTAACTCACCTAACCCTAAACCTAAACCGGATAACAGGAAAAAATACTGGTGGGAGTTGGAAACAGTTATTTTGGCGCTTATTTGAAATTTTATATGGTGGGGTCCGTATAACAGGAAAGTACCAGATATTCTTATAATATGATGACCTCTTAGATGTCAAAAGCTCAAGGAAAATTGTATTTTTCAGTTCATCACCCTTTAAAACAAGCACATTAGGGGCACTTTAACTTACATTTGGAGGATTACAAAAACAAATGAATTCTTTCCTTGGAATAATGTGCAATTGTCAAATCTCTGTGTATGTGTGTGAGTATGTTACCTCAGAGACGATGCTATAAAGTGAGGCCTGTATTAAAGTCTTTCCTTTCATGATGGTCTGCTGGAGATGACAGGATGGATCAGACAAAGACTCAAGTGTCACTAACCCTCAGTCTCCTCCACAGAAATCACCACATTCTGCACAGGGTTAAAGTTCAGACGTTATGCTCCTGTCAAGAGATGCAGTGGAGCAAACCGTGCAGAAACTATGAAGCACAACCTGTGTCAGGTGAACCACATGGCCCTTGCTGTCATGGATACGGACAGTCAAATAGTACTTCCGCCCTGTCTCCAACACCCACCTGTCCTCTTCCTCCTCAACACTCAATGCTGAAACACACAGACAAATGCAAATAAACATAAACTCTCATTCGGGTGTGTAACTGTCATAATATGTGTAACTCACTCATATAGCTGGGCTTCACCACACATTCAGAAGTGCGAGGGAGTTGGGACATTATTTTCAGGGGGCAGATCTGAGTCACAATTGAGCTTGGAACCATAACAACATACTCATATGCCCTTCAACATAATGTTTCAGTGAAAAACACAGTTGTGTCGGATACTGTTGTGTTCAACTGATAGTGTCGCATGACCCGGCTTGAGGGCGGTGACTGTCGCTGTTTCACGCTCAACACAGATGATGTCATGATGGTACATTCTGTCCCTGCATCCATCCACAGCCAGGCCGTATCCCTCCTCAGAGAGAGTGACCTCTACAAACAGACAGGACAGTGAGTAATTAGACGCAGGTGTAAAAAGTGTCACATATCTCTCTTGACATATGCAAAGATGTGTTCATGTGATGCAATATAATTATCTAAAAGTGTGAAGTCATGTGGTTAGGGTGTTAAAGTGTTAACATGCAGCTTAAATGCCACATTGGCATAAGCATATAAAAACCACTGGCATATCCTATAGTATCCAGCTGCAGACCCCCAGCACACCAGTGTCAGAACCCCAACGCCAGAACCCCAGCGCCAGAACCGGAAGCAAGGGGCGGAGTTACTGTTCTAACCAGCACCAGGGCCGTAAGTGAGGGGCGCAGCTTAGGTTCGAAAACCTAGTAACGCCACCTAACGTACTTTGGAGGGTATTTGAAACTTATGGGCATTTTAATGTATAACAGTTTAATAATTTTAGCTAAGCAGTATATACATACGTGTAGATTTACGAAGGTAAGACCTTTTTTTATGAAGGAGTTAACTTTGTATAATAAAGCTCTGAAAGATATAAACAAGACAAGCATTGGAGGTTTTCAAAATTATACACAATTCGATAACTCATTCGACCTCTGTGATATTTTATGTTCTATTTATTTATTGTGTTTTAAAAAATCTTAAATTGTTTTGAAATTGAAGATATGTATTTGTAAGATGATTTTGATTGTTTAAAAAAAAATAAAAAAAACGCATGGGTATTTTTTTATATAAATATACTTTATTTCACAAGAACATGCGCAGCATGCATTTTTTCGTGTAAAATAATAATGTCAAAATCTAAAAAAATCAGGAATTGTTTTAAACGAAACAATACAAATGTATACAAAAATGATCGTTTTATCACAACAATGTTGTATATATTTAACTTACAATGTATGAGGAACTCACTCTCAGGCCCATTTTGTCTTTACATTCTTGCTAAAATAACTATAATGCAATAATAATAATTTCGCCCTCCCTCATTTCTGGTTCTGGCGCTGGGGTTATGAAACTGGGGTTCTGAAACTGGTGGTGCCAATATATCTTGGCATATTGGTAATCTAAAGTGTGTGTTTCTTGAAAGACATCAGGCTTCAGCCTATTTCCAGACTAAAATACATGTTTGAGTTGTTTTAACTGGAAAGCACTGATATATCTTAAAATATGTCAGTTCCATTGTTTTGTCTCATGATGTGCTCATGATTTTTTTCTGAAGCACGTTTATAAAAGCTACTTAAATATCCTAATTGAACTAAGGCCTAATCCCAAAAGGTCCCAAAAGGGAGCAAATATCCATAGACCTCATGTTAAAATGTCCGTTTTCACAGCATTAATTCATGTTTTTACAGGTTGGTCCCATGGAATTTTATTGTATTTTTCTATAGGTTCCAAGTGCCTGACAACTGTGAGGGGGGTGAATTTTTTTTCTAACTCATTAGTTTGGATCGCATTTAGATAAAAAAAAAATTATGACAAATAAGGGCTGTTAACTTTGATTGACAGCTCATAACGGGCTGTGCCGAGTGGAATTTGACGTCTTGGCCATGATCTGACACAACATTTGTATTTTGTATTTCTCAAGATTTTCCAATATGGGCCACCGCATACCCTAATAAACAGCCTCAAATCTGTTCTTCAGAAAATGGTGACGTCACAAATGCTTTGTCCATATTTTTACAGTCTATGCCTAACCCAGCCTGTCTGTGAAACCAGGCCATTATGTAGCTGATCCCTAATTCACTTTTTAAACATTGTATTTAAAACTACTGACTTTAATTTTTAGTATGCTTTATTTATTATTTTTTTTCACGGAATATAGTATAGAATTTGAATATTGGCCATTTAATGCTTACCAGCCATAACTTTAAAGTAATTATTGGCTTATGTGCATCTGACATCATTTTAAAATCCACCTATAGTGTTACATGTGCTTTCATACCATATGTTCAGGGTGTAGAAGGAAGCTTTTATAAGTGCTGAGCCACTGTGAATCCCGTACAGCAGGACACTCTCACCCCTCTGACCAACCTCCTCTAGAGACAGGATATGAGGTGGGGGAACATCGCTGATGCCGCACAAACCTATGTTAATCAGAGAAACAAGACATGCTTTATGCTGATGTGTTTTCCCCATCTCGACTCTCGCTCTCTCTTCACTTTAAGATCCTTGTCCACCTCACTGCCTGTATTGCATCAGACTCCTCTGCCAGCCGCCAATTAAATTTCAAACCAGCCAGACAGCTAAAAGTATTGCCTGTGGATCAGGCCAAAAACATAGCACAGTCATAACCTTCTCATTCTCAACGAAACGGATCTTCACAGTGTCCAAGGGAAATTTGTGAAATGAAAAGTACCTTCAGAGTCAAACGCCTGGATAGATAACTGCAGTGGGGGGTCGTCGGTAAAAAGCTGTCGGGCAGTCGTGACCTCCTTTCAATCCGATCAATGATGACATCAAAATATGACCCGTCACTAAAATGGGAATGGGTAAAGTCACACTTTTGAACCCTTCATGTTCTGTTTTGGATCCTAAACATAAAAAAGTATAATTTTCAACTAAAATTACCCTTTATGTTGTCCCAAACCTGTATGAATTTCTTTCTTCTGTGGAACATATAAGAGGATATTTTGAAGTTGTATTTGAAGCATCATTCATCGGAATTATTCACACTAACACAAAATATAGACTGCAGGGATACACTCAAACGGCCAGTTTGGCATGTCCACCTAACAGTCTTTGCACTGTTTGGGGGAAACCGGAGCACGCAGAGAAAACCCAAGCTGACACAGGGAAAACATCCAAAATCCAGTGGAAAGGAGCAGGGGCTCAAACCAGGCAACTTCTTGCTGTGAGGTGACAGTGCTACCCACTGAGACGTACAAAGAGACATGTTTTGTCCATACAAAGTCCTATCATGATAGGCGCAGGCTGCTAGGTCATTTTTCAAATATCAAATGCTTGTCATTATTTTCTGTAGCAGTTGCAGTGCGCTCTCAGAAACATCCACCTTTCCCAGCTCCACCTGTTCAGATCTGCTATGTGCAATTCATGCATGCTGTTTTGTATTACTTGCTCACAGCAGCGTTGTGTGTATGCATTGGGCGTTAGCAATACCGTACTTGCTCAAAAACAGCAACCGGAGCAGCGTAGCAGATCTCATCCCGCCAAGACCAAACATATCAACATTGTCATATCCATTACCATGCCAAACACTCAAATAGTTGTCATGACAGAAATACAATGAAAGTCAATGGGAACCAAAACTGTGTATTCTTCAACAAATATTCTATGTTTCACAGAAGAAAGAAAATCTTACCGGTTTGGAACAACATGAAGGTGAATAAATCATGACAGAGTTTTCATTTTAGGTGGACTATCCTTTTAATAGATTGAGTACTGTAATGAGATTTTAAAGGGTACATATCATGCTTTTAAATCATTCATTTTTACTTATAAATCATACATTTGTGGTCTATATAAAGCATAACTGCAATGCTTGGGTCTGAATTCCTCATTATTATAGCTCCACAGGCCCCTTTTCTACCCCTTTCTGATGTGCTTCTGTGAGCAAGTCGTTTCAATGCGTCCCCTTTAAATAAAAAGGCGTACCGTCTTACCCCGCCCGCTTTCCAGGTCGCTGAGTTCACGGTCAGCTCAACTCTCCGCGTTTGGCCATTATTGTATTTTGATAAGAGATACGATTACTATAGCTTCAAAGAACATTTTTATTCACACGTTAACAAAATGTCAACAACGGAAGACTTGTCCACCAAGCCTTACATATTCAAGCCAGAGCGAGCGATTTGAAAAAGATGACGAAGACGAACCTGCAGAACAACGTCTTAAGTTCATATGGAGGCAGGTATGTAAGTTAACTATGTTGTGTTATTAGTGAAAGTCGACTATTTCTCTTGTTAAAACAAGCACACTGACAAGATAAATGACTGCGGTCTGATCTTACCACTAAAAATCTGTATTGATAATAAAATGATAACTTACGTTTAGAAAGCATCAGGAAACACAGCAGCTAAATGATAGAAGTCGATCGGCAAACCCTTCTGTATACTGGCTGAGGTTGTTGAAGTGGGGATCCTTGAAGTGCTTCAGGTCACTACATCCAACAACCGAACATTTTGACTAGCCATCTCGTAACTTCTGCATGATTGAGCTTGGACTACAAAATCGGAGCGAGAAATAATAATGGCGGATTGCTGGAAGTGTTGGACCGGTAGTCAAAGTCCTTATTTGGCAGTTCCGCTGCAAATACGGTGACATACTTGCTCAAAAAACGTCATAGACAACAGAAAAATCTGAACAGGTTGAAAAATATGACCAAAACAGAATATAAAGATATAAACGAAGCACCTGAAGAGAATAATTTAATCTTTTCTGTACTTATAAACACTCCAAATCTACAACAAAATGCATTTAAGGGCTAAAAAAGTGGATTTTGCATGATATGTCCCCTTTAAATGGATATGAGATTTTTAATTTAAGCAGTCAGTGAGCCAAAGAGTGAGCAGGCTGACTGCATTTAGCATTTATTTGTCAATTAAAATGACAGTTAATTTTCATATGGAAAATGGCTTCATGATTCATAAATTGATCATGAATGTTGTTTAAATTGCTCATGAGGCTGTGTATGTCCTTCTGTAGAAAGAACATGCATGTCTATTTATTACCGTCTCCTTCTCTTGCTCACCAGGGTCTTGTGCTTGGACCACAGTACGACTAGGGACATCCTGGGAAAGGGACAGAGCTGACACCAAGCACTGCTGACTGCAGGAAGAGAGGGGCAGCGGAGCCGGAGGGCTGAGTGCAGAGAGAGGATGCACCCTGACAATCTCAGGCTTAGAGGACACCCTAAAGTCAGACAGACAGCAATAGAGTAGGACACATGACTGCAAGTAAAGCACGCTATTGTTGATATTATTCTTTTCATACTTTTCTGAAAATAATTCAGGCATGTTTCTTTTCAAAAATGTTTCAATTGTAAAAATGGCATGATATGAAACTCTGACACCGATTGAATGAGTTTCAGCGCAAAATGAGGTTACAAAACTGTATTATGGAATTATTTTGGATCAAGAAAATATAATCATTATTACTTTAAAGCTACACGGTGTAACTCTTATAGTTTATTCTTAGCTAAAAACACTTAGTTCTTACAAAAATATATGTGCTCATTAATGTATATTTACTTTGTTCAAGTAATTAAGTATTCTCGTGTATAATATGCCATTGAAAATACATAAGGGTAAGGGGTTCTAATGTCGGTCCCCATGTTGCCCCTCCATCTTGAAAGTACATTAGCCAAAGAGGGACATACCCGTTAATTCAAGCTTCGCCTTTCGCGTTTACGTTTGAGTTAACACTCATGGACGAGGTCGAACTGGAAGCCATGTTAATCTTGGACTACATTGGCCACCATGGGAGTTAAAACCAAATTGGAATTGAGAGGAACAGAAACTAATATTCAGTGGATGATCATATAGCTTTTCACCGCTAGATGGGGGTAAAAATCACACAGTGTAGCTTTAAATTATAAAACAAGACTAGTGTTTGTGATGTTAACTCACAGCAGGTAAATAATTACTTTGATAATTACACTTCAGGTAATTAGGGCAAACATTGCTTTTATTAGTTAAAATTATTATTTTAGTTACTCTAAATTGTGAAAATATTTCACAATATTACTCTCACTGTATTTTTGATTAAATAAATGCAGCCTTGGTGAGCATAAGAGACTTCTTTAAAAAACATTTTAAAATAAACCTGATTACAAACTTTTGAATGGTGTATATAATAGTCTAATGCCATCATTCTAATACAATGAAGAGGAAATGAAAAATTACATACATGTGTTAGGAACATTATAGTGATCATTCCTCACTTCCCATGTAAAGTATAATTTCACATAAAAACAATTAATAAAATAAAAAAATAAACAGGTAAAGTTGTGGGACCGCTGGGATGTTTCATCTCATGTCTGATAAGTGAGGCAATCAAATTCCAGTCAAACCTAAATTATTTTGATACGTGTAGTGTATCCACATTATAATTGCAAATTGCACTCTATTTTCTTTATCAGACTATTTATCTTTATCCTTCCATTTATAAATGGAAAGGCCTGAGTGAACCATTAGTACGGATAAAGTCAATCACTCTCTCTTTCCCCTATTCTCCCTCAATCTATTCAGGATATCACACTATTATCACACTAAAAAAAAACCATTACTCTAACCAATTTTAAGTTTTTAACAACATTCTTCTTGCATTTGCATACATAGGCCAATTCTTCAGGAAACACATACTGATTTGCAGGGCAGTAAAGGGGCAAAACAAACTTCACCCTGGAGATGATGCCATAACAAGATTGTTTGAATTTTGTTATTCAGAAAAGAACTGATTAAATTAATTACTTTTCAGACATGACAGCTCGCAATGAGACAGAATGGCATGTTAAGCTGAGTATGCTCCATAGCCCCTGTCACTCACCATTTGTAGCATCATCTCTGTGCTGTCAGTGTGATGTTCACAGGCACATGAACGCTGAGAGGTAACAGCAGCTTGGGAACGTTCAGTTTAGTCGATTTACTGAGTGCAATCAATGAGCTCATTAGCAGAATCACCCAAACTGCTTTCTCCATCATAGGCATGTTGATATTGCAGCTCTCAAAACCAACTACAATACACAACTGAATACTTCTGGTGGCTAAACAATTATTTTGACATCATTTTCAAAGCAAGACACGAGCAGAAAGCGCAAACAAGTTAATCTCATATGTTAACAGTTAACGTTAACTTAGGTTATTATGCAATAAGACGCTGGTAAACGGCACTCGTTACATGACTCTTGTCGATGTTGCTTTTGAAATAATGTAAGGTTTGTATGTAAGGTCAATTGTTTTACAAGTTTTTTAATTATTATAATTAATCGTCCGTAAATGTAGGCTAAATGTTAAAAAAACGAATCAAAACCATTCTCTTGGCAACGCATACTAAGCCTATCGTAAAATAAACAATGATTTTGGACCTAACGTTAGCTTACGGATGATGGATTTGGCTGTAACGTTAAAGCCAAGCGATATCTGAATTTCAAACCGCGCGGGTCACACGTATAAAACCAAACAATGACACATTTTCGTTGGTGATACGCTATAAAAATTTATAATAAATCCACAATAAAGGTCATATTTTATCGACACATGCATAGCATCAGTAGACCTTAACGTTACCGTACAAATCAAGAACGTTTAAAGCAGCACGGAAACTAAAGACACATTTGGTATTGTCAGTTGTAAATGTAACGTTAGGCCCATGAATGTTAAAACTTGAATGTTGATTTAAAGAGACAGATGCTGCTCGATCTGCCGCTGACAGTCACACAATGACACTCACACACAGACACAGTCAAGTATAGATATATACTTTATTAATTCTCTCTGGTAAAATAAAATTACAAAATAATTTCAACCTCAAACGACACCTCCATTATCTATAATTAATATTAATAAAATCGTTATTTATACAGCAATCATAATTTCCATGACGAATGAGAAGAATGCTATTGTGTAATTATAATAAATATGAGCTAAAACTGCGTTAGTAATTATTAATAGTAAAAAACCGAGCGATACAAAGCTAGTTCAGTAATAGCATTCTGTACAATATTCCAAGCGGATGTAATTCAGGTATTCCGGCCACAGGATGTCACTATTAGTCAGTTCTCAAAATGGTCTCTCCATTCAAATGGGTTAGACGTCTCTTATTCCAACACCATTATAATAGAAGCAATTCCACTAAGAAAATGACTATAATCACTCATTCTACAGTTATTTCCGTGTGAGCAGCTGTTCCACCTTGATGGGGTGGTTTTTATAACGTATCGACTGGCTTCAGAAATACTTCTGAAATAATGCTCTTCTCAAATGGCTGTTATTCGCTTGCAGACTGTAAAAAGTGCTGTCCAGCTCTCAATGATGATTCGCCATCATAACATTCTCGGTCACTGATTTATAATCTCTCTGATCCCAACCACCCCGATCCCTTGTTACACACACACCTCAGTCCATTTCCAGGGCTCTCAAGTTTTGAAGACAGGCAAGAGTGACATTCCCCGCCCCAATGGGGGGGGGGGGGTGTTGTTGGTTGTTGGGGGGGGTCGTTGGAATGTGGGTGTTTCATTAATAATATTAATATTAGTGTTTTTGTGTTGTTCTTAATTGCTGAGACTTGCAGAAAATGTGTGACACATGGCACCGTCTCCTCCTCTAATGGGCCTACCCTTTTGGCCACCTTCTCTGGGCCAGCATCCTCTAACCTAGCCTTTTTAGGGGGCTTTCCTCTCAGGGCGAATGAGGAGGATGCGTTGTTTGCTTTTTACCTGACATCTTTGAAAGACATATATGCAATGGTTAATGCATCCATGGCCAGGATAATTATAAAATATGATTCTCTAACAGCAGTCAAGTTGTCTTTGTTTGTGTCAAACAATTTGCTAAATTTGTTGTAACATTAAAACAGAGAGTCTCATGACTTACTCTGCTCAGTGATATTTCGAGACTACCAGTCGACTTCCTCTGCGGGTGACAAAACTTTGGAAGAGATGTTGTTCAGAATCACGTGAACAATTCCTTGAAATGCTTTTTTATTGGTTGTTGTGTTAAATCTTACCCAGATACAGTAGTGCTATTTTCTGATTGGCTAAAATTGTGTAGCCCTTTCCTTTTTTGATTGGCTGATAAAGCGACAGGCTGCAAGAGGCAGCGAGCGCGCGCTTGCGTTCCCACTATGAGAGTGAAGCGGCTAAGAGACAATTTGGGCGCTGCGACCATATTAAATGTATGATAAATAGTTTTTCTGCTAGTGAGAAATACAATGTGTGGCGGGAGTCCGTGACAAAAGACCGAAATGAGTGACTGTCACGCTCAATGCAGTGACGACTTAGAGCCCTGCATTTCAGTCAGACTATAGACAAAGCACTTTGGTAGCAAAGACGGAGTTAAGAGAAAGTATGTGTATGAGTGTCCATGCATGTCAACATGTCTTGAGTCAGTCTCTTCTAAAATGTATACATTCATGGTAACAGTAGAAGAGGCGTACCTTCTTTGGACTACGTGAAATATGGCAGTTTTGGCAAAGGGTTTTTGTGCAAATGTTAGCATCTCCTCCAATTGTGATATATTATCTGTGGCGTTAAGCTGCGTGATGCTCGTAGTTACATGTGCATCGTCTGAGTATGCGTGTATATGGTTATGTCTATCACTCTCTCTTCATTACGACTTCTCTCTCCAACCGGGAGGGAACTTCCCGCACCAGTGCTCTCAGCAACTGGAGCTGCTGGTGTTGGGACTGTCCTCAGGTGGGTTGAGCCGGGACGGAACCAGAGCCTGAGCCTGGAGAGAGTTGGCTAGAGGCAGGCTGGCAGCGGTGGGTGAGAGCACAGAGGGCACAGTGGGGCTCAGGACCTTGGCATCACGCTCACGCAGCAGCTGAATGAGTGCGGCATGCTGGGAGCTGAGCGTGGCCGACGGAATGAGGCGGGCAAGAGCGTAAAGCCGGCCGTCAGCTGCTCCACCCGCTGCTCCAGACTTCAACCTCTGCCTCTCCAGATCCTCACTGCGGTCATTCAGCTCAGACATCAGTTCATACATGACGCTCTGCATCTATGTGGAGAGAGAATGACAGTGTAGTTAGACAAAAATACTGTGGTAAAGTAAAGGGGGGGGATACAGGACAAGTTAAAGGACAGGAAAAATAGTGCAAACACTAAACGAGACCATGAGAAACATTACATAGAAAAAGTAGAGACAAAGTCAACATGGTGTAGACAATGCATTTTACTTCTTAATGTAATACATTTCTGTGGTTGGATCATGGGACCCAAAAAATTCTGTCATCATTTACTCACCCTCAAGTTGTTCCAAACAGGGTTGTATTTCCTTCTTCTGCTGAAAAAGACAAAAGAAGATATTTTGAAGAATATGGGTAACCACACAGTTGATTGACTTCATTAGTATTAGTACTATGTGACTTCCATCAGTATGGAAAAAAAATATTATGGAAGTCAATGGGGTCAATCAACTGTCTGGTTGCCAACACTTTTCGAGATATCTTCTTTTGTGTCCAGCAGAAGAAATTCATAGATAGGTTTGGAACAACTTGAGGGTGAGTAAATGATTGACAATATTTATTTTCTGTTGAACCATCCTTGTAAGGCCCGTTGTTCACACCAATAGCGATAACTATTAACTGTACTGAGAACAGGAAAGTTCACACTACATCCAACAATAACAACACAAAAGAACAACTTCCAGAATTATTTGTTCCAGCTAATGAACAATATTTGACAGCCAAACAGTATCCATCTGACTTTAAAGAGCTTGATCATTTAAAGCAGTAGACAACATAAATATAATGTTATTGTGTGTTGGTAGTGATCTTTATAGTTATCGTTCTTGGTGTGAACTGGCTTTTATTCATCAGAAACTGATTGGATCGTGAACAGTGGAGACAAAATCTCCAGAATGTTTTATACCACGCAGGGAGTTTGCCAAAAAAAGGAGGTATTTGGTTATTGAATAGAATTATTCAATAGTGAAAGCATGAAGTAGCCTATTTGATCAGATTCTTAAACATGAGAATCAGTTCCAGTTTCAGCTACTTTTTCTTTACTAAATTAAATCAAATGTTTTTGGACTAATCTGTTAATTTAATTTATGGTTCAAATGCTCACTCAAAAAGACAGTCACTTGTCGCCGCCCTCTGGCTTAATAATGCAATTTACGCAAATACAGACAAGCAGATCTACAAACAGTGAAAAGTCGAACACATTTGAAAAAAAATGTTACAGCCTACAAATAGCCTATATTTATTACAATAATAATGTCAATATTTAATAGGGTGCTTGTGTTGTTAAAATGATTTTATTATTTCCACTGTCTTTGATCAAACTTATTATTTCTGTCGTTCATTTAAAACGTCTATCGAAAAACAGCCGTGTATTTTAGCTACTTGCATCTTATCTCGCACTGAATGATCGTTAACTGAAGTGAAACGTTGCGTTGGGATTAGCGCTCGGCTCGCGCTTCTGTCAACAAAAATCCTGCATTCTTTTGGTTTCAAACATTCGGACATTGACGAGCAAGTGTTTGAGTGATGAAGAGTGATGAGATGAGAATGACAGTTATCGTCGCGATGGGAGAATCATTGCAGCAACAAATTAGAGTTAATATTAGTGGTACGACCCTGACTGGTTGTTTTTTTTTAATTCATGAAATTGGATTAGCAACTAAATGATGCGCATCCGAGGGGATTTAGAAGTGGGTATACGCAATGCCAACTGAAAAGAAGTGGGTATATGCCATATACCTGCGTATACCCTGCACTACACCACGGGGCTTGGCTTAGTGTATATAAGCTGGGCTCGGAGGCTGTTTCTCTGATTTTCATCTCTTCAGCGAAGCTCGTCGCGTCGGTGGACCTAGAGAGAAGCCACCGCTGCTGTGGAGGAAAGCGGCAAGCCAGCTTAGGACAGCGCCTGAAGAAGCCGTCCATCTTCGCCACCTTTAGCCATCCGCGCCAGCTACGCTCTCCGCGACGTATCCTTTTTGTTGCAAACTCACAAAAGAGCAGCAAGCATCTTTTTCAAGATGTCTCGCACCTCCTGGGGTGGCAGTGGTTCAGTGGTTCATATAGGTTGTCTACAAACCAGAAGGTTGGTGGTTCAATCCCCGCTTCAACACTGGCTGAACACTTGAGTGTCTCGCCGAGCTTGGGTATCTGGGTGCGAACGAATGATTTCTGAACTCTGATTCTGAACGAATCAGAGTGACTCAGACCTGCATTACAGCTCTGCATTCCTGGTTAGCGGCCGACTGGTATCAGCGGGGATGTGATGATGGGAGCATGTCTCCTATCGGAAGGTCATATCGACAGATGCGTCCAACTCAGGTTAGGCCACTCTCTTTGAGGGCAGACCAGTACGAATGGCTTAAGTGGTCAGACCAGGAGAAGCCAGGAGACGCTCCTTCACATAAACTGTCTGGAAATGATAGTGGTCGAGAACGCACTGAAGCGGCTCCTCCCGTTCGTACAGGACCACCATGTTCTAGTCCGTACATGACAGCATGTCAGTGGTGCCATATGAACTGTCAGATCCAGGAACCTCTGCGATCTGACAGATCTGACAGATCGCAGAGGTTCTCTCTCACATGGTCTCGGTATCACCTGCACTCGCTGAGAGCTGTGCATGTGCCAGGCCACCTGAACAACAGCCCAGACATTATTATCTAGGGATAACGTTCCCCCAGGCGAATGGTCCCTGCAACCCCAAAAGTCCAGAAAGGATGGCGCCTGTTTCGCCAAAGCGTAAATCAACCTATTTGTGTCCAAAAGACATATGCTCACTGCCTGATGTTCTATTCAAAAAGCATGAGGACGTGCTGGCCCAAATCTGGCCCAGCCACCCGCTGTATGTCTTCTCCCAATCTCTCTGTTCCCACGGGTAAGCAAGAGGAAACGTGCCACTTGGTGCTCCTTATAGCCCCTTGTTGGGAGAATCAGATTTGGTTCCCGGAGCTGAACAGATCTCCTCTCTCAAGCTCGCGGCTCGATCTGGCATCCCCATCCAAAGTGCTGGTTTCTGCACGCATGGTTGATCAATGCGGTACCTGTTGCCCTGCCAGAAGGAGTGATGAACACGATTACGCAGTCTAGAGCTCCCTCTACCAGAAAGCTTTATGCGTCTAAATGGTCTGTGTTCTCCAAATGGTGCACTGACAAAAATCTGGACCCACAGACATGTTGGGTCTCGCGGCTGCTCAGTTTCCTACAAGATCTGTTGGATAAGGGAAGGTCCCCATCCACGCTTAAAGACTACGTCGAACCATTGCAGCATTCGCAGAGTCAACTGCGCAGCCTGTCACTGGGGAAAAACAAGCTTGTCATCCGCTTCCTTGAGAGGAGCCAGAAGGATGAACCCTCCGCGCCCCCGTCGGTTCCTATGTGGGATCTTTACGTTGGTCCTCAAGGCCCTGAAAGCTTTTCCCTTTGAACCACTAGATTCCGTGGCGGTAAAGTACCTGCCACTCAAAACCGTTTTTCTTACAACTTCTTACGTCAGCGCTGCGTGTCTTGAGTTTCAGGCTAAATGACTCGAAAGTCATCCTCAAACCTAGACACGGCTATGTTTCGAAAGTGATTGGCACTCCTTGAGCGCAGGTCATTTCTCTATCGGCTCTGCCATCATCTGATAGCGAGAGCAATGTTAATCTCTTCTGCCCAGGATTTACAACTGCTTGCTCTGCCCCTTTCAGGTGCTCGGAAAAGCTTTTCATTTCGTTTGGTGGGCGCACCAAGGGTCTCGCCAGCTCAAAACAAAGCCTGTCCATATGGATACTGGACGCCTATAGCTGCCACTTATGTGTCGAAAGGTCTGCAATCAGGGCATCAGGGCTCATTCCACTAGATGCAGGGCCGCATCAGTGGGCATTGCACTGTATTTCCTATGAGTGCTTATGTACAAGTGCTGGCCCGCGCTGCTGGCTGCCTTATTTTCCCACTTATCTGGGTTCTCTGGAAAACCCTGGGACTCATGAGTGGATGCTTGGCGCGCACAGCGTTAACGAAAGGGTTCCCTTAGCGTAAGCTAACTTCGATACGAAAACTCTCGTAAGAGAATGTATTGGTTACCTAATGTAACCTCAGTTCTCTCTAGAAGAGGGAATGAGTATTTGCGTAACCTGCCATGCTCGCGCCACAAGCGACTATCGCTTCAGTCGATGAAAACCAGAGAAAAGCCTCCGAGCCCTACTTGTATACGCTAAGCCATGCCCATTCTGGCAGGCTATGACACTGTGAAGGTGCAAGCGCCCTTCATTGGACGTGACGTCACGTCGGGCTCAGTGGTAGACTGCTACAGTTCCTGCAGGGCACTCTATGAGCACGCTGAGACAGCCTGCTCTAGGTCTGCTAGCTGCTGCACTGCGCTGACAATGAATATCAACATTAAGGATAATTTTATTGGCTTCAATATCTTGAAAAGATTAATATTTTCCGTAGTATAAGGTAACTTACCCAATACTCGTTCCGTCTTCTAGATAAGTTACTTCAGAAGCAAAATATTAAGACTTGTTTTCAGAGAACATATCTTGAATAAAGTTTATTTTTCTTGCTATATAAGATTTTGTTTTCCTGTCTTTAGCCATGGGTCTAGTCAAATTTAGTGAGGAATAAAACTTACCAGACAGGCTCACTGAAAACAAGTGTTAATATCTTATGTAATTAGATACCCACACAAACAACATCATCAAATTTCTAAAGACAAAATGGTGCACAGTGCAGGAACACACCACACACTCTCTTTCACACACACACAAACAAACGCACAAAATAAAATAAAAACACTAGTCACATTCAGAAAAATAATGCCCAAACAGGCATACACCGCCATCACAAATTGCACACATTTTATGTCACTCTTCAGCTTCCTGTCTCTCTCCCCTCCCACCCTCTCCCCGTCTCCTCACTCCCACTGTCATCTCATCCCTGCTTTAACACTTGCTCAGGTTGCTAGGAGACACAAAGCCACAGAAACAAATGGGTCATCATGGAAACAGTTGAATGCTGAGATATATTTGGGAAAGCAAAGGTATGTGTGTGTCACCGGGCATTATGTGTTCCCGTCGACGTACTTGCAAGCCTTGGGCATTATAAAGTGTTTGTGTGTATGTCGGTATGATAAAAAATGGAACACAATGTCATTGAAATTGTGTGTGGGTGTTTACAGTTTCCAAACTGATGTAACGTGCATATGCGTGGGTTCTGATGTGAGACCATGTCTGTGATTTGTGATGATGATGTTTGTGCATGGACAGTAGTCTTACCTTTGATAAGTCCACCAGAGTATTGGCTTGATCACTGAGTTTTCTTTGCTCCATTTTAACACTTCGCAATCTACAAAATAGAGACAAACACAGCCCATTAGACCCCCTCCTTATCGCACTAGCACCAAAGGCCCTGAGTTGTAAACGTCAACTAGCTAATTAACTTAATCAGATTGTTTTCTTTTATTTGTTTGTTGTTGATGAAGAATCCCCCCAAGATGAATGCGCAATTACGGTGTAAATCATAAAAGCTTCAGACTTAAAAGGATTCCATAAGTGTAGGATTTCTTTAAAAGAAAGGCTTCGGTTTGAAAGGAGCTCTTAAAATTGGCGGCCAGGACCACAACAAAAACAGTGACAGGAGGATTAGAGCTCTTAAAATGATGAGTATGTGTGTGGTGGGCACCCACACAGAGACAGAGAATAGCATTAGCCATACAGGCAGACATAAGAAACATGGTTCGCTTTAAAAAGCATTATGAAGTCAGAGGGTCATGTTATAACTAAATTGGGCTGGCT
Organism: Hybognathus amarus; assembly: GCA_030378365.1. Lineage (NCBI taxonomy): Eukaryota > Metazoa > Chordata > Actinopteri > Cypriniformes > Leuciscidae > Hybognathus > Hybognathus amarus. The sequence continues at coordinate 300,201 of JAQIUQ010007293.1, read as the reverse complement.
TATGAATTTGAATTAGGTGACGTAACATTTGCTCAGTAGTTCTAACTAATTTGCTAAAAGGCATGAGTGCTCTAGACATATTAGCATTAGCACTTGTGTATTCTTCCAGTCCACTGCCAATCCTAATCATTTGGCAGAGGCTTCTGATTGGTCTAAAAGGGATAACCCATAAATGAAAGTAATTTTCGTCCCAAAAAAGGTTTGGGACGACATTACGATGTTGAATCACAATCAGAAGTGAAATTTTTGGGTGAACTATTCCTTTTAAGCCATTGTTTTAATCAATTTATCACCACTAAAAATGCAATAACTATGTTTCAAACAGTGGAGTGCAAAGTTTCTATACACCTAGATAATAATGTTTTTTTTTTTAAAACATGAAGATAACCATTATCAGAAAAAGCTGTCATTCATGTCCATGGGCAGGTCAGACATGCTAACTGCCACAATCACACTTATCACACAACTGGCCACTCAGCCCAAATGTGAAGCACTCCAAATGCTTTTTGTGCACAAAAGTACTTTTGTTGTTAATCGGTCCATCTCCGTGTGTTTAAAGTAACAAGTGCATAGATGAGGGTTTGAGTGAAATTGTGGTGTCTGTGAAGGGAGCTGTTTTTCTCACTGGTGAATGGCTTGAAGGAACTTCCTCTGATGCTTGCGTACACGGGAGTGGTCAATTTTCTTCATCAGCTTGGTGTGCTTGTATATCAGCCAAGTCTCTCGTAGAACATTTGCGGCTGGCGTTCTTTATCTGAGGGAACATGTCGCCATAACAACAATATCAGCAACAGGAAAAGCACCTCAGAAGAGAGTATTGACAAGTATAAGCTCTGCTTTGCCAATACACGCACACAACCCCAAACATCTGCCAAATTAAAGGTCTTTTAGGGAGATATTCCAGAGTGACTTGACAACAGACATAGTACTTATAATTCTGTCATCTGGTAATTAATTATTCTGACTGCAGACTAGTGATGTCCAATAGTTGAGTGAGAGTCGTCTCTAAAGTAAAGTTTTGAAGGACAATGGTAGTGAAGTAAAGCCACCTTTTAAAGTTTCGATCATCAGCGTATATGGGATTCTGGATCTGAGTTGAGCTTCTGAATGTGTTAAAAATATTTTAAACGGCAAGATCATATGTGACCACCTGACTGGATGTGATGTATTCTGATTAAAACAATGAGTGTAAGGTAAGAGTTACCTTTCCAAATGTATATTTTATTAAGTGATAATGCATTCAGTTAGAGTTGGCGGTATGGTTCTTCTCTGGACAAACTCCACACCCAAATGCATCAAGACAAACCCTCCCTTTGCATAATTGAAATTCACAAAAATGTAGCAAGGATTATAGTAAGGATTATTACAATGTAACTTTACTGGTATAACTGAAGACTATCACAGCATTTATTTGCACACTTCGGCCTGCATTTTTTAACAATTGATCCACTACATACACATATTTAAAGACAGAGCAGTGCTATGCTAGCACATTTAGTGCCTGATTAAACAGGATTGGGTGGTTAGCAGATAAGATGTGAGTTTTTGCACTGCAAGAGGTACAACAGAATGTCTAGAGCTTTAAATATTTTAAACTCTCTGACTCTTGAAGACCTGTGAATCGAAAGATTCATTTGTGAGGTCTTGAAGCCACAAATTCTCTTTTAATCTTACATATGGCACCAGAAAAGGGAGAGCAAATAAAGGACAAAATTAAATAAGAAAATCTGCTGAAAATGAGGAGACTTCAAAGGGGCACCACTTTGGTGGAAAGAACAATTACATCCTCTTTGGGCAATGGAGGGATGATAGAACCTTCCCGTTTTTAATAAGCTCCAGATGTGACAGAATTCCTCCACACATAGGGCAGCACCAGGCTCTTTTTTTAGCACTGCACAGCTCTGATTAATTAACAGTGGTCAGTGTATTTAATAATACAAGAGTAGGAGCTTTGCTCAGGTCTCATTTATGAAAAGAGCCAAAGACAAGGCGAGAACGATGATACCAGATGTAATTTAGGCAGGGATGCTCATAGCTGTCTACAAGTGGAGTTTTCTGGAATATGGACTCCAAATGACAATTACGCAGCATTACAGTGATAGCAAATACTGCTATTACACATAACAGATCATTACAGCCCCTGTATATCTCCTAAATATACAAACTAAATTATTATTCATACAGTATTTCCATATTGCATTTTTTTCACATGGTAGTCACTAGGCACTGTATAATCAAACAAAGCAAAGATGGAACAAGAGAGAGAGAGACTGTCATTGATATTGAAGCAGTTGAAAGTGGACGTCAGAGAGGGGGAGGAAAGGGGCATGTTACTGTAATGAAGTGTTCGGCCATTATTGTTTACTATATGGTAAAATTGAAGCCTTTCTGAATTTTTGGAACATTTTGCAGCCAGTGTGAAGCCATCTTGATGTAGGTCTGGCATGCCAGGCTAATAGATCTGAACAAAGAACCTTTATTTTTAAGTGTATGGATGATTTTAAACTTGTATCTTGCATTATTTGAATGTCTTAAAAATGATTGTTTCAAAACAATAAAAAAAACAAAGGGTTTTTTTTTTTGGTGAGATGCTATAGAAGATTAATTTTGGGTTCCCAAAAGAACCCTTCAGTGAATATTTCTTAAAATAACCTTTTTTTCTTAGTGTGAAGACAATTTCCACTATAAACTATGTGCAATGCAAAAGTTCCACGGATGTTAAAGGATCATCATGGAACAAGATACCAATAAAGAGCATTTGTTTTAAAAGTTTACTGAATAAACGGGTAGTTGAAAATTATCATTTTGTCATGTTCATCAAACAGTAACCTTTAAAAACAATAATTGCATGAAAGAAAACATTTCCAAACCTCATGAATGCACATTATTTACTGAAGACTGGCTGATATACGTGTAATCAGTTCAGACGAGTTTATTTACCACCTATGCAAATGGTTCGGACATGATTAGAAAACTGGAATACTTTAGAAAGAACACATTAGCATTTCCATTCAAGGATAGTTTGTGATAAACAATTCTACCCTGAGAAACTTTGTTTGTTACTGTCTCCACAGAAACATGTTTGTGAGGTCAAAGTGACAAGAACATTCTTCTGCTTTTTGTAGAGGTTTGTAACCATAGTAGCGGAAATCTCTTTTCTCTGTATCCCAAAAGCCTGTTAAGCAGAGGCAATTGAGTAAGCTTGAGGGAATAAACATTTTAAAAAGAGGCTTGTCGTACTTCCTTCACTTGAGGAAGGCATTTACTTTAGCTGCTCATGTGAAGAAGCACTCTGTGTTGCAATTATTGATCACCAGCCTTATAGTTACTGCTGTCAGCCATGATGTTGATACATATTTGATACAGGGAGCTATTTCTGAGTCTTTCAAGTGCATGAAAACTGAAAAGGACCTATTTAGAAAAAAACCCTGGTACATGTATATGGTTCTCTGAATATACGTCTTTATTGAAGCGTGTGTGATTGTGTTTACCCGTTTGGTGAGCTGTGTGTCCATCATAAAGTTGTGCACATGCTTCTCCGCCTTTGTCAGCTCAAGCTTCCTGGCAACCACTGGCAACAACCAATGCAGTGCAACCTGCTCCCTGTGAGAGACAAGAGATGAGGTCAAGGTATGAAATCACACAGAATAATAAAAATACTTCATACTTGTATCATTAGCAGAGATCACATGGAGAAACATGGAAACATGTCTGATAATAAATGTGATGAGATTGTGGGAAAACCCATCAGATGTCTGCTGGGCCGTTTTTAGGAAGATCAAAAAATAGTTTGAATGATTTTTTTTTTTTGTCAAATTATTTTTTTCATTAAATTATTATTCTATAACATCTTGTCTCTTATCTTTGAAAATATATTGGCAAAATTATCTTGTTTAGAGGAGAAAAATAGCTATTTATTGTTGCAAACTGAAAATACTCTCTTAAATGCGACCATTTCTCTTGACTCCTGGTGGAGAGAGATGGTCTCACTCCAGAACATGAAATCCACAGGAAGGAGTCAGATCCAGATCCAACTACTCCCACCTTACAGTACATTCACCTAAACCTACCCAACTCCACCCCCGAATCCCTAAAATCCGACCCTAATCCTACCAATCTCACCCCTTGCATCTTGATCCAACTCCTCCCGTGGATCTCATGTACTGCATTGAGGTGCTACTGGGCGGAGGTGCAAAAAAATCACTCATACCTGTCCGTCTCTTAACATTACAAAAATAGTTTACCTGTCAAAATAAACCAATCTGCTAATTCCTGGGATGGCAGTGCCCTAAATTATGTCATAATAGACATAGTATATTATTCATACACAAAATATGTGATATGAAAAAAAGCTATAAAAAATTAGTGCCAAGCATCTTGCTAGCGGGACGGTGACAGTTAAAGGTGCTCTAAGCGATGTCACACGTTTTGTAGGCCCAAACATTTTTTGTCACATACAGCAAACATCTCCTCACTATCCGCTAGCTGCCTGTCCCCTAAACACACTGTAAAAAAACACGGTCTATGCAGACAACCCAGGCTCCACAAATGGCAACAAAAACAAACTGCGGCAACCCGCTCCACGAAACATAACAAACTGTTCCAGCCAATAACTGACAAGAAGGCCCTGGGGTGGGGTTTGGGGGTCAGTGCAGATGAGGAGGAGGGAGGGTCTATCTAGCCTCCGTTTTGTTTGAAAATACTTTAAACGTCAACAAGAAGTCACGTCACCTGACATCGCTTAGAGCACCTTTAATAAACCAGTTTTTTTTCTTCTAAAATTCCGTCCCTGAAAATCATAGCGATCAGCCAACTTCAGATAAACATAACTTTTGCTATCAACAAGATGAAAAAGATAAAAACAGATTTGGAAAGGGCTTGATACCAGCTTTCAAATGTAATATGTAATAGGTTTCACCATGTGGTGGGTTTTCCCAGATCGCATCACAAATGATGATTGAAGGAGATCCATGTACAGGCCAGTGAAACATCCAGTTCATGAGAGCATTAGAAAAAAAAATGAGGGACAAAAATGCAAAGAGCGCCTCCCCTAATAATTGACTAATATTTCAAAGCAAAAATCAAAAGAAAAAATGAAAATGCTTAGGAAAATGAAAACAATTTTAGCATTATTAGGATTTCTGCAGTGTTACATTCGGTGGCGTCATGCACCTATTTCTTTAAAGGGGAACCAGTGGCAGTTCTGTTTGCTTGGTGCCCTAGAGGAGTCCAGGCATGACCAAAGGAAAAACCTGTCTCTAGTGGTACAGGATTTTTATTCAGTGTGAAAGGTGACTAGTTCTCAAATATTGACACACACACAGGTTTCCATGTTTTATGGGGACTTTCCGAGATGAGATGATTTTTATACTGTCCAAACTGTATATTCCATCCCTTACCTACCCCTCACAGAATATTTTCTGTATTTTTACATTTTCAAAACACTTAAAGGTGCAATGTGTGATTTTTAGCTATTTTTAGCTGAGGATCAAGGGTCTTAATATATATTATAATAATAGTAATCAGCTGATTGTCTCATAAAACGTAACCAGCACATTTCTCATTAAATAGCAAACCCATAATAAAGCGAGGGAGAAGAACCACATGAAACTATGCTATATTACTATATTTTTTCTAACAAAGGTAGTAAAAGTTTAGCTGGCTAATATGAGCTGTCACTGTGGCTGAAGCTAGTTAAAGCGTAAAGCCTTGTTTAAAGCTCAATGAGTTGTATTAGCCCAAAGGTGTTGAAAACTCTTTGCGATCAAACTAAAATGCTTCAACAGGTTGGCTGATTCCTGTAACATACTGTTTTACAGTCAATGACAATAATGTAGACTCTCTGTATTCGGACACTTTGCACAGTAAAATATCAATCCCATTCCATAAGATATATAATCCACAGAAAGGATTCATGACATCCAAGCTCTCCCGAAAGTTCGGTAGTCTCTTGCATATTCATAGCTGCCTCCCTGATGCCTGCAAGTTAGTTAAAATCTTCCGGAATCTAGAGCGATGATAGGACATACTGCATCATACTGTGACCATCACATCATTATGCTCAACCTCAATCATCTTGTTAGAGAGAGAGTCCCCTCATCACACTCCATATCTAACACTCTCCACTTCAGCTGGTGGCCAGGGTGACCTGAGGGTGTAAGCGTGGAACAATCCACCGACTGTTTTGTCTGTGGCACCACGCCGCCCTCTTCAGAGACGCAAGATTCTGGAAGATTCAGGAGATCTCTCTGGGTATATTTTCGGATGTTCACTCACGGGTTTCCCTGATGCTCCAGAAGTCGGATCTGTTGCCCATCGCAGCATCACAGGGCGGGCTAGAATCTTCAGGAAGTGAAGATACGACAATGCTGCCACTTTCAGGTGTGCATATGGCATTTGTCAAGTCAGATCCTGAGATGACGGCCATGCTTTCCCGGGCCGCTGCGAGCATCAGACTAGAGTGGAACCTTCCACCCTGTCCTGAGCGCTCGCTGCTGGATGATTGGTTTTTGGGTCGTAACCTTTTTCCTGCATTCCCAGTGCATTCCCAATGTGCATTCAGGATGTGCATTGTGCATCTCGAGATCCTTGAAGACCCCCAAGTCTTCCAGCGATCCCTCGTTGATCTCCTCTGCCCTTCCTTCCTTCCGACAGGGCCACTGCCCATGGGTACACTAGGGTCCCCCCCAGGTTGAACGCTCTGTCGTGATGCAACAGTGTCCTCAGAGTGCTTCTTCTTGGCGCGAATCCTAAGCACCCGTTTCGAAGCCTGTAAATTCTAAAGTGCTACAGGACAGCATTGTATGCCATGGCCATTGTATGCCATGGCCATTCTGCTGGTCTACCAGACACAGATGCTCACAGACATGCACAAGGGCGAGCAGACCCACAGCTCTTCAATGAGCTGCACGCCGCCACTCACGTTGCTCTCTGAGAGTGGCCGTACGCTCTCTGGATCAGTGGATTCATGTGGCTGAACCCGTCCGATGTGCAGGATGTCGGGCGGACCCTTCCTCGCTCCCCCAGGTCGGCCTCTTCTGCGGTGCGGTTGAGTGCTTTGCCCAACAGTTTTCAACCAGCCACAAGCAGACTGAGGCTCATTCCTGCCCCAATAGCCCCGCCGTCAGCTCAGATCCCTCAGTCTGCCCACTGCTGAAGGTGCCCTCCTGACAGGGGAATGCCACAGCCCTCTCTGAACCCCGCCTCCTGCTATATGCCGGGTTAAGCGGGCACTCTTGAGATGGAACTCCGTTCTTTCCAGGAGTTGATGGCAGGGCTACTCCTTCCCCTGGTGGAGGGCCAGGGGTTAATCCCTAATTCTCAGAAAGAGCTGACTCTCCCATCTCTCTGACCACACAGAGTCTCTCGGACCACACGGTGCACCGCCCCCGAGCCGAGCACCCCTCGTCCCTCCTCTGTCCCAGAGCCGAATGACAGTGCGCGCCATTCCTGGACCGTGCTGCTCTCATCCCCTGGCAGAGCAGACTCCCGTGGAACATTCGTCCTTTCTCTGGTCCCGCTATGCCGTCCACGTCTGGGCCAGTCATTCCGCCTCGCTGCACCATCTCGATGGAAAGTCTGTGGTTCTTATGACCCCTCTGGGTACAGTCGTTGGGAGCCTGGCTTGAGCTTCCCAACCTGTCCCACTGGGTCACTCTGGATGACCAGGCTAGGCTATGCGAACCATAGTCATAATTTCCATAGTTCATTGTCATAGCTTCCCAACATGTTGTTGTAACGACAGATGCCTCTACCACGGGCTGGGGTGCCATGTGCAAATGGACATGCCATCCCGATCTTTGGAACCTCTACGTGTGGCTCCTGAAAAGGACGAGGCAGGTTTGAGTACCCTATCACCAGCAGTGGTGGCTACCATCATTTCCGCTAGAGTGTCTCACTCGAGACATGTCTACGTGTTAAAGTGGAAACTCTTTGTCAACTGGTGCTCTTCTCACTGAGAAAACCCCCGGAGATGTTCCAATCAGTGTCGTGCTTTCCTTACTTCAAGATAGGTTGGAGCGAAGGTTGTCTGCCTCCACCCTCAAGGTCTATGTTGCCGCTGATTGCCGCACACCAGGACCCTATCGAAGGTAAGTCTGTGGGGGAAGCACGACCTGATCATCAGGTTCCTGAGAGGAGCGAGGAGACTGTATCCTTCTTGCCGTCCTCCGTTCCCTCTCGGGACCTATCAGTGGTTCTAACTGCCCTGCAGAGTGCTGTCTTCTGAGCCTTGCAATCAGTGGAGCTTAAGTTCCTGTCTGCATTGGCCTCCATCAAGAGGGTAGGGGACCTGCACGCATTCTCCATTGACAAAGCGTGCCTGAAATTCAGGCCCGCCTACTCTCACGTGATCCTAAGACCCCGGCTTGGATATGTGCCCAAGGTTCCTACCACTCACTTTCGGGACCTGCAAGTGATGCCCCCGGAGGAGGCAGACCCAGCCTTGGCACTGCTCTGTCCAGTACATACTCTCTGCGCCTATGTAGACAGAACTTAGTCTTTCAGGACCTCAGACCAGCTCTTTGTCTTTCATGGTGGGAAGCTGAAGGGAAAGGCTCTCTCCAAGAAAAGGCTGTCCCACTGGATAGCGGACGCCATTGCTTTGGCATACCAGCAGCAAGGTTGACCGTGCCCCTTGGGTGACTGCCCACACTTGGAAGTGCAGACTCTGATAAAAATGCCAGGCCAGTCCTCAGAGTCACCATGGCAATAGTTTGCAATGATGGCAGCCGGCATTAGCGAGCGCGAGAGCTGCATGATCCAGGCAGGAAACGCTGATGAAATGGCGGTACTCAGTCACTGAGTGATGCTCAGCACAAGCCACAGGCAGCGGCGAAGACGCACTCAGCAGAGTAAAAGGATATAAAAGCCGGGAAGCGTAGCAGGTACAGCGACTGAAGGCAGCGAGATAGAAGGCCAGCGGCATTAGATGCAAAGGCTCGTCCCGCAGAAGGGTTTTCTCAGATGGCGCGGCTTCTTCACTCCAGATCCAGTGATGCGTGAGCTTCGCTGAAGAGATGAAAAAACTTATCTATATCAGCCCATCGAGCTTTATTTATAGGCCCAGGCCATGCCCACTTTGCCGGGAGGTAACTTAGTTACCACGCCCGCTTTGCCGGGAGGTAACCATTGGATCTGACTTCACCAAGGGCCTCTCTCGATAGGCTCCTGCAGTTGCCTCAGGACAGCCAAAAGGCATGAAAGCCGTCTATGTCTATGCCTATGTCTGCATGCTGCCGCAATGCGTTTTACATTGATTCAAAATTAAGGATAATTTTTGTCTTCAATATCTTGTGGAAAAAGGTTTTCCCTTAGCGTAAGATATTACGCAGTATGAGAGAACCTTTCTGCAAGAGAACTAAAAAGTACACTTGACACAGGACTGAGACTGAGACAAAATCAAAAAAATTGTTGACAAATTAGCACTATGTGTTAATAATAACTCCTTTTGAGATAGTGTTCAAAAGTTTAGGTTGTGATCAGGGGTAAGATTCTGTAATGTTTAAAAAAAAAAAAAAAAGAAAAAAAAGAAATCCCTCATCCTCACCCAGGCTGTATTGATTTGATCCTGTAGAAAAAACAGATGTAAAAAAATATATCGGTTTTTATATATATATATATATATATATATATATATATATATATATATATATATATATATATATTATTTTTGTATTATTATTTGTATTATTATTATTATTATTTTGTAACATTATAAATTACACTTTAATTGCTTTTTAGATAAATAAAAGTATATATTTTTTATGTTCCTGACCCCCAAACTTTTCAATAAACCATAATGTAGTTCTCTTGTTCAGGATATGCAAACAAAATTATATTGGGTATATATTATAAGTATTCACATTGTTGTACTGCCTTTTCCCAATTTAGTCTGATAAAAACCAGTATGATAATGAGTATGATTGTTGTTACTTTATAAAGTAATAGTGAATTTGATCAGAGTAATCAAATATAATTTCATACACTTAACATTTAAAAAAAAAGTTTTGATACTGGGAAGAAATATGACCCTGACCTGAGATTCTTGAGATTCATCCATGTACTGAAATAGACTAGGAAACATTAACAGTGTAGACATCACTGGAGAGACTATGATGATGCAAAAAACAAAGAACAAAAAAACAAACACACACACAAAGGTTTACTCCCATTTGCACATCACACATGTGTAAACTGAAGATATCAATGACTACACCAAAGTAGTAGAGGTAAACACAGAGTAAAAAAGACTGAGGAAGGTTGAGGGAAAATGAGGAAGTAAACCCATTTGGTAAAGAAGTGGAGTGAGGTAGACAGGAAGAGAGGCATACAATTTCTGATCAAAAACAGAGGAACACAGTTTAACAGAAAGAGAAGCGGTCTGGGAAAAAAAGATGGAGTGTAAAGTGACGAGAAGAGGAGAGGAAGTGTTAATGAGGTCGGAGAACTACTAATAAGAAATGAAATGGAATTAAAAAGTGACTAATGAAAGTGTGTGTGCTTTCTATGACTGTGTGTGGGGCATATATGTGTATAGTGTATGTGTGTGTGGAGACGTTAATGGAATGTTTTAGATCCACTTGCAGGACATATGGAAGAGAAACGCACACCCCAAAATACTCTAGAGCCAGACATAAAAATAAAACGAAAAAGCCCATTTTCAAGAAGCACTTTTGTTGCCCATATTCACCACTTAATAAAACATGGCGACCATCCACAGAAAAAAAAAAACAGGACATTTTCAAAATGTTTGCAGTTTCCATATGGCAGCTTGTATAAAACAATTCCCAGGCAAAAAACATAACAAATGTATCTCTTAAAGTGACAAATGAGTGTCAGAATGAATTTTTCTGCAAACATATCCCATTGCAGTTTATATTTCACCTCTTTCCAGGTTTTACAGAATCTTACTGTTATGATGCGAGAGAAAGGCTAAAACTCATCTATACCAATCCTTTATCCTTAAGTTGGTGTTTGAATGAGGAAATTCAAGACACTTTGACCATATATAATGTCCTCGATTCCACATCTACATTTGCAGAGAGGATAAACAGGTGCTTGTTACATCCCCAAATCTTTGAGCTGCACTAAGCGACTGGCAAACTAAAGCCCTGCCCAAACACTCCTGTTTCAGCAGGGCAGTGGTACAGTCTAACAGAGTTGGCCTTCTATGTTGTCATAGCAACAAGTGCCAATAGAAAGTCATTACAATCACTATCAATAGTAAAATAAATCACATCCAACACTTTTTCTCTCTCTCCATCTAGAAATATTCAAAACATGATGCAGTTCACACATACAATAACTTGAATACACCTGTTCTATGATAAGCAGGTTTTTAATTAAAAATTAATTTTGGGGAAAATTGAGCCAAAAATGTCAAGATGATACAATTATCCTGATATCATAGTGAAGAAACATTATTAGAAAAAAAAATCACTATTAAGCAGCTTGGCTATAATGAATAAAAAATAAAATATAACAGGAAATTAGATCACAGAGGACCCTGCGAATCCACATGACGGTAGCCTGACTACATCAGACTTCGCACTTCCGCTCAATTTCAGTTCGCTTCTGTACTCAGTCTGAGATAGCGAACTATCACTCAGTTTTCCTCCAGCCTGAAAACCGTCGGCCAGTCAATGAACAGAGGACGGGCTGAGAGCCGTGACGTAAGATTTTAAAGTCCCTGTAAAGGTAATTCTACAAAAAAATTCTTAACACAATATTAACTAAAACATATTACAAAGACTGTGAACTGTGAAGTACTGAAATACGGAGTTAGACCGTTAAACAGTTTTTCACCATTGCTATTTTACGGATTTTTTGGGCGAGGCTAAAACAGGGCTCGATGACGCACTGGAGCCCAAGAGCTTGTGGACATGCCCCAACTTGATGACGCACGTAGGCTGATCCATAGAGAGGGGCTACTGTCGCGAGTTACTGTCAGTAATGTTAGTTAGTCACTATAGCCTGACAGTTTGCTATCTGAGCTATGCCTTTGACAAGGAAATGCATATGCTACTACCTGGATGCGATCTTGTACAAAACAGATTGATGTCTTTATTTAAATTTCCTAAAAGCGATCACATCAAGAAGAGGTGGATTAATTGTGTGTAGAGCCAACCTTGATGAAGAGCTGAGGATCACCGCCAACAGTAGTGATAATTTTACATGGGATCGTTTTATAAAACTTTCCTTAAAGACAACTGGTATTCACTGATAATTGTTACTGGTTAACGGGGCCGAAACGACTATCCCCCGCCTCAGCGTTCATCCTCCCGTCCCGAAGCAGTATCACCTAATATCACCGTGACAGAAACCCCCACCCGCTAGTGGGCGTGGTTTCAGCGCTGCCAGCAGACACGCCCCCAGCGTTTGAGAACACAGATAACTGCTCATTTTTTCATGAATTTGATAGCTTATTTTATGTACTTGCCGGCTTTTCTCATCATTCAAAATTGGCTCAGGTGGCTAATAACACATTTTTCTGTGGTGTGACAGACTCAGAAGACATACTTAATTTTGACTTTACAGGACATACTTAATTTTTACTTTACAGGAAACGACTACAGATACGAGAATCGATGAATTCACTCTGTAGTGATATTCCCGGCATTTGCAAACTGAAGCCTGAACAGGAATGTTTGTTAAACATTTTGAATGGAGGTGATGTTTAAGTTGAGAGAGAGGTGATTGTGTTATGTAATTTGCTTCTTATTTTATAACCCAATTATAACAATTATAAATTATATATATATATATATATATATATATATATATATATATATATATATATATATATATATATATATATATATATATATATATATATATATATATATATATATTTTTTTTTTTTTTTAAATCGCTTTTAACTATTTACTTGATAATTACACCACATGCCATTTTGGTATCATTAAGTTTAAAATATTCTTTCAAATATTTTAAAATATTTTCTCCTAAACCCATGAAAAAAATAGGAATGCAAAGAGAACATTTCTAACAAGTTTTTTAAACTAGAGTTTTAAAAGACATTTCCTTTTCTTTATCATGGACATGCTTATATTTTGTCATTGGCATGTAAGTATTGTCATTGTATTGTTATTGTGTATTGTATAGTGTTTGTGTGTGTGTCTGTGTAATTGAGAGAGTCGAGAGAGTAGAGAGTGAAAGAGAGAGAGAGAGAAAGAGAAGAGCGAGAGAGATAAAAAACCCAAAACTAAAATAAAAAGAACCATCACGTCAAGTTAACCACGCTTCTTGTAATCTCTCTGGTAGGATATTTAGAGACAGAAGAAATTGACAGCGTGCGAACAGGAAAAACATATCAAACAGAACAACAGAGAGTAGAATGAAATGAGAGAAAGTGGCCTTTACTAACAGATATTTACATCTGCAAACTCAATATAAAAATAAACACACTGCTAAACCCTTGCTCTACACCACCTGTCAAACCTTCCACAAGCACAGAGACAGAAAGGCTTGGGATTATAACAAGAAATACCTGGGGTTTACATTAAAATACTGCCATCATAGCATTATGAGGAAGAACAATGGCAGTCCTAAAACAGCCTAAAAGCTGAACAACTGTGCAGTTCCAAAACACACAAGAGGATTCATCCTAAAGTAAAAACACTGTTTGCATGTTTGGATTTCTAGAAATAAGATAACAAGAAGGAAAATATATCTTTAGACTGTCCCCTGCCACTGTGGGTGTGAAACCTCTGTGCTATTTGTGTGTGTGTGTGTGTGTGTGTTGTGGTGACCATAATTCCTGTGAGCAAACACACTCCCTTGCCACAGTAGGTGTGAGGCACCATGTCTCCATATCCAATGGAGAGGAAGGTGATGGAGATGAGCCACATGGCACCCAAAAAATTACTGGTCACATCCTGAGCATCATGGTACCTGAGAGAGAAATAAAGAAGCGGTTCAGTCTGGAAAGATTTAATTTTTGAAAGCAACTTTGAACAAGGTTCTGGCTGTGGAAGGTATGGCGAAAGCAATAACTGGATGTGAAATAAGCACAAATATCACATCAAAGTTTTCACATCAAATTATTTCATCTGTTTCCATCTTAATCTGATCTGCAAAGCACTTTGAAGGAAATTCTAGAAAGTCTAAGTGTTTGCCCAGAGGCCTGTCGAGAAACTTTGAGACGGTACTTAAATGTTGGTTATATTTTTGATGCAGCAAAAAAAAAAAAAAAAAAAAACTTTCTCATCCTCCCTCCCCGTGAGGATCTCAATAATGGCAAACCAATACAAAACCAAAACCAAACATAAAATAAAACATAAATAAAAGAAAATAAAACTTAATAAAAAGAAAAACAACAAAATAAAACATGTTTGTAGCCCATCTTTCCATCCTACTCGTATCTACGAGTTCAGTCAAAGTAACAACATTAAAAATGCAGTATGTAATACTGACAGTTAGCGGTTGAAAGCTGTGCTGTTATCGTTATAGCTGTGATGTGAACTTTGTTATTCTTTAATATTAAAAATTATTTTTAGAATTAAATCTTTATCGGTACCTTTATAGTTATCGTCTTTGGTGTGAACGGACCTTTAAGGAGACACAACATGAACGAGTACAATTGTAAGTTGATCAGGTATTAAAGACTCACTGAGCTCAATATGACACTAACACGACCAAGTTCGTACTGTGGGGTTGATTCCCAGGAAACCCAAAAACTGATCAATAAATATGTAAACAATATGAGTTATTTTTTACTGAACTTGAACAAATTAAGCATAGTAAGATCAAGAATGTATATTAAGAACATGAATAAAAACAATTTCATGTTGACTGCAACAGAAGAAATTCGAAGCCTTTTTTATTTATTTTTACGGTACCATCAATTTCTTTAAGTCCTCTTAAGGCATAATAGTAACTTCCTGAGAATATAGTTCACAAAACAAGATCAGACACAATACTGACACAGCTTTCAACCGCTAACTGTCAGTATTACATCCAGTCAGGGGAGGCCTAAAGCCCACTGTGTGCATGCCAGACTGAGTAAGAGCAACATACAGCCTGCAGGGAAACTCCTCCTCTGGAAAGGCCTTTAATGTGATGACTGAGTGCAGTGCATATAAATAGACCAGATCCCTGTAGGATCATCTCACAACGACTCTGCCCTGATCATATGTGGCAAATTCAAATGCGCAAACCGTCACTCATACCGTCCTGCTCTGAGCCTACCCCTATCAAAACAATCATCAAACCTCAGGTCCCCGGTCCAGGGAACACTCAAAATTTTAAAGCGTATACCCCCTGACACTAACACACATCCAGAGTTTGTAACTATGACAACATGCCTGGCAGAGTCAGAAACACCCACTCACTGGCCTGAGGGCCAAGTTCATCCCGTGACCCTTCTAAAGATGCAACCTGGGAAATCTGATGATGCATTTCGCAATTGGCTGATGCCCAGAGTGCATATGTGTCCCAAAAAGGGGAAAGCTGTTTAGATAGACAGGTCTCGGGTTTCAGAAATAAGGGTGTGAATGAAAGTGCTCCTTTTTCTGTCTTTTCTCTCTGGTCTCCTCAGAACAGCAGACGTGTAAGAGGTGTAAGACGTGTAAGAGCAAGTGTTCGCACATCCAGGCAGTGCCACTTATTGTTGGGGATTCAGGTGAGTCCTCATTAAGCATTAGAAACTTGACAGCGTCTAGACACAATGGCACAGTTCCAAACACAATGATTTATTTCTTTATTCCTCCTCACGCTCGTTCTCTCTCTCACCTCTCACACACTCTTACGGTCCAGGCAGCGATGATCCACAGGGAGATGCTGAAGACTAGCAGCACCGTGCCTGGGCATATGGTCATCAGGGTCTTCATCACAAACCGTGTGTTAAAGTGCACCTGAAAAGAGAAAAACAACCAGTCGTGTGATTCCTTTCAGCCTGGATTTTACTGTAACAGTAGATGAAGTTACACAACAAGTTGCAAGAAGCTTTACCTTCTGGATATGAGCAGTTTTAATTAGATTTTAATTGTATATACATTATATACAGTGGGGAGAACAAGTATTTGATACACTGTCGATTTTGCAGGTTTTCCCACTTACAAAGCATGTAGAAGTCTGTAATTTGTATCATAGGTACCTCTTCAACTGTGAGTGATCGGAATCTAAAAGAAGTTAGTTTCTCTTAAGGGGACTTTTACACTGGTCTGGTTTGCTGCAGTCCGAGCCCGAGCGCTGTTTGTTTCCCAGCGCCCCGCAGCGTTGGTCTGGTTTCACACTCAACTTGATTCTATCAAACCCTGTTGCGTTTGCGCGCATCTTACGTCATCGCAAACGTGCACAGCGCATGATAGAAAGCAGAACGTGGGTAAATATTGTTTTTTTAATTAATTTGCTGCTATTATGCACAGTTGAGTGAACAATACAGGTTTACTGTGCGTGTGTCACATTTGAGTTCTGCTGCTTGCAAACGGACTCTTTTGAAGAGACAGTGGATTTCCAAATGTGTTGCTCTGATTCCATGCGCAATGCAAAAATACACATTCTCGCTTGTATCCAAGGTAAATCATCAACACTATCATCCGTTACAAGTGTTTTATTTAACTGAATACATCACAATAAGCTAATACACTTATTGTGATACTTTATACTTTACTTCCTGAAACAAGTTTGCACCTCGAATCAGTGTTGCTTTCACATTCACGCGAACCGCGGCATGGTTCGGAAGCAACCTAACTCAGACCACCTCCTCCAAATAGTCTCGGGTTTGGTACCCCAGTGCGCACCCAGGTCCCATGACAATGCAAAACAAAATCTTACAAGATATTGCTAAGCTTCAACAGTAATCTGGTGTCGCTTTTCGAAGCATTCGTCAGCCAACTATGGTTGCAAGTTGGTCTCAATTTCCATTGAACTCTATTGGTAACGACGGAACTTGCGACCATAGTTGGCTAACGATGCTTTTGAGAAATGCACCCCTGGTTGTTTGTTTTTTTTTTCTGGTCTTGACTTGGTCTCTGGTCTGGGTTCTCAACTTGGTCTGTCTTGGTCTTGTCTTGGTCTCGATACCGTCTGGTCTGGTAGTGTCTTGTTCTCTGGTTTAGGTGGTCTTAACTACAAGTCTGGTGTAAGGACACGCAATCATTAGAAAATGAAAGAAGTTTTAGATGACGGTCAATCTCCCTCAGTCTGGGGCTCCATGCAAGATCTCAGCTGCTAGGGCATCACTGATTATGAGGAAGGTGAGGGATCAGCCCTGAACTACACGGCAGGACCTGGTAATGATCTGAATAGAGCTGGGACCACAGTTTCAAAGAAAACCATTAGTAACACTGTAATGAAGTTGCAGGTTCAGGATGTGTGGATGGCATGATGAGGTCCATACCAATTCTCCTAAGGGGGCCTCCACTAGAGGAAGAGGGCACAAAGGTGCTTTTGAGTTGGCTGGTGGATTCACCACCTGGCATTCTTGACAAGAGGTGCACTATTTGCGCACATTTTCATGGCCAAAAAAGGGCCACTTGGCGATTTAGTGTTGCTGTCTGTCCTAAATGCCCAGTGTGATCACAGGGTGTAGTATTTTATTTTAAGAAGCTGGAGGATAGCTGCTAGTGGGGAACTGCTGAGGAGCTTGGTCTTGTTTGGTTGTCATGCTGACTTTCTCACCCTCTCCAGTCCAAGGCTTGATGTTGTTGTTTTTGTATCTTTAGACTTTATCTTATACTTTAATGTAGTCATGATTATGTTATATGGCTCTCTCACATTCATGTTGCTACTCCTTGAGCCAAAGGGTCGTAACACCAGCCATCCGATTACTAATTGAGCCATTCAGAAAAAGAATTCTTCCAGCGGCTTTTTGGAACTTAACAACTGAGTTGTATCTTGTTTGCTCACTGGGCGTTTGGAATCCACCAAACTCATAGGTATTCTCATACTCATAGGTATTTGGTATATTCTGCCTTGAGCAGGGGCAGCCTATGGTGTGTCCAGCCTCGGCAGTCTTCTCTTGAACCTCCTGGTCTATCCATCTCCTGAAAGCTTGCGGCCTGCTCTGCTGGGCCCTGAGGAGTCCCTCTGAACTGACGTTGCTTTACTTCCTGTACCTCCATCAGGGCCCGATTATGTTCCTGATGCAGTCCCGCGAGCGCGTGGATGACATCTTCAAGTGGTGTCAGTTGTCCTAACGGTGGCTTCTTCTACCAACCTGGGTTTCGGCACCAGTGTAAAGAAGTTACAGGTTCAGGATGTGTGGATGGAAGAAGACAAGGGGTCGGTGAGACTAAACCACGCCCCCTCTACCATAAACACACTGCGCCGTCAAGGATTAAAATCCTGCAAGGACCATCCCAACCGTGAAGCATGGAGGTGGAAAAATCGTTCTTTGGGGATGCTTTTCTGCAAAGGGAAAAGGATGACTGCACCATATTGAGGGCAGGATGGATGGGGCCATGTATCAAGAGATCCTGGCCAACATCCTCCTCCCACTCAGTAAGAGCATTGAAGATGGGTCGTGGCTGGGTCTTCCAGCAAGACAACGACCCAAAACACACAGCCAGGGCAACTAAGGAGTGGCTCCGTAAGAAGCATCTCAAGGTCCTGGAGTGGCCTAGCCAGTCTCCAGACCTGAACCCAATAGAAAATCTTTGGAGCTGAAAGTCCGTATAGCCCAGCGACAGCCCCGAAATCTGAAGGATCTGGAGAAGGTCTGTATGGAGGAGTGGGCCAAAAACCCTCTTGCAGTTTGTCCAAACCTGGTCAAGAACTACAGGAAATGTATGATCTCTGTAATTGCAAACAAAGGTTTCTGTACCAAATATTAAGGTCTGCTTTTCCGATGCATCAAATACTTATGTCATGCAATAAAATGCAAATTAATTACTTAAAAATCATACAATGTTATTTTCTGGATTTTTATTTCAGATTTTGTCAATCACTGTCTGAAAGAGTATCTATGACAAAAATTACAGACTTCTACATGCTTTGTAAATAGGAAAACCTGCAAAATCGGCAGTGTATCAAATACCTGTTCTACCCACAGTGTGATAAACACAGTAAAAGTTAAAAGTTTGGAAACATTACTATTTTAAGTTTTTGAAAGAAGTCTCTTATGCTCATCAAACCTGCATTAATTCGATCAAAAACAGAAAAAAAATTTCAACATCATTACTCTAGTCTTCAGTGTCACATGATCCTTCAAAAATCATTTTAATATGCTGATTTGATACTCAGTTATTATTGATGTTGGAAAACACTGATATGTTTTGGGAACTTGTGATTCATTGATGAATAAAACGTTAAAACTTGATAATAAATCAGCATAATAGAATGATTTCTAAAGGATCATGTAACAATGAAGATTGGAGAATGGCTAATTCTTTAGTAGCATACTATATATATATATATATATATATATATATATATATATATATATATATATATATATATATATATATATATATATATACATATACACTGTTATATATTTGATATTGA
Source organism: Hybognathus amarus (assembly GCA_030378365.1). NCBI lineage: Eukaryota > Metazoa > Chordata > Actinopteri > Cypriniformes > Leuciscidae > Hybognathus > Hybognathus amarus. The sequence continues at coordinate 280,734 of JAQIUQ010007293.1, read as the reverse complement.
TCAAACTAAAAAGTAAAACTTAACAGTATATATTTTTAATATAGCTTCTATATTATACAAGCAAATAAATGCAAAAATATATATTTTGCACAGTTTTTTTTTTTACAAAAAGATACATCCTTGCATTGTATTTAATGTTATTATATATGTGGTGGTGAGTTGGGCCCCAATAGTCCCTATGGTGGTCTTATTCATATTAAGACCATCAAAAGATCATGTTTGACCTTAAATGTGTCCCACAGGTTGCACTAGAAAGTTAAAACAGCTGTTTTAGTATCAAAGGTTGTTCAGTGTCTTCGTTCAAAAGAAAAGACTGTGACCTGAAATACCATAAATTATGTGAAATACTGGGTGTCCTGACTAAAATTTACAAGAAGCCCTTCAATGTTTTCATTTTCAGCACAGATTTATTCTAATGCAGTTCTTCTCCAATGCATTGTTGCCATTGTTTGTTTGTACTCAATTTAATCTATACTTTATTGAAAACAATGTTCATCATCATCATCATTATTATTATTGATTTGTGTTTCTGAAAAGTCAGATAAAGGGCAGCTCTCCAGAGGGAAGGCGGAGATCTCTGAGCTAAGATGGGCCACATGATCATTAATGATAAAACAGCACATGAGAGGAAAGAGAATTTGCATTTACATCTCTTTGAAACAAGTGCTTCTCTCAAAGGACAAAGTGATTACCCTCTACAATCACCCATTCAAATTAAAGTAAATCAGGAACTCTTTTCCCCTGTTTTGGATCATTTCGATGAAGAACTGAAGGACAAAACTCAAACTTTGAACTATCAACCACTTGACAGCCACGGCAGTCATTCTTCAACCTCTCTTAAGCACAAAGCTGAAGAGATACACAATATTCAGAGACATCAATCATCCATCTAAAGGGGAGCAGAGATAAACCTGCTTGGAAAATACACACAGCCATCAATCATAAAATCCATTACAACAGAATATTCATCAGTCACATCAACTGACACCGAGCTGTGATACTGCATCCTAACAATGCAAAAACAATTAGATTAAGCTCCTGTCCAACACTGACCTTAAAATAAGGTTCGTCTTAATGCTAGTTCACTCTGGCCAAACAAATGCCAACAAACACACCAAATGGCAAGTGGGTTTAGATGGATCCAGGGTAGTAACTTAAGTTAATGTAGCAACCTTACTAGTAGAGCCCGAACCAATAAAGGATTTTGAAGGGTCTAGATACAATACAAATATTTTTTGTTTTTAAAATCCAATATTCCATATATCGGCCATATTTTTTTTCAGAAACATGCAACAAAACATTAACAGATTTCCCTAACATTAGTTATTTGTTGTTATTTATGAGTTTTAACTGAAATAATATGATAACGCATATTAAAAGAAACTTGTTTCTCTTATTGTCACAACAGAACAGACTGATGATAGTGGCTAGCTTTATGGTTAGCTAGTCTATAATGAGCCATAATTTAGCATTGGATTACGTCATACTGCAAATTGTAAAACATGCATTTTCAATATAACAGGCCAAGGAGAGATGATACATCTCATTTCTATAACGGTCAAACGCTATTAAAGAAATACTTCAGTCACATTGTCAAAAATTAAAAGGACAGTCAGTCAACTACACTGTAACAACGTAACGTAACTATTACTAGCTAATTCAGCTTCACTCTCGGCTTATTTAACAGCAGCAAAAGAGTGCCCTCTGGTGAACAAACTATACAACTCCAACACTCATGACATGGTTCAAGCGTGTTTCGTCCGTTTTTATTTTATTTTTGAAATATTCATTTATCGGCCATTATAACTGCTGATACCGATAGATATTGGAAAATGCCTAATATCGGCCGTATAATGTCGGCCTGCCGACATATATCGGTCTGGCTCTAATTACTAGCATTACTTTTAGTAGCTTGCATGACAGTAGCTTAGCTGTTATAATGAAGTAGCTATTCTAGTAACAGGCCACTTTTTCAGTGGTACACTACAAAAAGTGCAGTACAGTATCACCATAGAATAACAATGTCATTATATCACATTTTATGTCACATTGTGTTGTACACTAAGCATTACAGCGGAGCCAACTAAATGATAATCAAAACCAGGTCCTCTGCATTGGTTTGATTCGTTTTAGTGATCAGTTTTCAAAGATAACATTTAATACAAAACTATAATATTCATATATTTACAAATGGGTCTGTATACATGAAAATATCAGCCTTTTTAGGAAAGGGGTCCCTAGTAAAGGAATCATTATATTTGAAAGTCCAAGGAATTGAAAAAGTATGAAACCCTTAGCTTATCTGACTATTAGACTGTAGTGTAACTAATTTTAATTTTTAGTAGCTTGTAGCAGTTTTCAAGTAGCTTCCCAAAAACTGTCTGGATCAGAGTGTTAACCCTGTTGCTGTTTTGTGGGTCAGTGTGAACCAGCCTATAGAATATTTGGAATCTTTCTCAAGAGACTGAACAAACCACATAAATCCGCACAAAACCTTGCAGAAAACCACAGACCTCAATGCTCAAGACTGTCCACATAAAAGGGAACTAAAACATAAAGAGAATCTGTTTATTGAATCTGGGCGCAAGTGGGTCATTGAAGACAGACAGGAAGGGAAAAGCTGACCATCTGATGAGGTTTGGACTAGTTGGTCTATAATACCTGAAGAAAGCTAGCTGTTAGCATTCCCAATCATCTCAATGGCAGTTGCTTGGATAGCGCAGAACCCTCCAGAAGTATGTGATTTCATGCTTTTAAGAGACCTTCGAACAGGAATCAGGCGATGTGTTACTTGCAAATATATCATTTAGTCAGAATACAATGCTATCAACCAATAGAGGCTACTGGAACCATTCTAACTAGCCAAAAGAATGTAAACAGCAAAAAAAAGGAAAACCACACTCAAAAACAAATGCTACACATATAATTGACACCCTAAATTCTTTGTTTTGAATCATTGGGTTGACCTCTGACCTTGTTGAGTGCCCCTATGCTGCGGAGGAGGCGTCGGTGAAGAGCTTGCTATGTAGCAGCATGACTCTGGCGATGAGGTAGAGTCTAAGGAACATGGGTACAGACAGGACCATGTCTAGATCTGCCTCCGCCTGCGAGGGAGCGTAGGAGAAGGCCAGCCGTGCCCGCCACATAAATTTGAAGTCCCCTGGCACCGGGTGAACCGCAGAAACGATCAGCTCCAGAGAGATGAGCAGCACTCGCTCCATGGTCATGGCGATCGCCAGTCGTCCGCACCATTGTCAATGACGAAGAGCTGAAGGGGAAAAGTAAGAATGGGAATGTTAAACAAAGCCAAGTGAGCAAAGTTTCCCGTAAAACCAATAAAACCAAACCCCATAAAAACTGTGTGATATATATATATATATATATATATATATATATTACATGAGAGTTAAAAAGAAAATAAATCGAATCAAATCAAATCCAGAATCCTTTCATTTGAGGTATGGCTATATGTAACATATGTTGAAGAAAATAGTAAAGTACTGTTACGGATAGTTGTTTTTTGTTTTCTTTTATATTATGCATTTGTTCTTGTTTTTAAATTGTTTTGTCTGTGTGTGTGTTGTTTGTCCTGAGTAGCATCCTTTAACCAGCTGATTGATGGCTCTGCCTGTCTTCATTGGATTGGATGGCACTGATTGCAGCAGGTTTAAAACCATCTCTTCCGCTCTTCAAGGAGCTGCTGCGAGCTTCGGCCCGGTCACACTTCTCCTGTCTCCCCACCAACAATGTTATTGTTATACGATTGTAATATATATAAGTGTTGGTGTAACGTTCACTCTGTTTTGATAGTGTATTTAGGTTAATCAATTGGATTCTACTTTGATTTCTCAGGGAAGATATATATATATATTTTTTTATGTTGACCTTTATGTATTTTTTAGGGCTGTCAAACGATTAATCAGGATTAATCGAATCCAAAATAAAAGTTGGTGTTTACATATATGTGGGTGCACTGTGTATAATTATTATATATATATACACTCACCGGCCACTTTATTAGGTACCCCATGCTAGTAACGGGTTGGACCCCTTTTGCCTTCAGAACTGCCTCAATTCTTCGTGGCATAGATTCAACAAGGTGCTGGAAGCATTCCTCAGGGAGTTTGGTCCATATTGACATGATGGCATCACACAGTTGCCGCAGATTTGTCGGCTGCACATCCATGATGCGAATCTTCCGTTCCACCACATCCCAAAGATGCTCTATTGGATTGAGATCTGGTGACTGTGGAGGCCATTTGAGTACAGCGAACTCATTGTCATGTTCAAGAAACCAGTCTGAGATGATTCCAGCTTTATGACATGGCGCATTATCCTGCTGAAAGTAGCCATCAGAAGTTGGGTACATTGTGGTCATAAAGGGATGGACATGGTCAGCAACAATACTCAGGTAGGCTGTGGCGTTGCAACGATGCTCAATTGGTACCAAGGGGCCCAAAGAGTGCCAAGAAATATTCCCCACACCATGACACCACCACCACCAGCCTGAACCGTTGATACAAGGCAGGATGGATCCATGCTTTCATGTTGTAGACGTCAAATTCTGACCCTACCATCCGAATGTCGCAGCAGAAATCGAGACTCATCAGACCAGGCAACGTTTTTCCAATCTTCTATTGTCCAATTTCGATGAGCTTGTGCAAATTGTAGCCTCAGTTTCCTGTTCTTAGCTGAAAGGAGTGGCACCCGGTGTGGTCTTCTGCTGCTGTAGCCCATCTGCCTCAAAGTTCGACATACTGTGCGTTCAGAGATGCTCTTCTGCCCACCTTGGTTGTAACGGGTGGTTATTTGAGTCACTGTTGCCCTTCTATCAGCTCGAACCAGTCTGGCCATTCTCCTCTGACCTCTGGCATCAACAAGGCATTTCCGCCCACAGAACTGCCGCTCACTGGATGTTTTTTCTTTTCGGACCATTCTCTGTAAACCCTAGAGATGGTTGTGCGTGAAAATCCCAGTAGATTAGCAGTTTCTGAAATACTCAGACCAGCCCTTCTGGCACCAACAATCATGCCACGTTCAAAGTCACTCAAATCACCTTTCTTCCCCATACTGATGCTCGGTTTGAACTGCAGGAGATTGTTTGACCATGTCTACATGCCTAAATGCGCTGAGTTGCCGCCATGTGATTGGCTGCTAAGAAATTAAGTGTTAACGAGCAGTTGGACAGGTGTACCTAATAGAGTGAGCGGTGAGTGTATATATATATATATATATATATATAAATAAATACACACACATGCTTGTATATATTTTAAGAAATATTTTCATGTATATCCTGTATATAGATTTATATATAATTTATATTATATATAAATATAAATATTTTATATATACATAATATTTGTTTCTTAAATATACATGCATGTGTGTGTGTTTATATATATATATATATAAAAATAATTATACACAGTGCACCCACATATATTATGCAAATACAAACTTTTATTCTGGATGCGATTAATCGCAATTAATCGTTTGACAGCCCTAGTATTTTTTCAATATCTTACTAAAACGTTTTTCATAACCGTTTTTTTAATATATGTGAATTTATTTTCTTTTTTCTTATCTGAGCACTGGGCGGAGAGTCATGTTTCATTTTTCTACTTTTCTTTTTATTTATCGTGACTTAACCCTAGGTCATAATAGTACACATACACTAAAACATAATGTGCAGTTGCTTAAAAAAAGAAATTCCAGAGGAAACTCATGGCTCAAATTACTGTATCATCTGCATACTAATTTTCTTCTGGATTTCAGAGCAAAACAAAAGAGACAAAATATATCTAATGTATTATTTAATTATTTATAACTAATTAACTTAAAACTTGGCTTAATATATAGATACAATGTCTATTGGTCAAAAATCCTGTTCCACTTCTAAAAGCCAGAAGAGAATTAGCAGGGCCATGTATGAAAATTAATAGGGAACAAAACAAGAAATTACTCATAAACAATCATTTCAAACCTTAATGTATTCATAAATTAAAAAGTGCTATTCAAAAAACCTATATTAAAGTCTTTTCCTGATTTTAAGACCAAACAGCTCTAATAAATAAAAATGTTCTTTTGTTGCATTGCAGTATTTTTACTTTAAGCAAAGAGACAAATTGCTTGTCAAGTCAAGCTACTTATGACATGCAAATAAAAAGAAAAAAAACGAACGCTACATAACAACTTAAGACCAACAATTCATCATCCATTTAATCAAAAAACTTCAATTACAAATTAATAATTCAGATTACCTCATTAGAACAACTAATAAATACGAGCTGCCGTACAACTAACTGAATGAGTAAAGTGTTTTCTCAGAAGCAGGCAGGAGGCAAAATGAGAGGGAAAAGGATTGATGAATCCCACAATGAGAACACGCTCAGATAGTCATTTTATCCTGCCAGGAACGCCAAACAGACAGCAATAAGCAAACAGAATTCCGCTGGCATAATGTGCACTGACGGTTAAATGACTCTCTCTCTCTTCTTCCCAATGCAACTTCATGTCAGGCGGTATATCAGCAGAGCCTGACGATGGAACGGGAAGCTAATTGTGCTGGCTGGCGGTGTTAGATGTGTTTAATGTTAATTGTAAGTGTTAGATTGGCGAGGTTTGTTTAATTGATAAGCAGAAGGCAAGCAGGGTTTTCCCCACTGAGACATACACACATCCACACACACACACACACCCACGCACAGGAGGGGCTGCAAATGATTATACGGGAATCCTGAGAACTCATGAATGAAGTCGGATATCTCTTCTGCTATATAAATGACACTATATTCATCACGAGGTTGTGTCACAGCACAACAGGTCTTTCTGGCATCTGAAAAAATTGTTTTGTTTGTCTAATCGCTCATGCATGTGTGCGTGCCTGACTCTGTGTGTGCGAAGGGTACCGAGCATGTCGTATGCCTGTAAAATGCGCATGTTTTTTTTTCTTCTGGAAAAGCCAGCTTCGTCATGGTGACTGTTGCCTAGGCGACAACATCAAAGACCAGCCAAGCTTAATTAGGATCCCCTGGTGAGGAGGGAGAGAATGACTGTGTATTTGTGAGTGTGTGTGCAATCACAAAAAGAGAGCGAGAGCATGAGAAAAGTGAGAGGGAGCGAGATAGAAAGGAGGTGAAAGGCAGGGAAAGAAGCCGAGAAAGAGAATGAATGTGCGGGAAAATACACGCGTGTGGGTGGGTGGATGGAGAAGGAAAGAGAATGTGTGAGAGTGTGTATGAGAGTGCATGTGAATCTGTGAGAGGTTTGTCTGGATGGGTGTATGATTTATGAATAATGGTTGACAAATATGGGTCTTTATGACTGATATTGACATCTACTGTGGCTGATTCAGTGTTTGGTTTATTGTAAATAATATAGGAGAATGAGACATAGAATATTGATGAATTCAAATAAAAAAACTTATTTAACACATATTACACAAAAAATAATTTAAAAATATCATTTAATAATTAAATGTTTAAATATTTTATGAACACTTTTTCAGAAAGTTTTTATGCAAAATTCACTATAAAATAACTGAAAAAGATAAATATTAAATATTATTGTTATAATAATATGAAGTGTTTATTAAATGTTTCAACTTTTCGTAAACAGCAATGATACATTATATTGATGACAAATTTAATTCACAATTATTATTCATAATTCTCTCAAAACATTTGAAAAATATTGTTTATCATTAGACTGTTAAATAAAGGTTAAACTTTTAAATTAAATTGATTAAATTAAGTTAAACACGTATTTAAAGAAAATTACAAAATTAACAAAACATTTTGAAAGCAGTTAATGTTCATTAAATGTTAAAATGTTGAAACATTTTATGAATATTAAAATGATCAAGTAAAATAAATAAAATTCTCTAAAATAATTGAAAACAATGTTTATTAAAATGTTAAAATGTTTAAAATTGAATAATAATAAACAATAATAAAAAAGGCTTAAATCTGGTTATGCTTGGTTTTATTTTAGTTTAATTTATAGTTTTTATTAAAGGTACAAAATACTAAATTCAGCTGATAGACGATTATTTCGAATGATATCTGCAGATACTGAAATAATGCTGCAAACTATAGGGAACCGTCTCATTTGGTATATTACTATAATATTAGAGGTTTAAATTGACAACAGATATTATATTCAACTGCTATTCATTTTCAGATATACTGTAAGTAGGCTATTACACTCAAATAAAAACTAAAATGTTTGTATGCAACTCAGTTGCATACAATGTAGTTTTCATAAACACTTGTCTTCAAGGCAAATTTACTCAATTATACATAGGCTATCATTAACAGTAAATAAGCTTCTCTCAAATGTGTAATTATAGCTAATTAATATATGAACAATATGAACATACCTTCTGATGTTCATGCATGTTTTTTCAAGCTATAACTTGTAATAAAAGCCCTGTTTACACCTGATATTAGGATGCATTTTGTTCGATCGGATCACAAGTAGATGAGGAGACACTGTTCTAACGCTTTCGACCACATAAGCAATTTGGTCAAATAAGTTCCTGAATACCTCTGGAAGTGGTCAAAAGTGGAAAAGCTCAAAGAGTTTCAGACTCCGTTACACCTGTATTTAGCATTGTCCACTAGTGATCTGAATATACCAAAATCGTATCTTAAAGAACAAGTTCAGTATTTTACAATTAAAACCCTGTTTCAAGATCGTTTCTGATGAAATAGAATGGTTAAGATTGTTTTTTAGACAAATTTTGCTGTCCCGAGAATTTTCGGATTCTGTGGTAGCACCCCCACACCTCTACAATGGTAGCATAGGTGCACAGGAACAATCCTTCATAAAACGCATAAAACTTTAGTTTACAAAGACGTGAAACTCACCGAGTGGTCTGGGGTGTTCACTGATACGCTCACACAAAAATCGCTGCAAAAGATGCTTTCCAACAGGTGTTTTACCATTCGTTGTAAAACTGTAGACCTATTTTTCCGAACGCCTCACAACCGTACATTCTTCCGTTGAGAGCTTGAATAATAGACACTCCAGCCCAGTTGGTGGCGATAATGCACCTTTGCCAATTGCAAGCAAACCACTTGTATAGTGTAGCCTACGAAACCGCGACTGCATAAGACTACAGAATGAATTCGAACCCCATTTCCATTTCCGGCGGCGGAGTAATACTGTACATCACAGAACATACAATACAAGTCAATGGAGTTGTAAAAAACTATGATAAAACCTGTTGGAAAGCATCTTTTGCAGCGATTTTGGTGTGAGCATATCAGTGAACACCCCAGACCACTCACTGAGTTTCACGGCTTTGTAAACTAAAGTTTTATGTGTTTTATAAAGTATTCCTGTGCACCTGTGCAACCATTGTGAAGGTGAACCAGGCGCGGAGTTTGCGGGGGGGGCAGGGGGGAGCTTTGCTCCCCGGTGGCTGAAACGGGTAATCGCAATTTCTTAAAAAAAGCTGTAAAAACTGACCAATCTCTATAAACAGTTATCACTCACTCTGTCGATTGTGTCATCTACCTCTGAGAGAAGCTTCTCTGCAATGAGGAGGATAAGGAACTGACTGCGGTTGAGCAGACAGGTTTTTGTCTCTTGCGATCCTTCACATCGAAAGCGACATTACGGCCAAGCTCTCAGCTGAGACCATTATCACATGCAATACGCAAAAAAACGAAATTACTGTTGCACTAGTCTGGACAATGTCTAGGTCTGTAAGTTTTTTTTTCTCTGCCAAATAACGACTCAATATGTTTCAGAAGTGGAGAGTAGCCTGACTGTTCATTTTTCCCGTGTCTCAGAATATTTTAAATGTTTCATGAAATAGGCTACAAAAAAATGGGAAATATAGGTTGTTTTTAATCGCTCTCATTGCCACAATGTTTTTCAAATGTGGAGAGTAGTGTAGGCTATATTGTGTGACCGTTCATTTTTCCCGTGTCTTAAAATGTTTTAAATGTTTCATGAAGTAGTTCTAAATGCGAAATATAGTTTTTTAATCACTCTCATTGCCACATGTGTTTTGAAAAAAGAAAAGAAAACTTTAAAAATCTTGTCGTTTTGATTGAAAATAATATTTTAACAGTGTAAAAGTGGTCCACATTTCATCCTATGATAACGAAGATGCTGTTTAGGCCTATGCGGAGTTCTAGCTGTTTACAATGAAATAAGGCAATCAAATATGATTGTATTGTTTTACAATTTTTTTTTCTTGGGTTAAAATAAATGTGTGTTTATTTAGCATGTTCGTTTCGTCCAATATGTGCTAGTGCTGAGTTGGTCAGCTGCTACAATGATTTTTTTTTTTCGCCCCCTGGCTCAAATGTCAAACTCCGCTAATGAGGTGAACCACAAAAAAAAACTGAAAATTCTCAGGACAGCAGCATCTGTCTAAAAAAAAACAATCTTAACCATTCTATTTCATCAGAAACGATCTTAAAACAGGGTTTTAAATTGTAAATATACCGAACTTGTCCTTTAATACCAGGTGTAAACAGGGCCAAAAAGGAAGAAAAGGCTCACGCACATGTGCTGCCACTTGAACTGAGGCGCTACAGCGATCTGTCACGTCACATTTAAGATTCAAACAAATGAAATTCATGAAATTCAAACAAAACGCCATTTATTGTTTGAATTTCAGGATAAAATGACATAATTTGAAAGCTGACACTTATTGTCTTATTACAAAAAAAGCACAAAGATATTTGAGATTATTAAAAGGGCAATACATTGGATGAGCAACAAATGATTTTTGGTGTAGTGAAGTGGCGTACAGTACGCTATTTTTAACTGTTAATGTGTAATTGTCATGTTAACTTGCCCTAAATTCAACACAAGAATGTTTTTCCTCACACACAGTAGGAGTTCAGAAACGTTTTCCACCTCCTTTTGATTGACACAATATAATCGGCCCTATAATCATCGGCTCATTTTAAACAATCGCAGATTGTTGTTTGATACATTGGTGAATCTCTAGTTTTTATTCATATTTTTTCTGTTTTAAAGTAAAATGTTTTAGTAATTTTGTTGAGTGTTTTGTCATTTTTATTACTTTTATTTCAATCAGAAATGAAAAAAAGTTTTTCTATGCTTTTAGTTAGTAAATAATAACCCTGGTTATTCTCAACATATTTAGACAAATATCAACTCAAAATGTCCATATATCAGTTCACACAAACACGACTCAAAACAGCCAAATATCATGCTATAGCCTATATATCTGTCTTTCATTATATGGCTCCTTCCATATTTCTGATATTTCCTGAAAATCATCACATTCTTTATCTGCAGATAATAAAGGGTTCTCATTTCTGTAAAGCTTAGCGTTTATGAGTAATTGTGGGAACGTTCCATGTAACTTTGAGGGGAAAAAAGAAATGCTAAAAATGCAGAAATCTCCTTTTTCTCCATCATCATCTCTCCCTTTCCTCCTCTGCACGTTACTCCTAATTCATCTCCCCACTACCTCACCCCGTCTCCCCATCACCCATTCAGTCGTTCTTTTTTGGGCCAAATTCGCCACCAGGATATGCTGAATAATTAAATTCCATTAGTTAAGGTAATCAGTCAACATGAGTGACTGGACCGAGCTGCCTCTCTAAACCCATCAGAGAGAGAGAGAGAGAGAGAAACCCAGAACCTCCCTACAAATGAGGGCCAGAGCCAATTAGGAAAAATTAGGGGAAAAAGGAAGGATGAAAAGGAGAGCAGACAGCAAAATGATGAACGAGAGAAAGAGAAATATGCAGAGGCTAGAAAAAAGGGAAATCCAGGAGGAAGACGCACACATACACACTGCACACAATCACATTACATACTAATTCAGATCAGCACACCATCACTGAAGTCTTGGCTAACATTGTACGTTTTTTTCTGTCTTTTATCATTGTTGCTTGCCAGATTATACATAACCCAAGTGAGATCTTAAAGTAAAAGTCAAGGCAGACATCAACTGTCTTTATGTCAGACTGTGTGATGCGTCATGCACAATTCTACAGACTTTAGTCAACTGAGAGCTTTGGGCAGTCAGAGGCTGTTCTGACATCTTAACTCGCATACAAAAACAACTGAAGTGGTTCTGCACAAACCCTGGCAAACCTGTAATGATGGCTATATTTTGCCAGAAATCGGCCAAAGAAAGAGGCAAAAGGAAGAAAGAAAAAAAAAAATGTGTTGACTGCTATCAGAGGGGAATAGTAACGGTGGCCGAGAGAGCTCACCACACTGCAACCTGAATGAAGACGCATGCAAATATAAAACGTGTGCAAATATAAAAACACGGCAAACAAGAAAACTAGGCTGTTAAACGATTAATCGCATCCAAAATAAAAGTTTGTGTTTACATAATATATGTGGGTGCACTGTGTATAATTATTTTGTATATATAAATACACACACATGCTTGTATATATTTAAGAAATATTTTCATGCATATACTGTACATAGATTTATATATAATTTATATTATATATAAATATAAATATTTTATATATAAATATTTTTTCCTTAAATATACATGCATGTGTGTGTATTTATATATATACAAAATAATTATATACACTGCACCCACATATATTATTTAAACACAAACTTTCATTTTGGATGTGATTAATCCGATTAATCGATTTGACAGCCCTGAAAAACATCCGCAAATTAAGAAAAACATCTTCATCAGTTCCACAACACACATGTGCTCCAAGTACTCACAACACAACCAAATACAGAAACGCGCTGCAAGGGTCCACAACGGAAATGTTTCCGGGGAAACAAATAAGTGACGGACCCAACTGGGACGTGCTCATAGCATACACAGGACGTGCTTACAGCAAAAAAACCTTTATTGACGAAGTCAAAGCCTATATTTTTTATAAATAAACTATACTATTAAAATAATATTGTATATATAAATAATATTATAATATAATAATTTGTTTATAGTTCGTCTATACCCCTTGCTTACTCAAAATTCTACTTTATTTGATTTAATTTCTTTTGACTTTTCCCCGCAAAACACAGAGATTCAATTTATTATGACATACAACTTGTGTACAATATACAACATGTATTAACAATATGTTCAATGTCATCACAATACAAATGAGAAAAGAACAATGATCTGAAAACTAAACTAAAAAATAAATAAAGATCTAGAAGAACATGAAGGCAAGATATTAATCTATACATCAGTTACACTATACAAATAGTTTCATTTTATGTTTAAATTTTCTTAAGAAAAGTTTCCTAAAAAATGTTAGCTGCTAGGTAATGTATGGCACTGACATAGATATTTTAACAGATTTTTATCAAGTAAAAATAAAAAATAAATAATTTATTTGCAACTGTTATGTAAATCATAATATTTCTGTCGTCAGAACAGCTATACAGCTGATGGACAAAGTGCTGCGTTGTCATAGGAACATCCTAGGTAAAAATAATTACATTACGTTGTCTATTGTTGCTCCCTTCATCAAGTTCCAAACGGCTACATAAATGACACACTAGTGCCATGCTCACGCCAAATTCCCACTTGAAGAGCTTTGCCGTCTGCCCTTTGAAGGGAGTAGGGCATAGGGAAGCTCACGAGCAATAAGCAAGTCCCAGTTGGGTCCGTCACTTATTTGGTTCCCCGGAAACATTTACGTTGTGGACCCTTGCAGCGCGTTTCTGTATTTGGTTGTGTTGTGAGTACTTGGAGCACACGTGTGTTGTGGAACTGATGATGTTTTTCTTAATTTGCAGATGTTTTTTGTATTTGCACGCGTTTTTATATTTGCACACTTTTTTTGTATTTGCATGCGTCTTCATCAGGTTGCAGCGTGGTGAGCTCTCTCGGCCACCGTAGAATAGTCCAGTGGGTCAGGAAAGTAGAATTCCTGCCATATGTTTTATTTCACCATGACCTCAGCCAGCTGATTTCTATCTCCTGGCTGAAAAACTGCAAGTTAGCAAATTCAAGTGATTGGATCAAAATATTGAGGAGGACTTTTACTTTCTGAACCTGGACTTTACACCTTTGAGTGCTATGCTTATTCTTCTGAGCAAACTCAAGGTATTATAAGAAAAACTTTCACTTAAATGAAAATTATAAATGTTGCCTAAAAAAAGGTACTAAAATTACAAAAAATAAATCAATATTTAAAAAAACAACTAATAAAAATGACAAAATCAATTAAACTTAAACTAAAATTAAAAACTGAAAATATAAAAATAAAAGCTAATTCAAAATATTACAAAAGAAGGCTATATAAATAATACTAAAATAACACACATAACAACATTAATGTGGGTTATATTTATAATTGGACACTTGATGTGTCTTTACCAAGCAGCAGCTTTCTCTCTTGAATCCAACACGGAAGTGACTTAAACTGCAATTCTTTACAGGACGCTACACTGTAAAAAAATATTTTCAAGATTTGTTATCACAACATTTTTTCTTTTGTCAAATCAACTTCAATAATTTATTTAGTTCAGATAACTTATTATTTTGAGTTTCTGATGATTAAATCAATCTCCTTCATTGTATTAACTCACTTTTTCCAGTTCAATGAACATAAAATTAAGGCAGCCAGGTTACTTATTTTTTTAAGTTAAACCAACAATTTTTTTTACAGTGTAGAAACAGGCTACAAAAGATAATCAATCCCATATGCCCCGGGGGGGTAACCCATTGACCGGAAGTTGAAGCCTCACGGGAGCTGCCATCTTGTAGCAGAACTTCACTTGCATTAGCATTTCCATTGACTCCCATTCATTTTGGTGTCACTTTGACAGCGAATAACTTTACATCTGAGGCGTTTGAAGACCCCATTTGTCATTTATTTCTAAAGAAACACAACAATGTATAAAATGTTCCATTACCTTGTAGCTTATGTTATGGCCACGTAGAAGCAGTTTTAGTGAAAGTATGCTAACGATTGCGTCATAACCAAACGACTCTCTGTCGCACAGTAGAGAGATTACCGTTTGGACAGGAGGAGACGCTTGCGGGCAATCGGGGAAACATGGAGGCAAAAAGACAAAATAGTTAATCAGAATACCTAGCAAAAGTTTCTCCTGCTCCTAGCTCATGGACAGCTCCTACTCACACTCTCCGCCTCTGCAAGTTTCGGAAGGGAATGGTTCAGATTTCTCATGCCACAGCCACTATAAGACAGACAGGTTGCTCACATCATATCTACATCGTCGAGCTCAGTTTGAGTCGCTTTGAGTCTGCGCATCAGGAACGGAAGTGCTAAAAAAAGTCGTAAAAAAGGGCTTCACTTGTCTCAATAGAGTTCCAATGAGATGGCTCTGTCCATTTCTTATACTGCCTATGTATGCCCCCCATGTTAAAATGGCCAACTTTACAACAGAAAAGCCTGGTATAAAAGCACAAAAAGTGCTTTTGGTCTATATATCTATTTTTCCCTTCATGACAACTGTGAGGGAAGTGACGTGGGTGAGCGCTGTCAAGACGGGCACTTCGTCCATATTTTTTTAATATTCCATATTTCAACAAATAGCTGTAAATTCCTGTTAATTTCATTGGAAATTTACCATGAACAAATTTGATTTCCATGGTAAATTTCCAATGGCTAACCAATGTTTTATTCCAGCAAATACCTGTGATATTCCACATCAATGATTTATCCTTTTATATAGTCTTTTACAGTGTCTCATGTTGTGTCACCAACCAAATACATGAACTCAAATGCGCAGAGTGTTAAGTCTCCAAGGGCCAAACAGCTTCCAAAAGCTCATCATAAAACCACTCAAGCAAAACGTTTCTAGAATAAGCCCAACCTTGAAGCTAAATTATAAAATTGGCTTCATGTAATACTGGTGATTTACCAAACTCTTTAATATGTCTTAGCTGAAGCTGCACAGCCATGAATCATTTTTAGTGTGGTGATCCAAGCAGTTCACAAACTTTTGCCAAGGATGAAGCCTGTTGGCTCTGAGGAAGAGTTGCACTTACATTAACACGTACACTTGAGTTCTAACGCTACCTTAGAGGTCCTTTCAACCATAACGGCAAAGTGAATTTTGACTAAAATAAAAGCTTTAACGTAAGTCCTGCCAGGAAGACTCAATCGTTACGTCACTTATATCTTCACATCTAACCAATCATGTTCTAATACTTAAAAGTATAAAAGATATAAAATATAAAAGCAGTATAAAAGATACTTACACATGTCCAAGTTCGCAGATGCTAATGCAAACAATTACCTCCATCCTCCCCACCACCACGAGGATGGTCCCTTCCCATATCTCCCAGGTGGTCGGCTACGCCCCTGCCTTCAACTTTAGGCAGAAAATGCAGATTCCGCCAAAATAAACTTTATAAATATTTGCTTGCCGGGCTGTTAATTAATATATACTTTTGTTACATTTTGTCTCTCGAGACTTGAAGTTTGGTTCACTTGGTTCATTTGATCTGGACCAAAACAAACAAACAAACAAGCAAACATTTAGTCCTGGTCTAAATGTTTGGGTTCAGATTGGCATTTTTATCATCGAACCTAAAGGCATAGGCTTACGTTCACAACCTGACTGGTCTGCTTTTATGATGGATTGACGATTTTGAGACGAAACTTACCGAACATCCAAAACAATGCTGTGTGCTGGGCTAAATGCACTCATTGTATGTGCGTTTAGCTTACATGTGATAGTATTTTGACCAGCTGAGAACTTGTGAAGAGCTTATAAAATGTGTGGAAGTCAAAACAGCAGGAATCCCTCCATCACACAGAAACGAAGATTTCCTGCGAGACGTGTTTCCTGATGACGAACTGCGATGGGTAACATCACAACAATGGTGAGAAAAAAAACAAGTATGCGTGAGCGTTCTGTCCTTTTTAGGGTTTTCATCGTCCTTTTTTGGTTAGTTTACATGTCCTTATTATGTGTTGCATTCACATTACATTTAAAATGAACCAAGACCCATCTTTCAGCATTCTCAGGGTTTGGATGGCAGCGTACACACCTATTTAAATGAACCGCACTAAAAGAGCAATAGGCTTTATGCACAACTTACTTCCGCATTCTGTGTCAACAGGTGTCATCGCTTCCGGTTCTGGTCTTTTGTATGTGCTTCATGATTTTTTTGCGGTTTTACTCAAGATAACTTAAAAGGAGCGAGCAAAAATTAGCATAACCAATGTCCCTCACATGTGCAGATATTTAAACGTTTTATATTTTTTCTTCTTAACAGTATCGTTTAGATATTTAAATGGAATAAAATGCCAATAACAAAGTGCACTAGGTAGGTTAGCTGATTACCATAAAAATCCATAAATATTGTTGTCAGTTCTTACGACCGTTGACACTTTCTCTGACAAGCGGATGCGATGAGACCCGTTTTCCGGTTTGGCCACATGACGCTCGACATAAAGCCTATTGCACAAGGTTTCGTTTTTAATCGAACATAACGTGAACACCCTAAAATGGGATCCATTGAAAGATTCACAGGACTAGGACTTAAAGGATAGTTTTGGAATACACTGACTTGCATTGTATGGACTAAAACATTCTTCAAAAATATTTTGTTTTGTGTTCCACAGAAGAAAGTCAAATAGGTTTGGAACATGATCACAGAATTACAATTTTTGGGGGAACTATCTTTAAGGTGCCAAATAATAATGAATCAATATTGCTCCTTTCCATATCTCTCCTCAAAAACATCCTTAATCAACACCTACTCGCATTATGTTTTTTATCTCCCTTAAACTACGTTGATAAACAAAAACACACACATACATACACACACACAGTTTCTGTCAAGGAAAGAGCTGCTGACGTCTGATTCACACACATTAGGAGAGAGAGTCTCTCAGCACCACAAAAACGCTTGCATAACGCCAAACGCAGCCTACATGAGAAACTTCTCAATCCAACAAAATGAATGAAACACCGTCTGCACCTTCACAACCACACATTGGCCTGAAACGGAGAGCAAAATGAGTGCCGGAGCTGTATATCTGTGCATATCTGTGTATATCTGTGCATGTGTTCAACAGCAGCTTAAAACAGCCTGAAGCAGACGAATAATTCACAGACTCACAGACAGAGGGGGCAAGGGAAGGTTGAATGAAGGTAAAAATACAACCAGAGAGAGAGAGAGAGAGACCGAGCAACCAAACGTGCTACTAAGGTGGGAGAGAGAGAGAGGAAAACTGATGAGAAGCAGGGGGTGAAGGGAAGGAGAGGAAAACATAACACGGTGTGAGAGAAAGCACACAATGAACAGAGAGACAGAGAGAGAGAGAGAGAGAGAGAGAAGAGAGTGAGAGACGAGAGAGAGAGAGAGAAGAGAGAGAGGGAAAGGGCATAATTTGATAGAGGCGAGAATGTTAGATGGCAAAAGAGTGATGAGGGAAATTACAAAGTGGGTGGAATACACAAAGATAAAGTGAAAACAAGGGAGAACATTTTGTTTGCATGTGTGAGCTTGTAAAGATATTCTGTTGGATAAATTTATGAACAGATTTCACTATGTAAAGAAACACACACGTGTGCTAGTCCCAAAA
The DNA here is from genome assembly GCA_030378365.1 of Hybognathus amarus. Lineage (NCBI taxonomy): Eukaryota > Metazoa > Chordata > Actinopteri > Cypriniformes > Leuciscidae > Hybognathus > Hybognathus amarus. The sequence continues at coordinate 262,222 of JAQIUQ010007293.1, read as the reverse complement.
AAAAAAAGGGAAGGACTGATAATAAATCAGCTTTGTCAGATGTGCATATGCTTAACCTTAAAAACATACAAAATCTTCCAAATAAACAATGTTTACTTTGCAATCTTTGTGTCTTGTTTAAATACGCAATTTTGTTTAAATATGCAAATGAGGAGTTATCTAAATAAATATGCATTCATTTTCATATATTTCTAGAACAAAAATCTGAACATTGGATGAAGTCAGGTTCACAAATCTATATTTTTAATATATTAGTTATATAATTATTTGTATTATATTAGCATTATTCTAATATACATTAAAACAATTTTTTTTTAAATGAACGATTTATTTTACTCTATTCACCTGTGGTGTCTTGCCTTAAAGCTGTAGTGCGTAACTGTTTTGGGAGTCAGAAAAATACTATTTCTATAGTATAGTAAAAAATCTCTATTTTTATCAGTCCATAAATCAGAAAATACTGTCAACAACAGCCATAAATAAATAACTTTTTGCCATTATTTTTAGGAATAAAATGTAATAACAGGAATTTTTTTTTACTCTATTCACCTGTGGTGTCTTGCCTTAAAGCTGTAGTCGTAAGCTGTTTTGGGAGTTAAAAATTATCCAAAATACCTGAATACCTAATGTTTTTAATTCCAGTGGTACTGGTGGATTTCTGCAGGAGATTTGAGCTTTGAAAAGGGGAGAAATGTCTTTGCGTCATTACGTCACATCTGTACACACAAAGGAGTCTCGGCTAGTATAAGCTACAGTATATTGCGTGCGAGGATGTTGGAGGTGAAGATTTATAGCCTTTTCTCACAGCACTTGATATAATTAAACATCAATGTTATGGGGGATCCAGAAAGATACAAACGACAATCACCAGTGACAACTAGAGATTCACCCACTGTAAAATGCAAAAGACTTCAGAGTGGCTACAGAAAAAAAAAGAGACTGCAACCGGACCATGCGAAAACAAGGACAGATATAGGAAGGACATTACATGTACAGTAGTCACGAAATGCTCACGCTGTTTAGTTGAGAACAAACTATTATTTGCACGGTTTTACGTGATGATAAGCGATATTTAGATTTAATAGGCACGATTTACTGCAATGTCAGAACCAGAACAAAAGTGGATGTTTCTTATTGGTTCAGATGACATATTCTGTTGAAAATTATTATGTTGGTCATACTTCCAAAGAATAATCTGTGATTCTGAATGCCAGTATTGACGCTGGTGCGGTGACTGACAGCTGCACACTCCTCAATGTGTTCATCCGGGCTGTGGGCGGTGTCCAACTACAACTGGCGTAGAGTTGATTCATTGAAGATTTCGAACAGAGATGGCGACAAATAGGGAAAAATGCGGACTTCCAGTTTTTTGTGTGTGTGTATAGATAGATAATGGGCTCTATCTTGCACCTGGCGCAGCTGACTTTATTCACTAACGCATGTATCATTCATATTTTGCACGCGCGCAAAGCAGGCTTTTTTCCTCCAAAGACGCACGTCGGTAAACTAGGAAATGAACTCGCGCTCCCTGGGCGGATCGGCGCAAAAGGGAGGCGTGTTTCGGTGCAAACATTCCCTAGTGCTATTTTACACTTCCAGAAAACAATTGCGCCACTGACCAGAAAAAACTGCGTCTAAAGTCAGTGGCGCGTTGCGCATTGTTTTACTGCTATTTTAAGCGCGCATGCTTGGCCATAATGTAGCGGGTGCTCAACATGCATACACTTTGATTCTCTCATCAACACAGATGCAGCAATGTTTTTATTTTTGCAAATCATACATTATAACAAGGAAAAATATTAACACATGAGGGAAATCATTGTGGTTTGCATGAAGATGAAAAAACCTAATTACCCAATTTTTTAAGGCTAATTGTAGTACTGAAGGATCAGACCTGTTTGCCCAATAGTGGGAAGAAACATATGTATATAATGTTTAACCGACGCGGATTTGGGAGGGTTTCCATCCCCATACAACGTCACTTCTGTCTTTCACTGCCCTGACAAGAACGTCGGTCTCCTCGGCTGTGAACGCTCCTGGCGCGCGTCTGGTGAACCCGCCGTTATAATAACAATCCGTCATGCAACATGCACACCTGCTCTTAAAGGGTATGTTGGATGGCGCTCTGATTGGTTTATGTCCCGTTACGGCCGAACTCCATCTATGAATAATGAAGCTACTTCAGACCAACCTCTTTTAGATTTGCGCCAGGCACAAGAGGCATTCATCCCGCCGGGAAAATAGCAACAGCGCCAAGATCCGCCCACAAAGTTACTTGCGCTTTGACACTTGCGTTTCAGATCATTAAAATAAGGCCCAATGTATGAAAAGTCACAAAATCTTATTCCACTGAGATGAAGGGAACCTTTTTTTATTAAGTAAAAGTCGATTGGGGTCATATAGTCCCCATGACCGTATTGAGGGCTACTGCATCCATGCCGAATAAAAGTTTAATTTCTTTAAAAAATACATTTAAAACATACTGGCCCTAAAACTTTTGAGTGGTAGTTTAAGGTGTGTGATTTGATTAACTTGACCTGTTGCTGTGCACCACTATTATCATCCCTTATTTTTTTGGTCTCCAGCAGATAAAGAATCTTTTTTTCATGGGCAGACAGCTTATCTTATATGGTGCAGACAGATAGTGAGACAGGCAAAGTAAAGCCCAGGACACCCCTTGGAAAATTTTTCCAGCTACATCACTGCTGAACACAGCGTCCCTGTGCCATCCCAGAGAACTTGTTGGCCTCAAATACCCATGTGACATGATTCAACACTGCCCGAAGCAAATATTTTAATTTTTAATTAACTATTCGTTTAATAATGGAGTTGCATATTGTGGCTGTAAAACAGAGTGAAACACACTGGAAAGTTATAATAGTTTGGTAAAATATCACATGTTGGGGGTATATCACAGCCCAACCCACAAATAGGGAAGATTTTGCAAGGGAGAAAATAAACCTAACTACACCTATCAGACATCAATTAACATTATAATATCAAAATACAATGAACATGTCTGTCCTCCTGGTAAATTTAAGGTCCTCAGGAGGAAAACAGCTTATAATCATACTAAATTTTAAATGCAGAAAGAAAGTTTTCAAATCATTATGTCTATGGAATAAAGACTCACAATTTCGAGTTATTAAGTTACACCTGTGTGATATAAAGCCGCAATTGTGAGTTATGAAGTCAGAATTGCGAGATAAACTCAGTTTACTTTGAGTCACAATTATCTTTTAAAATGTTTTATTCTGTGGTGGAAACAAACTTTCATATGAAGTACAAAAGTCACTTTCAAACCAAAAGATATGTTGGTCAACGCAGCAAATTCATTGTGAGGTCTGCATTGAAAATTCCACTAAATTCCAGATCGCATGAATTCCTATTGAAATAAATAGATTTCGCCCATGGAAATTCATAGAACAATGGTGAATGTGTCCACACCTCAACAATAGACACTAATGTGAGAACATAATTTGTGTGTTTACCTGGACCTCTCGAGCATGGTAAGCGATGATTAGTCCAAGAAGGATGACGGTAGAAAGGCTGATAAGACACTTCAACGCCAGAGAATACATTGAGCTCTGAAAAACACATACACATAATGTTATTAGTACACACCACATTTTTATTTCACAGAGAAAAAAATCACTTACAGGTGCTAAGTGAATATGGGGTGGGGGTCACACAGAAAATTAAAGAGCTAGCTAAGCAAAAAATGAAATGTCTGGCAATATGTCATTTTATTTTATTATAACCTCATGTGAGTGACTTGACATTAGCTACAAACATGATTGTTTTTTCCATGCAATTTCAATGAATGGGGAATGGATTTTAAGCTTAAGAAGGATGCAAAAGTACTAGAAGTATTTTAAAAGTGGTTCAAATGTCTAGTGCACTACATTCTGAAGTCAAACAGTAGATCTGTGTGATGGAATTTCTGGAAATTTTTAATCATGTGATAAAATTCCCTGCATTGGCATCAAATTAGAGCCTCTCATGAATAACAACTGGAATTTCAATCAGTCTCTCATACAAATCTATCATATGGCATCAGAAGATTTGGAATATACACAACTGTTCAGTGGTTTGGGGTCAGCATGATTTTTCAGCAAGGATGCATTAAATGGATCTAAAGTGTCAGTAAAGGCATTTACAATGTTACAAATGTTTTCTATTTTAAAAAAATATTAAGCAGCACAACTCCCAGCAAACAAATTTAGGTTCTGGGAACGTTCTAGAACTTTCCCTTAAGGTTAAGGGAACATTCCAGAACATTCTCTTATGTTATAAAAATGGAACCTAAAAATAACCTGGAACGTTCCAAAGCGTTCTTGTTTGGTTCCAAAAAAATAACCTCATGGGACCATTTGGGAACGTTAAGGGAACGTTGTGTGTTTGCTGGGCTGTTTTCAACATTGATAAATATAAAAGATGTTTCAAACTCAGCATATTAGAATGATTTCTGAAGTGTCATGTGACACTGAAGACTGGAGTAATGATGCTGAAAATTCTGCTTTGCCATCAAATTAAAATATATTGAAATAAAAATATATTTTTGATTTCGAAAGCATCATTATTTAGCATAGTTAAGCCTCATTCTTTTCAAAAACATTAAAAATTCTTAACTTTTACCTCATTATATGTATACCACTTTTATGATTTCTCCATAGGCATTTTTCGAATCATTAAATCGGAGGGAAAAAATATGATATTGTTCAAAAATTCACCTTTTCCATGGAACACTCCTATCGATTTGGAAAGACATGAGGGTGAGGAAATGGGTGAGCATTTTTAGGTCAACTATCTCTTTAAATAAAAAATGAACAGCACAAACAGAGCATGTGCATCTGTGCCATATAGTCTGCCAAGACATTTTTAGTGTCTTTTCATAATCTATGGATTACATGCACGTCACTTCAAACTACACACATACACGCACACAAACAGAATTTCATGATAACTTAAATGTTTGTCTGATTGGGTGTGATTGCAGGGATCTCACCTTGACACCTATGTACTTTATGCACTACCTGCTGCACAAATTTGATTTGAAATTTGAATTTACAGCACACACACACACACACACACACACACACAGCTTGCTTAAATTCTCTCTTGACTGAAAATCTAAAGTTCTTAATCATTTCCAGCCTGAGCCTCAATGCTGTCCAGCTGAACCACACACATTATTAGATTGGCCACCCATGGGTCTAATTTAAGGCTCCAAACTGGAGGCATTATTCTACAAGGACAGACAGACAGTGGTGTCTGGGGGACCAACGACTCCTCAGTCTCTCACTTTCACACTGACACACACCCACACACACATTATAAATACACAAGGCTCCTAACTGGAGCACATACACACAGTCCCCCATCCAGGGGCTAACAGCTTATCGATACAACTGTTGCGTCATTCTCTGTCAGGCTTTCAAACAAGTCCTAAAGATGATTTTCTCTTATAGGTGGCCCTATTAGGTAGCCCTAGATTGATTGGCCCTATATGCTCAATGTGATTTATCCAAGATGTTCCTTCATCCACCCCATGCACTGTTGGTCCTGGAACAACATCAGGAAATGTTGGATATGGTAAAGCCATGGCTGTCTGGAAACTCATTTAAACGCACCCAAAACGTACAAATGTGCACAGACAGTAATACAAATCCACATTAACTTTACTTTAATATTAACTACTCACCAGAAAGACCAATGTATAAATGTATAACGCGCATTGTGAATAAGCAGCTGCCCAAAAATTGTACAACATACAATGCAGTGTTCTTAAGAACTTCAATTAAAAAAAAATCACAGGCATGAAGCAACAGTTCACAACACTACCTTCTTAACAGTAGCTAATACTTCAGCATGCTCATTATATGAGCATATATTTTGTTATATATAAACACATTTTATATATATATTTTATGTAAACACATATTTTATGTTTAAAACATGTTTAAATGTAATAGTTTGACACATTTGTGTCATTTTTGTCCACTAATATGCCAATTCAATTAAAAATTAAATAAAACAGATTAAAATATAATTATTTATATAATGCAATATAATATAAAATATGATGTAATTATATTTTTAACAAATAATAAAGGCAAAACTAATTGATAATTACAATAATATTAGGCCTATACCATACCATATTCAAATCTATATTATTATAATAAACAAATAAATCTGTTAGTTGGTTTCTCATTGTTTCATTCTCATTTGCTCCTGTCGTTTATTTCTTTGATAGGGTTGTCTATGCATTTAGCCCAATTGAGAAATTAATGCATTTATTGTATTATGATATATTTTAAAAATAAAACAGCATCAAGCTACATTTAAACGAGTTTAATTTTACATTTATAAATAATAATATAATTAGTAGGCTAGCCTGTAATTATCGCAATTACTGTTCTCTGAGATTTGTTTTCATTATAATCGAAGCGTATAACGCTAGTACTGGGGGCATTTACTAAGTAAAAGAAATCGCTAATTAATACCACAAACAAGGCTCAAAATAGCCCCATACTACCACAGTAACATAATGAGGGTCCCTGCATGCAAAAGTGTACAGCAAAGTGTACAGACCGTTTAATAAGAAGATACTTTATAAAGACTAGTGTTGTCAAAATATTCGGTACTTCGGTACCAAGTCGGTACTAAAAAAATTTAAACGTCATCGGTACCAAGTCCCGGTGGTACCGAATACCCGGTCAAACCCGGATCTGGATGCGCATGCATGCACGAAGTGCGTGAAGTTGCGTCCTCTTCATGAAAGCAGCGGCGCTGCTGATGTGGTTTCTGTGTATATTAAACAGCAAAACGACTATTTAAATATAAACCCTGCATGTTGCGCTTGTGTCTGTGAATGAACGGCGCAGACGAGCGCTTTCATTTAACGTTAACGTTACCTCACACACACACACACACACACACACACACACACACACTGAAGCACGAGTGACGCTCGCGCTGTTTTCAGTCTCTGCTGCCTCACGATAGGATGACATGATTCACGATCAATTCATCTCCGAGAGTCACTTCATGCGCATTGTACCGTTTAAATATGAGCCCTGCATGTTCTGCTTGTCTCTATGTGAATTAACGGCGCAGAGTCAGACGCGTGGTTTCATGTAACTCTCTCTCTCACACACACACAAACACTGAAACAAGAGTGACGCTTGCGCTGTTTTCAGTCTCTGCTTCCTCACGATATGGTGACATGATTCATGATTCCATCTCCGAGAGTCACTTCATGAGCATTTTACCGTTTCATTTGAGAAAAACTATCGTCATATCCATAGGGTCATATCATATCATACACGCACAGAAAGTCAAAGGTCTCTACGGCAACCCGTCAAAATAAAAGTTTGGTCAGAAACAATTATCTTAGGCTACTGTACAATATATTTAACTACGTCTCCATTTATTAAAAATACTACTGTAGCCTAAATCCACTGAAATGCTGTATTTTTCACTTGATTTTTATTATAAGCAATATTTCTCAGTATCAATATTTTCGTTTAAACAGCATGTAGCCTTCAATGCTTTCATAAATGTACCATCATAAATAATAAAGTGATGGAATTTAATTTAATTTTTTTTTCAAGTAGTTAAATAAAATAAAATAAACTAATTTTGCTGTGGTACCGAAATTGGTATCGAAGAACCGTGATATTTTAATGGTATCGGTACCGACTACTGGAAATTTGGCAACCGTGACATCCCTTAATAAAGACAGTTCACTTCATGTATACAGGCAGCACCATCTTTGAAAAACAGTTCTCAACAAGTCAAACCACAAATGACGTACTGAGTAGGGCATGTGCACGAATATTCGAATTTTCAAATATTCGATATATAATTATTATTCGAAAAATAAAATACTATCGAATTTTGAATACGTTGCTTTGCTGGCCGTAAATGCAGTGAGTCCATGATAAATCCTAAAGAACTAACTCGCAGTTACAATTAAATGCACTGGATGGCGCTGTGGAGTGTGTTAACAAGTTGTCTGTATTTGATCACATAATGTTGTCGTCTGCCTCGTGAAGTTTGGAATTAACGTTACTTGAAAAGGATCTTACTAAACGGAATTACTTTTGATCAAATTAATTAATTAATCTGAGTTATGATATCATCACCATGAGAAATCACATGAAATCCAAACAGTCGAGTGAGGAAAGACAGCTGTTCATCATTGCATCACAACTGCAGGTAAGCGCAGCTGGACCCCGCGTGATCAAAGATGTTAACTTATCTAATAGCAAAATTATTTTGAGACACACTTATTTGAAGTTTCGTTGGGGAGACTGGTTTAAGAACAGAAAATGCAAAGTGCTGTTAGAAACACCGTTCTCTTTGTGTCTCTGAAACGTCTGTCAGCGCAGCGTCTTTCTCACTCGAGCATAAAGTGCTGGCGACGCCCCTGAATGTAACGTTAGATATTATTGTTTTTCTCAACATAAACGTGAAACAATATAAACACGATAATCAGTCATTTGCTGACTCGTGTGTATAGGTGTACGTTCTGTATGATATCTGATGCAATCTGCTTTATTAGGGTTTCCGCTCGCGCTGCTTGAGCATGCTTTTAATAATGCTTTTTTATATATATATTTTGTTTACTCATAGGCTTACTGTTTAATGTTTTCAACTAAAAGAAAACTTGAATTACTATTGTAAGCTTGTTGTGTATTGCCTAATTGTAAGCTTGTCCAGAAATGGTGACAAAAACGTAAAAAAAAACAACCTTAAAAATAACGTCTTTTTCGTTAAACATAATTTAAATAAACAATATTCGAATATTCGATTTTTATGAGCCCGAATATTCGAATGCAATATTTAGAAAAATGCCCATCCCTAGTACTGAGTGAGCTGAACTGTATGAACGGCATTCGGGTATCGACTTATCGGGACTATTTTCTAAGATGGCTCCTGTCTTTATAAAGAATTCTTATTCTCACTCGTCCTGCTCGCCACAGTAAACATAATGAATGGCGAATGTAAAAGCAAAAGCCGAATACCCGACATTTTGGGTGATCTTGAAACACATTTTCGGGCAAACTCATCACGGAAGACTCACTAGTAGCCTAGACTTGTTGTTTAACTACTGTGCTCCGTTACCGCAAGGCGTGGCCACCTAGGGCAGCAAAGCAAGTGCATTCTGGGAGTTGTTGTCTTTCATGCACATAAGATATATAAAAATAAGATATATAAAATATCTTAAGATATAAAAAATGATATATCATAAGATAAATAAAAATTTTCTCTGTCTAGATAGCTCCAAATTCAAAAATAATTTCACATTTCTTCTACATAAATGACCCATTTTAAATACACATTCATCTTTCCAGAGGTGAAGTATCCCTTTAATGCATGGTCATGAGGTCAGAATTTTATAAAAAAAAAATTCTTACCACCCTTTTAAGTGAGTCCTCAGTGTCTGTGACATGACTATCAAAGCTCATGTTATATACTAGCGTGTGAACGGTGAGTATGATGAACAGACTCATGGCTAGATTAGCAGTTATTGATCCAGGTCATGATGGACACCATGCAGAGCTAATAGGCTTTCTGAGCTCCATTAATGCCATCAGCATTCTCTCACACACTCAAAATATCCCTCTTTTTCATTTCTCCTCCATCTATACAGCATCCTCTCTTTACTTCTCTCTTGGTCCTTTTATAAACACCGAGCAAAACGGCTATGACGTCTGAATACACAGTCATCTTAGAGCCTTCTGCCTCTCACGCAGTTACACAAACACATTCGCACACACACACGCACACAATTGCAGTTGAATATACCGCCACAAATGCACACAGTCATCTGTGATTCTAATGCAATTACTTCCTCTTGTTTAAATTTCCATCATTTACCGCTGGAGTTGGATGAAGTGACTCACTTGAAAAATCTCAAATACAAGCCACACACAACCTGCAGTGTACAAACACACACACACAACGAACATTTTTTTTAGATCCTGAAACACAAACAAGACTCAAGATGGCATGAAATGGAACTCGCAATAATCTTTTTTTCGTAATTGTAACTTATATTCTAATCTTCTTGAACAACAAAAAGGTAGGGCGGGACTGATGGACGTTGATGTTGACGTTGATGGAACGTCTCTTGATGGAAATGATCTCGTGAGTGACAGGTTGTCCTGTCCTCGCGCCAGTAAACACATCAAAGAAATCATTGCTAAAGGGAGGGGAAGTTATTTTCATCAATGATTATGAGGTCACATTCATTTTTGGAAAAAATGTGCATGGATAAATCATTAATAACAGGGTAGAACAAAAAAAAGAAATAAGAATTGTCCATTCTGATATCATGGTGACTTTAACCACCAAAGGAAGGATGGTGTGTTCAAGCACACAAGCTTAAAGGGAATAACAAGTATCACACAAACATGCTTTAAGAATATTTTGATATCCAAGAGCAGAGAAAGTTAAGGAGGCAATTCACCTTTTGATAGAGTCTATGCACAGGTGGACCAGACATTTACCATGATTTGCACAGACGAAGCTAAGTTTGTGACACCATCAGTGTCAGATATCATTGTTCGTTTAAAATGTGCAATTGAGATGGAGATTTATGGAGATTTTGGTCTTTCTGTCGTTCAAGCAGACATAAAATATACTTCTTCTGACATAGAAAATAACAGGTACCAAGATGGCCGCCGTATGAACCTTCCCTTAAAGGGGCTTTTTCCTGGACAAACAGATTTGCAGATGATTAATGTCACTGTATGTGCAGTGTTATGTGTGTGTGACCCTTCATTTGGAGCACTTTGTCTAAGTCAAGCAGTCTAATGATCTGAACCCTCTGGCCAAACCAATCGCACACATGCCACACTTTATCATTCACTGGGAGACCTACACTCACCCCATACAGAAACACACAGCAAATAAACCACAATCAACCTTTATAAACACACACATAAGCCAATAAATACATCAACACACACCGCCAACCACAGCTGGTAATATGAGAACCTAAACTGTCACCTTTGCTCAGAGGTTGCTCATTCATAGCTCAGATTACTTGGAAATTTTATTTATAATTTTTTTCATTTGTTTTCTCAAAAGAAAAAAAAATGACACAGCTGTGGACTTACAGAGAGAGCCAGACTGATCTCATGAAATAGCGTGTGTATCACACTCCAATTCATATTTCCATTTTTGGCGTGCTGTCAACATGCATAATCGCTTTTATGAACACAGTTGACTTAACGTTATTACTGTATATATAAATATATGACTTACCTCAACCCCGTCCCTAAACCTACCGTCACTGGGGTTAATGGCATTTATGAGTGTTCCCCTACCATCCTAAGAAAAAAAAAAAAATAATCGCTCCCCAGACGTAGATCTACATTTTGCTTCGTTTCGCTCCGGACATTTGACGGCGTGTACATACACGCGGAATCACTCACACATTAATGGCGTAGACATACACGCATACACGCGGATAGCTCAAAAATGCGTCAGCCGAGATACGGCTATCGCTATCGAGCAACGTATGTTTACGCAAAGTCATGATGTCATGTTGAGAGAGCAGTGAAAATTGTGTGCCTAGCATAGCTGCAACCTAACTAAAGGTCACGGTAAAAGTAGCATAGCTATTAGTTTGGCTGATGGTAGCATCACAACATTTTAAATCATGCAGCTTTTCATGTAGGAAAGCTAGCCTATATTATTGATTACATTGCACGCAGCGTTGAGTAAACGTTACATAGTTGATTATCATAATTTCAGCAATAAATGTATTTTATGTTGGATGGTGAGAATCAGAATGAACAACATATAATTAAGGAATAGATAACTCTTCTTAGGTAGTATAGGTTTCTTCTCAGTGAAACGGTCAAACAAATTGCAGTTTACAATCTAAATTGAACTTACGATTTTTAATATGCACATGAAAAATAAGTAGCTTATTGCTATATTTACACTGCAATGTGACACAAAAGCACTTCTGAATTGCCATTTAAGTGTCTTTCCACAAATGCTGCTCAGAGGAGACAAATGCATTTACACAGCAATTTCAACTGCATATTTTGATACTGAAGGGCTGAGAACAGACAGGGTCTTTTATGCAGTATTATGTCTTCACACAGAATTTTGAGCAGGCACAGAGCAGCTTTACCTAAGGAGCCTTAAAGTAACAAGGTACTTGTTACTGGAAGAGATGTCAATTCCTGATATCAAGAATTATAATTTCATCTAGTGAAGATTGAATTCTATAAATCTAAGAAATCTATAAATCATATCCAGCAAATTAATGAATGTTAAAGGGTTAGTTCACCCAAAAAAAATGAAAATTAAGTAATTTAATTACTCACCCCCATGTTGTACCAACCCTTAAGACCTTCGTTCGTCTTCGGAACACAAATGAAGATATTTTTGATTAAATTTGAGAGGTGGATCACTGCTACATAGGCTGCCTAAGGAATGAAACTTGACGGCCCAGAAAGTCAATGAAGAAAATGTTTAAATATTCCACGTGACTACAGTGGCTCTAACTATAAGTTTATCGAGTGACGAGAAGAAAAAAGATATAAGTTTATCTTTTTGTGGAAAAACAAACAAAAATAACAGAGATTTCCAAGACGCGCGCGCGGGAACTAAGTTGAAGGAGATCGCAATTCTTGCGCATGCAGTTGTGGAAATCTCTGAAGTCTCATTTCAGGCCTACAATGAAGAAAAGGAATAGTCGAATAAAGTCGTTATTTTTGTTAGTTTCTTCGCACAGAAAAGTATTCGCATCGCTCTGATAAACTTATAGTTGAGCCACTGTTGTCACATGGAATATTTAAACATTTTCTTCATTGACTTTCTGGGCCGATCAAGTTTCATCCCTTAGGCAGCCCTATGTAGCAGTGATCCACCTCTCAAATTTAATCAAAAATATCTTCATTTGTGTTCCGAAGACAAACAAAGGTCTAACGGGGTTGGTACAGCATAGGGGTGAGCAATTAATGACTTAATTTTCATTTTTTGGGTGAACTAACTCTTTTAACTGGCTTGCCATAATCCTTACAGACCACACTATTACATTAAACCACAAAACAAAAACGCTACAAAAGCACACACCACCACAAAAACCAAATGTTGCAAAAACAGTAATGTATCTCTCTTAATGAAAAACACACAGATAAGCCCAATTACGCACCAAATGGCACACACACATACACACTTGATTACACACTGACATACACCATTACACCCCTGAAAACCCAATTACATACTCCGAGGCCAAGGAAAAAATTGAAACGCACACACAGCCTCACCTACATGCAAGCAGTCATACAGGCACATTCATTAAGCTTACAGCATTAATGGCCATTTGAAGGTCCTTTTAATTTCCGTGCACTATTGCCCCCTCGCTATTTCACTGACCATTCCTCAGGCTGTCCATCTACTCTCATGTTTTCCTTTTCCCACTAAGTCTTTTTTTTCTTTATGTACTAATGATTATTGCTCCGGTGAGAGTGCTGTAAAAGCGTTAGTGTGGTAGAAGTGGGATTAGGGTCGGGCAGCCCACTGGATCACCCCTTATATATGTCTTAGAGATGGATTACACATAAACACAGTTTGTTTTTTCTGTGGTGGGGACTTTCCATTGATTCATATTGTTTTAAAAATGAGCAAAATACATCTTCTATCCCCTTTTCACCTAAATCTAATCCCTACAGAAAACTTGTACGTGTGTGTTTGGTATCTGAAATATATTTGAAAATGTAATATATTCATGTGATGTCTTTCAGCATCATCCAGTCTTCAGTGTCTCATGATCCTTCAGAAATCACTCTAATATGCTGATTTGGTGCTCAAACTTAGTCCTTTACACACTGAATCAAAACCCAGTGCCCCACGACCTTGTGCATTGGCAACAGGTTGATCAATCAAGGCATTTTGCATGCTTCCTTGCATCTAATAAACAAGTCCAAGCTAAGATGTCCCCAAGGGTTGCATGACAGAGTGAGAAGGGTGTGAAAATTAAGTATTGATTTGACAGGAGCTTTTTCCAAGTATTTAGGGCTGTACAGGGTTTAAACAGACATGTGAGGGTGGAGATGCATGGCTTTAATGCATGCGGCCTCGTGAACTTAGACACGCTATTGAAAAATTTCATCAAGACCTAAAATTACCTTTTTAATGTTATTGAATGTGGATCCAAATACTGACCAATCTGACCACACTGAAAACTCAAAATGCCTCAAAATATGACTCAAAGTAACACCAGGGAACTTTTCAACCTTCATAATATATTTCCAAGTCTCTTGTGATGGTACATCGACTTACAATAGGTTGAATGACATGTCTGCCATAGCCTGACAGGGTCTGTAGCGTTTTTAATCGTACTTTTAAACGTTCGGGTTTCGGGTAGTAACCCGGCGAACAAAGAGAACTACAAAATTCGACTGCTTGACGGCATATACGTCACTTCCACCACCACCCCACTTCCTTAAAATCGGACGTGCGAGCCAAATGTTATAGTCATGGCCAAAGCAGCAAAGAAAAACAAGAAAGCAAAGGTTTTATCGGAGCAAAGCAAAAAGAGAAAAAGAGAAAGTGATCGCGTTAAAGGCAGAACGAGGATCAACTTTGGGTCAGTGTTCTCTGGCGTGAGCTAAAGGAGGAGGAGGGGCTGAGCTCGATGCGTACTTGGCTGTTATGCTATTGGACTAGTAAGTACATTATATTGCTTGCATACTATCTCTTTAGGGTTTTTTTTGTCTGCATTACTATGTTATGGAAGCTATCTTGTCCTCCGTTTATCTTCAAAATAAAGTTAACTGGTGTTTTAACTTCTAAACGGCGTGTACAAGTTTGGTAGGGGCTGCATTCTTGCAAGTAAATATATAAGATTTACAAAATCATATTTTAGGATACCTAATATGTCTGTGATATTTGTTTATTTTTTTCTTGCCTCAAGCTATCCACAAGTTTCCGGGGGCGCTCCTGTAAAAAATAAAGTGGGTGAAACTTCCGGAACAGCGGCGGAAGTAGCATTCCAATGGTATTTTGTGTGTTAGTTAGCGAAGAGGCTAGCTGTTTTTCGGAGAATTATTTTACTATTTAAAGACGCAAATCTTTATGAGAGATGTCGTTACGGAGCTCAGGGACAACATGTGCTGTTCGCGATTGTACGTAGAACTGGACTAAACTAATTCAGTGGCTTAAACGTGATTGTTTTGAACATAAGCAGAAAACTAATTCAGAGTGATCCTGCCAACGACTGAAGTTTCCATCACCTCCCAAAAGACGACGAATCTTCCTGTGTACATTAGTTTAGCTTACTGTGTTCATTAGTGTATTCTATAAACTCTATCAGCATGTGATTGGATGTTCTCTACTGATGTTACACCTAAAACTCAGGATCAAAGCCTGAGTTGACAGAATACCAAATGTGCCAGTTAATGTATTCAAGTGGCACATTCATTTATAATTTTGAATAAACTCCAAAGCACAATGACTAAGTGTGTATTTTTTATTTTAATTGTTTGTCAGCTCACACAACTGTCTGTCACCATGCCTTGATGAGTATTGATTATTAATAATGTTATTATAATACTCCCAACCAACTACTGCGGAGGGTAAAGGTACTGTTATTTCACCCTTTTTAATTTCGTTGAGGTTGTGTTCCCACACCGTTAGCTAGTTTGGATCGCTATAACTTGAATGACTGTCAACTGTTGAATGAACGAGTGTTAAGTATGTCAAGCTGCGCTTTGTTTTCTACGAACCGGAAGACGCGCCCACTTTTGACGCAAGGCCTCATGGGGCGTAGGAAACTTGTGGATAATGCAAATCAATTTGTAAAATTTGCAGATTCATTTATGGTAGCTTGATATTATAATATTGATGATATATGGTTATTATCTACCACTCAAACATTGCATTGAAGCATCATATAGATTCAGTAAAACGGTAACCAATAGACTAGCTACTATAATGACGCTGCCTTGTAAACGTGAGCATCGCGATCATTTGTCGTTAAGAAAAAAATAAAACCCATGAAATTATATTCATATGACATGCTGAAATATATGCCACTGTACCTGGGATGACGACATTTCACACGCGACGCAAGCAGAACACCTGCATGTGACGAACTCCTACAGTGTTCAGGGCTATTAAGGTTGTCAACAAATGCGTGTGCATGTAGGATGACAGGGTTTACGACAGTAGTAGAGGACAATACGGTTTTCCAACTGTAGGGGATCAAGAGCAAAGAGCAAAAACTACCTGGTGTTACTTTAAACCTGGAGTTCCAGAATATTTAAAAATGCAAAATGCTGTGCCCAAAAATATTGTAGATTCTGCACTATGTCTAGTCAAATAAATTGTGTCGTTGATCATGTGGCTCCTTTCTACAGTCTGATGATTTGCTTCCAATGAAATTCAAGAAGCTCTTTGGATCATCTGAAATCATTCTGGAAAACATGATCATCAGGTTTTTATCAGGAGTTTGTGCAGCTTGAGTGCTATTGTTAATACAAAAGAGGAAAACCAAACGCTAAGACACTGTTAAACTCATGTTTATGCAATTATTTCTCAATGGAAAAAGAAGTCTAAGTAGACGTCTTTTCATTAGTGATCTCAGACATTTGAACCTCGACTGTACCACATGTATCAGCTGTGCTTTAGGACAACAATTCTATTATTTAGGATGTAATATAAGGAACTAGTTAGACGGCAAATAAAAAAAGTCGATATGAAAGAGAAAGTATTTGCATGAAATACAACAATGCTAGTAACCCACAATGGCTCTGATTTAACACTGCACTCTTTCATGCTGTTCTTATCAGCTCTCACTTTCTCCTGTTCCTTTTACCTGTCTATTTAAGGAAGGAAGGAAGGAAGAAAAGAGTGTGAAGGAACCAGATATCTCCGGTGGTACCACAGCTGAGCATGTAAGGAACACACGCATCTTCACACATACAAACACCTATACACATTTACAGCATAGTACACAGTTGTATAAATTATATTTAAATATATACATAATTTGAAGATTAATTCATTATAACTAATTGCAATTAATTGCATGTCACTATTTTCAGAGAAAAGCCCCAAAACAAAGATAAGTGAAAGAATTACATTATTGTGTAATGTCTCACTTACATTAAATCACAGAAATAGCAAACAACAACCATCCAATCACCTCCTGATGTCGACAAAATCAAGTACTGTCCTACATTTTTTCACTCAGATATGCAAGACAAAACAGAAGTAAAGACTAATCGCAAATTCCATTTTATGCTGCCGTTTTGTTATTTAAAATTCCTTATTTAGGGAATAAGTGTATAGTTCAGGAGTTGTGATTAATTCCTTTCTTTTTTATTGCATTTTTTAGATGAGTTAAGCACTAAATCAGTGCATTAAATCGACAGCCACAATATGCACATAATACTGCTATCCAGATCAGCATACACTTCACATACTAAACTAATGAAATCTTAATGTTTATATGCTCAAGCATATAAAAGTCTTTTCCAGCTTCTTTGATTCAATATGCACACACAACTGCCATTTCAAAAGAGACGAGAGCGTTAAGAGGTTGGGAAAATGTTTTGGACATAATGATGCCTCAACAGGAATTTCCTGCTGGTTTCCATCCTTTCAAAAGCAGCTGTCACACACACGCACAGTTCAAGCGGTGCAGCTAAGCCATCAATAGGCGCTTGATGATGTGCAAAGGTGATTATCAATAATCAATATAGCCGGTCACTCAGAGATGTGAGCGTTCGGCAGCATCTAAGCAGTCGCTTTCCTTATTTATTCCCTCTGCCATCACTCAATTTTCCATTGAAATAATCATGTTTCAAATGGGAGTTACCATTCACCATACAGGGGGTTTGAGGAGAGGTATTCCCCATTAGATGAGTTCGAATCAAATTGAAGCAGTTTGGAGGAAGTGGAGAAGCATCAGTATCTCGCATGTCTCTGGACCTTCAACAGTAATGCACTGAGAGAAAAGCCCTTTAATTGCTCTGAGGGGCAATGCAGCACTAACAGGCTTCTATTGTGCTGTTTTATAATGGCTATAATGGTATACAATCAGCATGGACATTATTCATGTGCAAACTTGACTCACTCACCTGTTTTCCATCTCAAATAAAGAGATTTTATTACAGCCTTTCATTTCATCTCTTCTAACACTCACTCGCTTTTTCTCCCTCTCCAATAACACTCCCCCGTTCACCGCCCACTACAATAACAGAGAGAGAAGAGAGAAATAGCACTAAAGGATAGTGAGTACAAGAAAGAAAGTGAAAAATATCCAGACCCAGAACAATTACCAGGAGAGAAGCGGAAAGGAATCGCCAGAGAGAGGAAAGAGAAAATGAGTACAAGACAGAGTGAAAGACTGAGAAAAGAGAAGAAAGACATGTGTGTGACGGAGAGAAAAGAGAAACAAAGCATAAGTGGAAAAGATCGATAGACAAAAGAGAGAGCCACAGGGAAGACAGGCAGCGAAAGAGAGATACTGAGAACAAATTTCCTATATATCTGCCATATCACAAGCACCTGTGCTTGTGATACGGCAGGACCACAACCAACCACAAATATAAGAGGTTTCCAGAATACATGCTGAGACAGATCCATTCAGAACAGTGCCAGATGCAAGAGAACACCTCATAACGCTCGCACAAACCCACTCGCGCACAGACACACACTTCAAATGACGGAGCTGTTCCAAACCCTACTGAGCATTTTAAGCAACACAAAGACTTGGTTATTCTGCCTTCCAAGACACCTCGTTTTAGACAAATTTAAAAGGAGCATTGCATGTAGAGTTCAAGGTAAATGCAATCCCAGAATGCACTGCAGCAAGCTCATCATACAATAAATCCAATATGCAGACAATGCAATAGAACTATCGATCATAATAATGGAAATTATCAATAAAAACATTACAGTGTCATTAAAATGTACAATTTACCAATATGTCCAATATTTATGTGTGCTGTGTTTTTAAAGGTGCCCTAGAATGTGAAATTGAATTTATGTTGGCATAGTTAAATAACAAGAGTTCAGTACATGGACATGACATACAGTGAGTCTCAAACACCATTGTTTTCTCCTTCTTACTTAAATCTCGTTTCTGAAAAACACCCCTGAAAAACAGGCGATTCTCCACATAATACCGACTGTGACGCAACAGTCGGGATCATTAATATGTAAGACCCCTAACATTTGCATATGCCAGCCCATGTTCAGTGACAGACGAGACGGAGCTGCGCAGCCGAAGCATGGCAGTTGATCAGTGTTCGGATGTACACATCAACACAAAAGTATTTTTTAGTTCCTTCATCTGAGCCTCTTAAGAAACAATGGGTTAATTTTCTCTGGATAGTTCCAAACATTTCACCGACGACTGTTTCCTCAACTTGGGCCAAGAGCTGGCCTCGGATCGAGCTGATGTGTTGTTGTTCAAGTTCAGAGTCAGACAGGTAACTCTTTCACTCAAAATCTTTCAATACTGTTTATGCATCAAAGTCAAGCCAGTGCAGTGACTAAAATATCAAATTCACATCATTTTTTTTAGTAGGATGAAAAAAAAACGTATTTAAATTGTGAATAAATTATATACAGAAAGCGATCAAAGAACAATGTTTCCACACAGCGCAAGTTTATCTGGACACTTGCCAAACTCGTTATGAATTCAATGACGCACGTTACTCTGCACAACGAAGCTCTTACTGTATTTACATGATCGTGTCTGCATTAGTGAAAGCAGAGAAGGCAGAAAATGCGTTGCAATGATAAGATCTTCATCCTCGCGATCGACAGACTCCTTTGCTTGTTCAATGCTCATCACAGCAACACTTTATGTGATGGGAATAGATCTAAATACTTCAAAAACTTCTCACGATTCGTTAATCTCGATAGCTGTAATAGTAAAAAAAACGTATAATAGCTGTAGTAAAATTATTCGAGAGAGTTTCACATGTAATACATAGCTATTTCATATGCAAGCATGTCAGCCAATCACAGCAGAGGCCGGTTACACACAGCAGACACGCCCCTTCAAACAAAGCGTTCGAAGCAGAGGCTAAAATCAGGCTAGGAAAAATGCCTTTTATTTCCAAATTATGACTATTTTTGATCTAAAAAACATATTAACATTATAAGGGCAACCCAGGAAACATTATAAAATAATTAAAAAAACATTCTAGGGCACCTTTAAGCTCATTGGAGTATCCAGTGGTCAACTTCTCAACAGGCTAACGTCAAACTCTATTGGAGTCCCAAATCATATGGTTTTACCTAATATTTATAAGTGCTGTGGATTTTTAAAGGTGCTCTAAGCGATGTCACACATTTTTAGGCCAAAATATTTTGTCACATACAGCAAACATCTCCTCACTATCCGCTAGCTGCCTGTCCCCTAAACACACTGCAAAAACACGCGGTCTATGTAGACAACCCAGGCTCCACAAATGGCAACAAAAACAAACTGCGGCAACCAGCTCCACGAAACATAACAAACTGTTCCAGCCAACAACGGACAAAGGCCCTGGGGGTGGGGTTTGGGGTCAGTGTGCAGATGAGAAGGAGGGAGGGTCTATCTAGCCTCCGTTTCGTTTGAAAATACTTTAAGCGCTAACAAGAAGTCACGCCACCTCACATCGTTTAGAGCACCTTTAAAGCTTATTTGAGTACCCAGCTTTTAGCTTAGCAACATGCTAACATCAAACTCTATTGGACTAAATTGAGAGGTGAATACCGGTATGCATAACACCCTAAATCATGTATGTTCCCTAACATGTGTTTTTAAGCTTATATGCATATATTCAACTGATTTCAACATACTAACTCCAAACTGAATCAATTGAGAGTTGAGTAACCACTGTGCATATAAGGAGCCAAATGGATCACTTAAGGTTCCATAATGCTTTTAATATGCTAGTTAATATTAGCATATTAGCTTCCTGCCATCAACAAAAATCAGGCAACTGACATCAAAGTTAAATAAGTTGACAATAAGCTCTGGCTCTGTGTGTCCATTTCTTACTCACCCACACACACATTTAGTTTTCAATTTGAGGCTGTGAAATATTTCACCTCTGACACAATATGTCAGTTACATTCAATCATTTTAACGTAACAACAATAATCAGTCACTTACATAACTTCAGCCTCGCTGATTTTGAGACTTTGGCTTTATATAAAGTGTTACTTAGTCTGTAATTCAGCTGAACGTCAGTTCTTGTCATGAGTAACTCTATTTAGGCTGTAATGCAGTTACATCTACTTTTATCATCAAGCAACACTTGATGTTTAGCTCAAGCGCAGACTGCATGGATGCGTGTTCTCCGTCTCCCATGGGTTCGGAAAATTACGCAGAGCAAAAAGAGGTTTTTCATGCATAAATAAATAAATATTATATTCCTTCAAAATGTATAAATCTGTTTTAGGGGAGTTAAACACAGTCAACCCAGAGCACTTTCTGTATTAAACGGTTTCAGTATTGGGTTTATTGAGCTCTGACTCATCAACATCCATTCAATTTCCACAAACAATTTTGACTCATCTCTCAGTTATTTACGCTCTTTAATAGTCTAGACTTACTTCATGGAAGTCTAGACAGTGTGTTTAAAAGTAGAAATGTGTCGCTGAATGTTGGCAGTAAATTATTCATAATTCATTCATTTTCCCTACTACTTTTCCCTACTAAAGTCTTCCAGATCAGACCAGCCACAAGTCATGTACCTGAAAACATTTAAACCTGTAAATCACACAGCGTTTGATCACTGGATTTACAGAAAATCGTTTCACTTATTAGAACGAGTTTCTCTCAACGCTCCAATATCTAAACAACTCCTGAAGAATACCTTAATTACTATTTGAATTATCATTCAGCGAGTCATTTGAGAATATATTACTGTCTTGGAAGGTTTTTAGGCTTTTTTATGTCTTTCAAACATATTAAAATGTACAAGTTTAGGTTATTTCATATTGTCATGCAATTCCCTCAACTTTTTTTTCAAGCTGAACCTCTTTGACCCAATATATTTAATTGAAGAATCCCCGGAAGATTAAGATCAATAATAAAATTAAGTCAGAAATAATGTTAAATAATACAATTCACTGTTTCTCTGATGTTGGTTAATTGTCATTTGACAAGCAGTTAATCAAATAAAATATTTGTATTATTCAAATATTTATGATTAAAATTTGTTTGTTTTATTTAAATTTATTTTAATTACAAAAATAAATGATTTAATTACTTAATAGCTTTTCATTAAACTCATAACCCCTCTGCCTGATATTTAATGCACTTCATGTTGTTGATAACAAAGAATGGAAATATATTTTATATCAATACCATACAAGATTATCCCATTCAAATCAATCTGATAAAATGATTTAGTTCAAAAGTAATCTAAAGGCAGGCCTAATCAAAAAGTAGTCTGATTATATATTACCTTAAATGTGTATGGATTATGATACTAACTATCATTTTTGTCATGTAATTTTGAATCAGTAACCGACTACAGTGAAAAAAATCGTTGGTTTAACTCTAATTAAGTAATCTGGTTGCCTTAAAATTAAGTTGATTGAAATGGAAAAAAGTGAGTTAATACAATGAAGGAGACTGATTTAATCATCAGAAACTCAAAATGATAAGTTATCTGAACTAAATAAATTATTTAAATTGATTTGATCAAAGAAAAAATGTTGTGATAACAAATCTTGAAAATATTTTTTTTTTACAGTGAATCTACCCAGCACTGGCCACGGTATGTTTGTGAGGGATCATTAAATGTTCCTCTAGGAACTTGTTTTGGAATCCAGACCATCCCTTTAAATAAAGTTTCTAAGCATTTTCTTAATCACACAAATACTACTGATCTCTGGTCCGCTTAAGAAATCTCAGCTGTCCAAAATTCTTTCTGAGCCTACAGACATCTGATCTTGTCAACATTACGAACCTTGAATGTCTACTGCAATGTGTATGTTCACTAAGATAGACAACTATTTAAAACATTCATGCTCACGCCAGATACACAGGTGCATCATTACTGTCCTCTGTTCCAAAAAGGTGACAAATGCCATAACAATTCTCCATGGATGTTTGTTTTGAGAGTTGATTTTCAGCTTAGCTTGTGAATCATGATATGGCCTTGCACCCTCTGAATAACACAAGCTCCCGTGATGGGTTTCCGCGATTACAAGCTCTGTGCCCATTCAAACTGAGAGGGCTTTGAATGCAACTACCGAAAAACATTTATTTATATCTCAGATGATTAAGTCGCAGGATTATTGTTGGTGTTTGTGACAAAACAATCACGCATTCACATTGCACATCTACATATGGTCACTCCAAATGAGTCACAACAAAATGCTGTCATCATCTAATCCACCCTCACATTGCTCGAAACCTGTTTTTTTTCAGTGGAACACATAAGCAGTTACTATAAAAAGGTCTAAGTTGCTATTTTTTTATAAAACAAAAATGCAACTGATCACTGGCTTTGAAAGTCAGTCGGAAAATTTTGCCCTAAACAGAACTATGAAACTAGAAACACTAAACAGAAACTATGGCAACATTTCTGTTAAATTTTCTGAGGAAGAAAAGGTCCATTGACAAAAGTGTAGAAATGTATGAAGCACCATTTACACAGATGTCAAACCAAAAGCAGCTTTCTGTTGGTCCCAATGAAGCCGACGCAAAATCCGCATTTTTAAATGTTTTGCCATTACGTGAAATTCCCAATCGCATGGATACCTACTGAAAGGAGGTTTGTTCTCACATGTCAAGCAAGCACTGTTGGGCTAACCGTATTTGATGTGCTCAATGCATGTGCATTGAGTGAATGCATGTGCATGTGCATTGATCAATGAATAAAAGTCTAAATTAAATCTTTGTATCATATAAAACAATCACATCTCATTAAGACTTGGATTAAACTGCTGAATTCATGGGAATTACTTTTCTGATGTCATTTTGTACTTTTTGATGCTTGCAAATTTTGCCTTGATAATAAGATCTGAGTTCAACAAAGAATTGTGACCCTTACACGTTTTGTCTATCAAGACAATCTTTACAAGTTAATCCAAAATGTCTACATTTTGAAAGCCTATATAAAGAGTAAAAAAACACGAGCATACACAATAAATTAAAAAAACCACAAGCAGGTTATAACTGGTGTGTTTTTTGTCATAGATCAAAATGTGAAAATATTTTGAGGCTTTGTTAACCACAGACCTTATTTCAGGCGATTTAGCAAAAACCCATTCAAAAAACCCATAGACTTTAGGCGAGGGAACTGGAAGTGCTAAAATGCTAACTAACTTCTGCGTTTTGGCCTACAAAGTGACGTGGTGTGATCGGCACTCTATAAATGATGACAGAATTTCGTTTTTGTGTGAACTATCAATTTGAGTGATTTTTTGTGTGGTCAAACATCTGTTTGTGTTGGTTTAATTTTATATAACTTATATACTTCTTGATTTAATAGTCTGCTCTACTATATGTACGGCTGCATCCAAGTGTTACCACCGATATTTTGGGAACATTATATGGGAAGCACGTGCACTTTCATTCTTATTCACACAACAGAGCAGGACCAGCAGGAAGTGTCCTTGTGCCCAACCATTCACCCAAGTCCCCGGTACACAAAGTCCTCACCTTATTGTAGACACCCCAGGACAGCTCTGGTCTCAATCACCATGACAACAATGCCAAACATGCCGAAAATGAGAGCATAGTCACTAAGTCTCTTCCTCTTTTCGAACAGTGCCCTCCTGTGGCCTAGTTTGTAGCCAATGTTCTGATTCTTACGTTTAGAGGCTTTGGAAGCAGTCCTCCCTGGCCCTCCCACAGCACCGCCCCTCCTTCCATTAGTCCCGCCCCCTGCCGCACCACCCAGCATGCCCCTGCTCTCAGAGAGGGCGTGGTTCTGGTGGTAGATGGACATTTGATTGGCTGAGGCCTCTGAGTTCGTAAGCGAGTCCGTAAGGCGGATCCTCTTCGAGGAGATGATGATCTCTGGGGGTTCTGGGATTGGGGTTGACTGTGCTGAGAGGAGGCTGTGGTCACCTGGCCCGCACTCGCCCCGCCCTCTTTGGTGTCACTTCCACTGTCGGACTCGATGAGGTTCCGACGGGAGGCGCTGAGGCGGCTGAGCGGCTTCATCACGCCACCACTGTACTTGCACGAACTCATCGCGATCTCTGTAAAGGGGTTACTGTCCCGCCTGTGCACCAGGGGACTGGCCTGCCTATGCTTACATCCCCTCTCGCTCCCTCTCCCGCTCCCGTTCTCGCTCAGTGGAAGGTGAATGTGAGGAGTAGAACAGCGCATTGTAGACAGGCGACGTCTCTCCGCTCAGGCTGTGTTGGCTACCCAAGCAGGAGGAGAGCGGCGTGCTAGTGGGGTGGAGCGCGTTGGGGATCGCGCGTGGACAGCTGGGGTGTCATGGACAGGGGTAATTTTGGCAGCGACGCTGGGGGAAGGTTCGGCGTGGTGGGCGAAGGGTGCCATTGAGACGCTCCAGGCTGCTGTTGCCTCCCGTATGATTTGAGTGGTTGGTCCCAGGGTAGTTGCTAGAAAGGGAATGGGAGATACCACCGAGAGGAGGGGGAGATGTTGCTCTTCGTCTTCGCTCCCGCTGAGAAGGACCAGGCTCAGAGAGGGAGGGGGATCCATGGCAACCAGGCTCCAGCAGGTTTGTTTGTGCTCTGCTCCTCAACTCTGGAGTTTAGTTGGAGGGAGAGAAAGGAAGAGGGAGAGTGAAGAAACGGATCATTACGTTATTTATAACCAAATAAAATTAGCAGGATCAAAAAAAAGGCTGGATTAAATGGGGGACTTCCCTCAAATTAATAAATTAAGGATGGATGGAAGTGTTGGGTGACAGAGTTGTTGCAATGTGAGGGACAAGTTTGCGTGGAAGATCGTTGTGAGTGAAAAAGAGAATGAACCAATGAACCCATCCATATCTACTAATCGCTCTGAGCCTTCTCTCTTCCTCCCTTTCTCTCTCTCTCACTCTCTCTCCCCCTCCTCTCCTCTAGCTCCTTCCAGCAATATCTGTCACATAAATGCTTGCAAGATTCTCACTATTTTTAAGAAACTTATGCAATAGTCAAATTGTGGCCTCTGGACTGACCTGTGACAAATGCAAGACTCATCATATTACCATCATTGCTCTGCACTATTTGGGCATTTGTATTGCATCTAAAATAAATACACGGAAGAGATCATAATATTGATCATTTAGTACATCCTTGTTTTTACTAATCTTGTTAGTACATTTAAAAATCATATTTACAAAGATTTGGATTCCATCAAACATCTTTCTCTATGTCACTTACCTCTCTCCCGTCAATCTATCTTCCACCTTCATATGGTGATTTCAAAAGCAGTGCAACAATATTCCTCCACACTTTTTCTTTTTCATGTTGTCACAATCATGCCATCATTTCTTCTTCGGCTCGTTGTCAAGCTGTGATTCCAGGTTGAGGGTTTTGTAATGACAGAAGTATAAAACGGTTTTTATTTAAACGAGACTGCTCCCGACGAAAGCTGTTGCGTTGAACACCTGAACGATGATATAAATAAAAGCGGGAAAGGATTTAGAGCGCTGTTAAATATGTCAGGAAATATATCCACCCGTTGCGTTAATTAGCATTATTAGCCTCCCGTGAAGAAAAGCGCTTTAAAGTAGCGTCTGAATATGAGTAAAGGTAAAAGTAGCGAGAGTCTGATATTGTGTAGAAATGGATGCATGTCCTCCAGCTCTCACTCTGACAGCCAGTCTCTCATGCTCTCTCTCCCTCTCAACTTCTCTTGTCTTTTGGGCTCCTTCTCTCCGCCCCAGTCCCTCCTCTCTTTCTCCTCTCATTGGACACACATCGCTTAACCAAGCAAATAAGGTCTGGAAATACTCAACTAGAACATTTAATTTCAGAAAAATCACCGGCCACCACTCCTCTATCTGCTTTCATAACACAACTATATTTCCATAAAACCTAACAACAAACAATCGAGCCTTTAAATATATGATTATTAATACAAGTATTGTTAATCATAATAATAATAATAACAATACTAACATTAATAATTATTAAAACATTATTAAATAATTAGATATTTGATAAAGAATAATTCATGATTAAATAAGCGTAACAAACAAATAAATAAATACAATTATTACACTTCTAGCTAATATAATGCATGACCAAATCACAACCAAATTACAGTAGCATGTCTATTGGAGTTATCATTTAAATTAAGTTTTCTTCTCTATGTTATGTTTTTATTTTGAGAAATTGATTCATTGGTATCCAAATTCAGTGATTAAATTCAAGTTGTCAAAAAAAGTGCCATAAACTTTTCAGTTCAAAAATTTAAGGCAGCAATTACACTTAAGATTTCAATTTCAGTGGATTGCTATCTTTGCAATGTAATCTGCACTCTTGCTTCAGGTCACTGAATCATGACATATCTTGTCAACTCTCATCAGCATTGAGGTACAAACACACAGCTGCAGCAACAGGTTCGAAGTCCCACCAACAGGTGGCAAAGGGCACAGCAGGACCTAGCCATTTCCCACAAAAGTAGACCTAACTGCCCCTTTGTCTCCAGACAACACCTGTCACCAGGAACCACACGGAACCCAATCCCGGTCTAACATACATCCCTTAAACTGACAACTTTGTATTTGATAAAAATTCGTTTATTCACCCTTATATCAATCCAAACTTACAATTCTGTGGAAAACAAAGAAGAATATTTTGAGAAATGCCACAGTGATTTATTTTGTCTCCGCACTCAATGGTAACCAAAACTGTTTCTTTGCCAACATTCTTCAAATGTCTTCCTTTATGAACTTTATTTTTTGGGGAGAACTGTCACTTTAAAGATATACTTCTGCCAAACCTTTAAGTGACCTCATTGCCAATGTTGACATCCGCTTTTTATGATGATCACAAACCACAGCTGCCTATTCAGCGCATATGTCCACCACCGCATGGGATGCTGACCCTTGCTAATGCATGTAGATCTAGAAAAAAGGGATACAAAGAAAAAAAGCACTTTAAATGAGTTTCCAGGTGAAAGTGTCTCATCACTTTGCTATCTCACTGGCAACAGTGTCCTCTCCATCATGTCATTATGTTCTGGCTCCGGTAATTACCACGAAAATCCAACATTTCAGGCTCCCTAAACCGGATATAGCAGGATGGCGCTCTCATCAACGTGGACAGAGAATATTTTACTTGACAGGAACGAATAAATTAAGTACTCATGTCACCTGGAAAGATCATTTACCCAGATTTAGTGACTATTACAGCACAAACCATATGTCGACCCAGTGACATCATCGGCAGCAAGCGCTGTCCTGCTTATCCTGCACGGTAGCTCATGGTGATGATATAAGGTCACGCTATTCCCATTCCCATGTGTCCGGCATCACATCATCTAAGGGGCATGACACAGGCTTAATTCCCAGCAGCCAATCCAGGAGATATTAAAACAATGACACAGAGTGAAAAGTGGGCAGCTCAAAGACTTAAGGCGATGTTGATGATGTCTTTTTTATAAACATGAATTCAACCTAACAAATACACTCTAAAATTTACTGCAAAAATATTAGTCTTTTAATAGAGCCAAGAGGTTGTGCCGTGACATATCGATCTTCAACTGGTCACACAGCTTCATGTGATGCGACTTCACATCCCAGAGTTCACCAAACATTGGAATGCATCAAAATGCGAAACTTTTTCTTTTTGCATGACCTTGCATTTGCGGCCGGTACGCGTTGCATGCGAATGCATTAGAAGTTGCTGGACTGAAAGTGTTGTGTGACCACCCCTTTAAAAAAATAAGTGAAAAAAAAAAAAAAACATTTGAAAGGGAACTCCAGAGAAAGGAGAGTTACAGCTGAAAGACCAATGGAACCAATGGAAAGGTCAAAGGTGACCATGCAAGGACAGGGACAAAATGCGACACAGCTGTCCAGTTCTAACCGGAGAAGATGTACGGACATGACAGCTAAGAGACTCAGCTCAGAGGACATGAGAAAGAAAAGGGAGAAATCTGTCATGCCGAATTTCAGTCTCTCCGACAGGGAAGATTATGGATAAGCAGAGATGGGAATAGTGACTCCAAACAAGTGCTTTTGTGAAGAGAAAAAGGTCAGCTCGTTCCTAAAGGACACATATGAGGTGGTGTATTACAGCGTGAAGTTCTAGAGAGAATGATGAAATGCTGGAAAAACACTGGTCTTACACACACACACACACACACATACACACACACATATATATATATATGTGTGTGCATGAACCAAACAACAGAATTGAAGCACAGGCAGAGTGGTTTCCATGCCAACACCAGAGTAACACAGACAGTAGTCTTTTCTTCTCTTTTCCCCTGTTGGATGAACTTCTGTCTAAATGCTAGACTACAGTCTGCATCGACATAGGAGAATCTCCATCTCACCTCTGATCTTGTTTTATTTTAAATTGCACTTCTCGCAAATAGACGTGTAGGCCCAGCGTGTTTGATCCATCGAGTGCGCGCAGGGAAGGCGCTTCCACGCATCTAAACAGGCCGTAAAATTCCCATCATCTCCACCAGGATTCGAAACACACTCACACACCCGCCTATGGATGCTAATCAATAGCATAACAGCATCACTCGGTGGGCAGCGGGGGCGAAACAAACCCACCTTATTTACTGCTAATGTGAACTCAGCAATACTACACTTGAGCTATGCCTCCTGCATGTCCAAAACACACCGTGTTCTGAAGTCAGTGGGAGGCGTTGGTGACCCCTATGATTCAGTGGACATGCTAAACTCATGAAACGATCCATCAAATTGAGTCACGGCCCATAATCTCTCCTCCTTCCAGCCATTCAACTGCAGTACTTCCACACTGTTTGATGGTAATGAACAAAAAGGGTTGTACAGAGGCAGAGAAATTTGAGAGCGCAATGAGAGCGATACAAAAGGGGTTAGGAAGTGGGAGCAGGATTGGAGCAAGGAGAGAAACAAGGAATAATAAGAGAATGGAAGAAGATAAGGAGAAGAAGTGACAGGCAGAGGGTGTGACTGATGGGGGCAGAGGGAGAAAGAGAAGGAGAGACAGATGGACAAACAGAGACAAGTAAACAGAAAGAGAGAGGGGTGCCACAGTAACAGTCTGGTGTTATAACGTCAAACACTTTGCTTTAGATCCCATATCGAGTACACACACACTAAATATCCCTCTTCCAAAGAAATAACTATACCCTTTAATGGAAAGACATGGAGAAAACATGCACTTGTTCTAAAAATACACATGGCCCCCCCAAAAAAGATAGCAGGCTTCAGAAACATGCAGGCGCAGAGTCTAAATAATCCACACAGACAAATGCAACACAATTGCAGTGACGTCTCTCGCTCTTGAAACAAACACACTCAGAGAGAAGTATTCTTCATGTTCGCTGAATGGACTTCCTTACTGCCCACACGCTCAGGCTCAGTGCTACATCAGCACTCTACACCATCACATCCGGCCATAATGTTCTAGGGTTCGCTCAATGTTCCCCTACTGTTGGCTGATGAAACATGTCCTAAGTGTTTTGGAAGACAATTTCGAATGGACAGAGTAACAAAAGAGTAGAATCTGTGGCTCTGTGGTGCTGGAGAATTCAATCAAAGTCTGGCAATATAAAGATGCTTTCAATTTGTGATGCACTCACTGATTGATTGAGGATACATTGGCATTGCCAGTATCGCTTTGTTGCCCCAATAAGAGCAAAAGCTAGATTCTTTTGTGATTACACTGGTCTACAGACAAAATACTTCTGAAAATAAATGTAGTGAAACTGATTATTCTGGGTCACTGAGAACAAGAGAGATGCTATTGGATAGGGTCTGGGTATTGCTCGAATATAAATCGATTCTGATTCTATTTTGATTCCTTGTTCTTGATTCGTGTCTCCTAATCGATTTTCAATTTCTAATTCTTTTAAGAGGCAGAGTCAAAAAAGTTTAGCTAACCTTGCTAACCAATGGTCTTTCTGAAGGAAATACTCCTTCTGTCACAAATACTCCTTTTGTCACAAATTTAGCATTTTGCCGAGATTTCGTTATCTTAGAAAAAGTGAAGCACACTTTGGACCTTCTACGTAAGCTACTCATGTTCGAACTCGCGCGGTTATGCCAACACTTCCGGTGGACGCTTCTTCGCTGGTGTTGGTCAGCGGTTTCTTCTTCTGGTTGGCGGACTGTGAATATTCAAAACCAGGATATCGAAATTTTAACTTTTGAAAGATTCTGGAAAAATCGAAAGTTAGTCCCTTGGTTCTAATCGATACTTCGATTCTCGATACCCAACCCTACTATTGGAGATGCTTTTCAAGATATGCTATTGGGTCAGGCTACAAACCTTGACTTGGGAATGTCAGAGGAAAAGTGAGTTATAAAGGGAATTGATTTCATTTGAATTCAGAATTGACTAAAATACATCTTTGACTGGATCTTGATTTTGGACAGTACTTGCTTTTTAAGCAAACAATCTGAAGCTGGTATAGCAGCAAACAATCTGAAGCTAATTGCATCTTGTTTTTGTGAAACTTACATCGCTCTTGCTGAAGAAATTGCCTAATAGTATCAGCTATAGAAATCATACAGAAGGGATGCAAAACTGGCCCACAGACCTGCAGATTTGAACCCTTGTATGGTGTTTAGGTCTGTTGGTTTTCATTTTTTATAAAAAAGAAAAATGATACGATTAATATCTCTTCAAACTCAGACTCATTGGCCTTGGCTCATTTTCTGTGAAGAGTATATTAGAACTGAGCCTGGCAAACCAGACCTATCAAGATGTTAGGTCTGGGAACTCACAATTGGCATACCTCAATCCAGGGGGCGGGATAAAGGTTGTCTTTCAATATCCCTCTGCACGCCATAGGATAGCGCTAATCAACCAGAGCAACGAACGCTGTGGCTGAGCTGAGTCCCATGCGTTTTCCCCATGGTTTTCTCTCCAGCAGAGCAAGTTGATATATTAAACTTTTCCTTGTCCGGTCGTCAAAACTCTGAACACATCTTCCTTTTTAAGAATGACTTAAGTTACGTTCTTAACTCCAAGTCATCCGAGTCGCTGCCAAATCCGCTGTTCGCCAGCTGCGTCTTGTTTGTTTTTAAGTAGCAGGGAAATCACCAATGGAAATCACGGCGCAGAACCGTCACAACTCTGCCGTCATTGTGATAGAGCCCGCCCACCAACTCTATACACGATGTGATTGGCCGGACCAGAGTTTGGATTTTCCACTTCGAAAGTCAACGGAGAGTTGCTAGACCACACTTTGCAGCAAAATAATTTTTGCTGCCGCTAGGGTGCGTCGAGATTTCTAGGCTAACATTATATATCTAAAGCAGACAACTTCTAAAGAATTGTAGACCAATTTTATAATGAATACTCACCCCCAAATATTTAAAATCAGATTTTTGTAACCTTTGCCACCTTTGTAATTTTAATTTTTTTTAAAGCAGATGACAGCATTTTGTTTCTCAAATTAGCATCTTGCAAACATGAGTCAACTGTTATCTCCTCACTCTAATTAAATATCGCATACGTTCTGATTGAATGTAGGCTTACATTCTAAGATGTACTTCCACTGGAATAAATGAGTTAACATCAATAAATCTTGTTAGGCAGAAAATATCTATCAGGATTTTCAACCACTCACCAGTAATAACAGCAATGAAAATCACATTTGAATTCTCCACCATAACCCTTACCACAATTTGAACACGGCCAGCTGTTGTTTTGCGTGCTGAGGACATACTTTGTCTCTCCCTGCCATCTATGTGAGACATACCCTCTGCAGCCCCTGGAAAATTCCTTAAACTAAAGGTGATGCGGTCAGGGTTTGCTTTCTATAAACAGATTACTACCTGAAATACCAGTCCATCATCCCTACACTCTACTCTCACCTTTTCATTCTCCTATTTCTCCCTATTTCAGTGCTCCTCTTTTTCAGCCACTGCATTTTGCTTTCAACCTTTTCAACCTCTATTCATCAACCATCTACACTCACCTTCTTTTTACTGTGTCACAAAATTTGTTAATTATAAGATTTAATTCATTAACATTAAGTAGGCTATCAACAATTAACAATAGGCTACTTCATGTATTCATTAAAAAAATTATAATGTAGTTTTAGAGCATGTTGCTAACAATGGCATGGCATTTTGAATGAACTATCAAAGTGTAAGTTTATAATTAACATGTGAACATGACAAAGAGTAATGCTTTAAATATTGCCTAATATATGGGACATTCTAGCTGTCCTTGAATTGTTACAGTGAATAAAATGTATTTCATCCAAACATTTCTAAAACTGGCTGATGGTTGATTTCTGTTCTGAACATGTCATTCATTAGGTTCTCAGATTTATTTTTCTTTATTAAAAACACTTTTGTAAATGATAAATCATGTCCATGTCCATGTCCTTGTCCTCAGCCAGATTGGAGCTACAGCTTTCATAGTTTTGTTATGCTAAAAACTGTTATTAAAAGAAAAGAAAACCTCAATCAATAACACGTTGAAGCTGTTATCATTCACATCAATTGATCAAAAAAGAAAATGAAATTATATATAAATATTCCTCAAATAAATACTATTTTACAACTGTCCACATGTTTTCGTTCAGTCCTGTCACATTTACATAAAACCAGTAGGCCTATAAAACCTATACACAATACACTGACTAATGCTATGTTGTGATGTGTAGCCTAACCATCAAATCTTTCAGTAGCCGATATGGTTTTGCTGATACCCAAATGAGGGAAGGTTACCTAATGAGATTACCTTTTAGGGAAGGTTAGTGGTTCAATATAAAATGGATTAATTTATGAAAGAAACTCCATATATTTGGCATGCAGTGCATAGCAGCTCAATTCTCAGTATGTAGGCCTAAGCCACAGATATGCACAGATTTCTAAATACAGTAATAACACTTGTGCTGCCACAGTTGGTGTGTAGGTGGAAGTTAGAAGGGGAAAGCCCTCAGAGGTTGATCCCTCTCTCACACACACACATACACACACACCTTCACAGTACATTAGCGCATTTGTCATTCTAGCCTATGCAGGCCTGCAGAACAACTTTGATCTCACCTGACTCAGCTGGTGGAAGGACAGTGTGTGTTTTTCATGCTGTGCGACGTCCAGCAATGTTTGAGCAGTCTTATATATTTTGTTTCAGGGCTCAAAATGTCAGCTGTTGCCGATACGATCATACGGTGCCTCCAGTACGGAGAGGAGAGCTACACACATAAACACACAATGCTAGCGTTTAGCGACCTTTACTTTCATTACTCATTAACCAAGCTCAGTTTTCCCAATTGTTTTCACCTAAGGCTTTCCAGCTACCCACACTTCATCTTCGCCCTCATTCCGTCTTCTCATTCATTCTTTTCACGGGCATCGATCACCTCAATTACTCGGAGTATAGAATTGACTAATATTTCATATACACTTGTTTGACATATTCGTCGAAATATTCGCGCGGAACCGGAGTAGCCCAGATAATGACTTTTTTAGTTGGAGCGTGACCCCGTTTACATCGTTGTAGACACTTTGTATGAACGCTTGATGTGGACGTGACAGCTCAGGTTAATATAGATACTCCACGTGCTCTTTTTAATAAAGTGTGAAATTATCAATAAATTTCACTGACCGCAGCTGGTGGTATTTTACTCATAACCCATCCTATAAAAATGCTCATACAGAATCAGCAGACTTTCCAGTGAAATTAGTGAGGGGAAAATGAATAATTTCACACTGATGTTTCTCTCAATGAATCTCGCCACTGAGGGGTTCCGATCTTTCAAACCCGTCACCTGTGAACTGCACGAAACAGGGAAAGGTCGCCATCCAGCGGTTGTTTAAAAGGTAGGCTACACGGTTGTGACAAGTTTTGAGTTGGTATATGAATTCAACTTTCAATGTCACATTTTACGCTATATTTATATTTATGCTAGCTGTTAAACAAACGTTACGGGCATACATTCAGGCAAGAATCAATTAAGATGAAACTGTGTTAGGACAAAGTTTTCGATATTTATTTGCTTTTATTAAATTGTTAAATGTATTAATGTCATTTCATACAATGTATTAATTTAAATGAACGTAAATGAAATGCTTAGTTGTCTAATCAATTCCACAGAGACATACTAGGAAAACAAACAGCCTAAATACTTATTTTTTAATTAAATGTATAAGATATGAGGATACTCTGGCCAAGAGAAACTCATTAAAAAAAAAGATACTCTGAAACTGATAGAACAGGAACAATATATTTTTGTTTCATTGCAATCTTGAGGGTTGGATGTCTCAAATATTTTAATACACTTATTAGTTTATATATGGGTGGTTCTGTTATTATTTCATAACATTTAAGGGTGTATATGAAGAGTTCAGATGCAAAAGCCTCTAAGTGCCATTTGAAATTTTCTTCTAAAATGATCATTTTTATCAAGCTTGTATATTTAAGTTCAGTAATTTCACTAAAATGGCAATGAAGATTACCTATTAATTGTCATTTAAGTGAAATTACTGAACTTAAATATACAAGCTTGATAAAAATGGTAATTTTAGAAGAAAATTTCAAGTGGCATTTAGAGGCTTTTGCATCTGAACTCTTCACACATATATATATATATATATATATATATATATATATATATATATATATATATATATATATATATATATATATACATATACATATATACACATATATATATACACATATATATATATATATATATATACACATATATATATACATATATCATCATCATCATACACACACACACAAAGAAATATAATTAGGCATATTAGTTTAACTATTTACTCCTTGATTAGAGGTAAATAGCAGCACTCTGACCTAAATATCCCCTTCCACCTCTTCTCGAGGATAGACATACCATTACAATTGTACTATAAAAACAGAGCGTGTTTACCATTTACTGTGAAATGCAAAAACCATGAGACATTAATCTGCAGATCATGGAAAGAAAATGCTTTTTTTTTACTTTTTATTAATAGAACAGAACTTATCTTAAAATAATTTGAGTAGGCTTCAATGGTATGATGACAAATGTTTGAGGCATACAGATTCACATTTGCTGGAAGAAGAAAACAGAATGTTAATATTGCTTTAGTCTTTAAGCAGTGCATTAATTAACAGTGTCTGAACACATGAAACAAGCAATGCAGACTTGAGCTTACAATATAAAGGGTAAATTAATATTCCAACAAATAGTTCAGATCCACAAAGGTACACACACAAACAAATGTGCATATGATTGGTTTTTGCCATTCACCCATTCCTTTCACCACTCAAAATTTAGACTGTTTGGCTGCATGCATTAACTACCACAAGCCCCCACCCCCACCCCCATATAACAAACAATGCACATCAACGATAGTCAAAACAGAACATACACGTCTCATATAAAATTACATCCTAATAATTAAAAGATAGAAAATAAATTGGATTTCAAAGTTACGAATCATTACAAAATATATACATACAATATATACACATACATAAACACACACGCATATGTATAAACTCGTTCAACAGACCTTATAAATACATCTGTGTGCATATGTATCTGTACGTACATTATGTATATATTTCAAGCAGTCTAGTCAATTGTTGGTATGTGGAACGTCACAATAAACTGAAAAAGTAAATACAGAAGCAGTTTATTCCGTGCAGATTTAAAGCAAACTAAGCATTTAAATGGATAAAAAGTAGGTAAAAGACAAATTGGTACATTATGAGCAACTTAAAAGTGTTAGTTCACTCAAAATGATCATGTCATTCCAAACCTTCATACATGTCTTTTTTTGTTGTTGAAAAACACAAAACATCTCTTTTATGATGTCTTTCACAGAAGAAAAAAAAAGTCAAAGGTTTGGAACACTGAGGGCAAGTAAATGAGAACTGAAATTTGAGTGAACTAACACTTCTAAACTCACAAATAACCAGTGTATATGCATGTCAGTAAATATATCTCTGATTAGCAAAAAAAACGTATGAAAAATCTCTACTGAATGAAAATATCTAATTGTAGAACTCGAATCAAAGACTATGAGAGAGAGAGAGAGAGAGAGAGAGAAACAGAATTATCCCTCAGCTATGTAGCCACACAGTCGTGTAACAATATTTAGATGGTCACAAATGGGAAGAAAAAGAAACCCACTAAAACAAATGCAACCCTGTAGTTAAAACTTTCCGAAAAAGAAGAGAGAAAAGGGCCAAGTTTCTACTACATGTCTCATCAAGTCCAATTTTCCTTAGGTTTATGGCTCTGTTGCCATGATGGTTAAAGTTCAAATCTAAAGCCACAGGCTTACCCTGTTCCTCCCTCTCTGTACCTCCTCAACTCTTCTCTCTTGCTGCCAGGCACTCTTCCACTCCATCCATCCCTTAATTTGTTCTCTTCTTCATCTTCCTCTATCCCCTAAATGCCCTGTGCTGCAGACTGTAAATTGTTGTTTGAGTTCAATAGCTATTGGGTACCGCTGTCCTCCCTTAGCTCCGAGCCTCTAGCTTCTCCCTCAAAACTTTTCTCTTCCAAGGGCTTTCCAATCCAGGAGCCATACCCATGTTGGTTCAGCGCCAGGAAGAACAGCCTCTTGGCGTCCTGGAATGATGTGGCAGCCATCTTAGCGTGGGCGTATGACGGCAGTGCCAGCAGATCGGCTCGGCCTGCACGCTGACACAGAGCTTGGAAGAGACGGAACAGATTCGGACTTGGAAACCCGTGATACCTCCATCCTGGTACTGGCATAAAGAGAGAAAGATAGATCATGAATGTAAGCAGGTGTCTAGGTTCTCGAAGTGCTTCGGATAAATATTCAATTAGCTAGATGAGTGGAGATCCTTTTTACAATGGTGATGTATGATGGATGGGTCAGTCTCTCACCTGTCCACTTTGCCCTTGGTGCCATCCAGTACCTCAACGCTGACCTGGTCCGGGTGACTCCAGTTAACGCTGGACTCTTTGGTCTTGTTAGTGTGGCGTGTCGAGTCATACACACTCACCCTGCCCACCTGCAGAGAGCAATACAGAAAAAATGCATGAAATCGAAGGAAAAACTAAAGTTTCATAGTACTAAACGCATTGTGTTGTGCGTGTACCTCAGGGTGGTTGAGAGTAAAGTTAGCTGGTAAACTGTTTTTGAACGCATTGCCGTCTCTCAGCCAATCGGCAACATACAGCTTCGAGTCAGGTGACCATGGCTGTAGAGATACCCTGAATAAAAAAAATTAAAATATCTATATCTCTCTCTCTATATATATATAGGTCAAAAAGCTTTAACTTGACACATTATAAAATACAATTTTAATAAATAATCATTTTAATAGATCATTACTCAAAGCATGGCAGCAGTGTTTACCAAGAGTGAGCTGAGCGCAAATAAACGGGGTGGATGAAGTGGCTGAGAAGCGCCCCTGTAGGCCGAGCACATTCCAGCGCAGGATCTTGTCACTGCAGCTCATGGTCCTCAGGCGCTCTCCATGCTGAATGCCATCCCAGGTGGGCACAATGTCACTGGACTCCACTGGGATGGTGCCTTCACCTGAGAAAAGGTAAGGTTTAATGAGAACAGAAAAGGAAAACATTAGAAATCTTGGCTTATTCAATAATATGCAAGAATGTATGACGAGACAGACGTGTAAATAGAATGTACAGTTGAGGACCAAATGAGAAGACTGTAGCATTGTCTACGGTAGCTCAAGAAAACTAGCTGACTAAACAAATAGCATCATCTGTAAGCATAATATGGCTATATATCAGGACTGTCAGAAAAATGTCTGTCACAATACATCATGAGGCTGTTTTTTTACTTCCATGTCAACAGTCAGGGTCAACACAACAGCTAACCAAGCACAACTGCCAACATCATGTGCAGACTTGTCAAGATGAATTCAAAGAAATACATCCACTTACCTGCCAACCGCTTATGTCATGTAATTGCTTTTCTACTATCCCACTGGACAATGGCTGTTTTGTCTGGCAAAAGGCCACGTTCACGTGGCTATAGAGAACCTCTTTGGCAAGATAACGGCATCCAGATGGTACGACAAACACTGCTGAGCGCGTCTTATCTAATCTGACATTTAGCGGACTAGAGTTGTGTACCTGAGGTCCTGGAATTACGCCACAGAATGTGCATGTGTTGGCCAATTAAAGTCACCATGAAATCAAAATGGACACTACGTTTTTTTTCTTCTGATAAATATTTTTATATTAAAAATGAATGGTTAGGGCTGGTTATTTTTTTTTTACATTGTAATTCGATTCTCATTTTGAAGAACTGATAATAATTCTTAAATTCCAAGAATCAATCTTTCAGTCTATGCTGTTTTTTTAAATTGTCTTAAACATTGCAGCACTTAATACCATCCAATAAATCTCAATAGGCTTTGCTATTCGTGATACGAAGCTTTCAAATTCTGTCAATTTTATTATAAAATTCAAACACTAAATGCTGTTTTGGCGCTCTTTAAAGTGGCGTGACATATATGGCACTTTTCCACTGGATGGTACGCTACGGCTCGGCTCAGTACGGCTCACTTGTGGCACTTTTCCACTGCATGGTACGGTATTCCTTCCTTTGGAAGATCTTGTATTTTTTTTTGTGCTGTCAAACGATTAAAATATTTAATCGCGATTAATCGCATTAATGTCATAGTTAACTCGCGATTAATCGCACATTTTCTAAATGTCTTTTAATTTCTTTTTGTTACATAATTTTTTCTCATTTTAATGCTCTTATCAACATGGGAAAGTGGATTGGCTTGTTTAGTACAAATGTTTTTTTGTATTATTATTATTGAAAATAACATTGGAATAGTGTTCAATTTCACACTAACATACCAATAATCTCTCACACAATGCAACACTGTCTATCAATAAAAGGGTGAAAGAAATACTGACGAGGTCCTGATATTGGCGAGGGGTGGAGAATTCGCATCATCTATGTGTGTGTGTGTGTGTGTGTGTTTGTTTGGCCATCATCAAGTGGTGTTTCAGACTGGACGTGGTGCGATGATGATGATAGCTCAGTTCACAACGACAAAACACACAGATCCGGCGTCTCGCGCTCGTCATCCACTCAAAACGTAACGCATTTGGCCGGCTCGCAAGCCGAAACGAGTGTGTGCGGCACAAAACGTCCTCGCGCTACGATCTGAAACCCATTCGTTTCAATTGCTTGCGCCGTGCGAGGACGTTTTGTCGATTCTTCGACCAAAGCGCAAGCGGATCTAGCTAGACCGTATAACAAAACAACAGGCACGACGCACACACTCGTCTGGGCTTGCGAGCCGGCTTTGAGTGGATGACGAGCGCAAGACGCCGAAATGGATCAGGATTCAGGACGCATGCCGTCCTGTTGCAAAAGCATGTGAAAAAAGTACAAAGTTTGCTAGGAGACCGTTAATCGCATCAATAAAAAAATTAACGGCGTTAAAATGGGTTTGCGTTACGTCAAGAATAACGCGTTAAACTAACAGCCCTAATTTTTTTATACCCCATTTATGCAGTTATTTACAGTTCTTTTTCAGTCGCTTACCGTTCTCCACCTTGGTTCTGAGCTTGCCCTGTTTTAAGTTCTCGAAGAGAGGCATGTGTCCAGAGAGATTTTCATCAGCAGCCTCACTGCACGACTTATCGAACAGAGCACCATCGCCACATGGAGCAGTGCTTTGAGATAAAGAAATAGGCATGCGTTATGTTTGCAGATGAATCTCTGTTCTAAAATCAGCGTGATAAGGGAAAGTGGATGTCTCACCTAATATAAAGATGAAAGGTGATGTCAGATTTGATCTTCAGCTTGCCATCATCTGCCACCTCAAAAATACTCCCTGCAGGTCTTTCCCAATGTTTCATCAGCTCACCGTACAAAAACCTGAGCCATACAGATTTTACAAATAAGTGTTTTGTCAATATATTGCTTTTTTTAATGGCACTAATAGGGCTGATCAAAATCTAATTTGTGTAAGTTACAAGTGGGTTCTTTTTGTGCATTTCTCTTTTTGTTGAACTCTAGATTAAACTGTTAAATATGTAAAAACGTTACATATAAGATTTATTACTGAAATATTAAGAAATTTAAAAAACAATTTATATATATATATATATATATATATATATATATATATATATATATATATATATATATAATTGTATTTAAAATACATTAATAAGTGTGTGTGTGACATGACAATCATTGGAGAAAGACAGCAAGCATAGGAGCAGATGCTCTCACAGTAACATCTTCAGAACACTGAATATATAGTCAATATTATTTATGAGCTGCTGTGAAATAAGACTCCATCTCGAATGAGAAGGAAAAAGCTGTAGAATGAAAGGAAAAATGAATTATGAGATTGAGAGGGAGAGAGAAAGTTCTGCTGCAAGCTGATACCGGATAAAGCCTCTCCTAGAGATGATTTCTGCGTGGCAGTCATTAACGGTGTCCCTCGAAGACTAAGCTCCTCTCCCTTAACACAGCGGTTTCCTACAGGCGTAAGACAACAATTATGGCATATCTCTAATTAGAGTGCATACATCATGTTGGCTCTGTCTGTGTTTAAGTCTATGGGTACCTGTCCCAAGGCTGACAACTGTTCCAAGTGTATCTGATCCGTTTCTCATAACAATGGTGGCAAGAATCTTCCTACCCAGAAGGCTGTGCTGGATGCGAGCTGTGAGTGCATTAAAGCGCTGATGGCTTAGCATGGCGATCTGATCATGCATCGTACTGCCTGATACTGGCAACTGAAAAACAAAAACAATTTTAGTAACTATTTTATTACATCTCTCATTTTAAGATTTTGATAGGTCAAGTGCAGAATTGACTGGTCAAATACTTTCCAATACTGGAAATAATGTACAACTGTCTCTAATCTAGGAAATCTGTTTCCTATCCACAAGTTTCCGAGGGCGCTCCTGTAAAAAATAAAGTGGGTGAAACTTCCGGTGAGGCGGCGGAAGTAGCATTTCAATGGTATTTTGTGTGTTAGTTAGCGAAGAGGCTAGCTGTTTTTCAGAGAATTATTTTACTATTTAAAGACGCAAATCTTTATGAGAGATGTCGTTACGGAGCTCAGGGACAACATGTGCGGTTCGCGGTTGTACGTATAACCGGACTAAACTAATTCAGTGGCTTAAACTTGATTGTTTTGAACATAAGCTGAAAACGAAATCGGAGTGATCCTGCCAGAGAGCCCGTCTCTGATCCTGCCAACGACTGTAGTTTCCATCATCTCCCAAAAGATGACGAAGAATCTTCCTGTGTACATTTGTTTAAATTCTTAATATTCTATAAACTCTATCAGCATGCATTTGGCTGTTCGCTACTGATGTTACACTAAACTAAGGATCAAAGCCTGAGTTGAGAGAATACCAAATGTGCCAGTTAATGTATTCAAGTGGCACATTCATTTATAATTTTGAATAAACTCCAAAGCACAATG
This sequence comes from Hybognathus amarus, assembly GCA_030378365.1. NCBI lineage: Eukaryota > Metazoa > Chordata > Actinopteri > Cypriniformes > Leuciscidae > Hybognathus > Hybognathus amarus. The sequence continues at coordinate 219,676 of JAQIUQ010007293.1, read as the reverse complement.
ACTAAGTGTGTATTTTTTATTTTAATTGTTTGTCAGCTCACAAAACTGTCTGTCACCATGCCTTGATGAGTATTGATTATTAATAATGTTATTATAATACTCCCAACCAACTACTGCGGAGGGTAAAGGTACTGTTATTTCACCCTTTTTAATTTCGTTGAGGTTGTGTTCCCACATCGTTAGCTGCAGTTTGGTATCGCTATAACTTGAATGACTGTCAACTCTTGAATGAACGAGTGTCAAGCATGTCAAGTCGCGCTTTGTTTACTTTGAACCGGAAGTCGCGCCCACTTTTGACGCAAGGGCTCATGGGGCGTAGGAAACTTGTGGATAAAATAAATATATCAAAATAACAGCATTAGGCAAACACAGGGCTCGAGACTAACGGCGTCCTATCGTCCTGGGACGATGGAAAATGTGTTTAGGACGAACAGAAATATTATCCAGGACGCCTACAGGACGAAAGACATTTTGTATGTATGTTCACAGGGCTCGAATTTCGGAGCGGGTGTTGCGCATAATTATAATCATTCCCGCAGGTCTATTTATAATGTGGGATATTCCCGCAATCCACACAGAATATAAAATCAAATCATTCTTTTAATAACTATCTGCCAGACGCAATTTCACAAACAGCGTGAGTGTTCAGCGGTGCCGCGTCTTTCTTCTCTCAAAATGTGTTGGCCAAGGCAAGCATCAGAGCGCTGCCGCGATAATACACACTCGCGTTCAGGAGTAGGGACATGACGGAATATTCACAGCACAGTCGGGCCAGCAGTGCATCGTGAATGAAGTTTACCATTTGCACGTCTCTTTAGTCTTACCAGTTTAAACATTAAAGCGATTTTAAACTAATCAGTGCTCGTGCGCTCTCTGGGATGATTTTCTGCGCGCATTCATAGAAAATCCGCCTCAAGAACAGCTGGCCAGTAACAAAAGTTATTTTTCACGGATTATATTGCTTTAACAATCAAAACTGTGTCTATTTCGGTCTTTGTGAGTATAATAGTCTAAACATAGTAGGTTTTGTCTTTAATAAGCATAAAACGCATGCCAGTGTAATGAACACAGGATCCGTGCTCTAGCTCTTAAAGTGACAGCAAACATACAGTATGTGTCGGTCATTAATTTTGTTGTCAAAACAATAAAAGAGAGCTTTAAGTTAAAGTAATCAGGATTAATAGCCTATGTATTTAATTTATTCAGGACTAAAATACTACCCAGTGTTATTTTCCATTTGATTTCTTTATTCAGTTTCTGTCTATGAATAATAGTGTTAGACCTATTCAAAAACTTTTCTCTTTATTTGTATCTTTATTCTATTGTTTTTATTTGTGCAACTTTTTTCAATTTTATTGAACAATTTAAATCAAGCTTCGTGTTGTGTAAGTTCTTAACAACATTACCCCATTGTAAAAATGCAATGAGCGCAAACATTCAGGCAAGATAAATAATAATTTTGTTTGGCAAAAATTAAGGTATTTTTTTAAGTCACAGTAGTTAAATCTGTATCTGTATTGCATGTTCAAACTTTAAAATCATTCATATTATCTGGATAATAGATTTTTTCTCTGGAAGTATGTAGGTTTGGAAATTTTAGAGAAATTCTAAATTAATGCATTACAATTTTACTAAACCCATTATATTTTAGTCATCTGAATTGTTTTAGTAAACTAACAGCTATGGATGATAATAACAAAGTACAGAAACAACATTTTTAATTTGGGACGGTTGACATTCACTTTAGGACGGTTCAAATTGTTTTTTAGGACGGTTCCAGGACGGAGGTGAAAAAAGTTAGTCTGGAGCCCTGGGCAAACATTAAATTGTTTGAAAACTCCAAAGCGAAGACCACGAGACTCGGGTGTATCTTTTTAAAGAAGGGTTCTTTTTTGCTGTTGCTTTGCTGTAGTAAAATTTTAGCCAAGTCAGACTGAAGGCAATACCTTGTGTTCATATACCTTACAAGGGGGAGGGGTTACATAGAAGTGGAGACGCCCTGAAACAAAGCATGTAAATGAAGTATACTGTAGTCTTAATGGAAATTCCCCAGCCCTGATCTCATGTAAATGTTGTGCGCAAAGTAGTTATAACAATCAAAAATAAATGTAGTAAACACATGAAGTAAAAAACACACCAAAAAGTTAATTTTGTACAGCTTTCAAATATTCAGACCCCTAACTTTGTTGCATAGTTAAAAGTTACTGCTTATTTTACTATGAACTTTTATTGAAGTGTCTGCGTGTTTATTACCTCTGGTGTGAGCTCTCCAGTACGTGCTGCTTTCTCTGCTTCTCCGATGAGCACTCGAAGAGCAGCGTCAGCTGCCTCCTGCTTCCCCTGCTTCTTATTACTAGCACACACTGCCGGAAACCAGCGCCCGCCCAATTTAGCCTGGTAAGTAAACCTTTAAAAAAAGAGATGAAATAAAATGTGATTTGAACTTTTTTATTGTGTGCCAGAGTCAGACACCGAGATGAGAATCCTGCTGCTTCTGTAATAAGCACATAAAGATCAATAAAATGTGACAAAGTAAGAGTGCAAGAGTACTTGGGCTCGTGTGAGAGTCCAGACTGGCCCACAAGGCGGATTTCAGCAGCGAAGCCGCGAGCACGGGCGTACTCGAGGAGACCGGACACTGCGTTGTTGTTCAGGTGGTTGATGAGGTCACCCACACCTGCTTCATGTGCCGCCTGGAGCTCAGATGCCGTCAGGGGGGTAGGGAGGGCATGCAGGAATCGCTGGTTGAGCCTCAGTCTCGGCCGGAGCCGAGAATTACCGGGAGGCTGGAAGAGAAAGATTGAGTTCAGTTCATAAGTATATTCAATTCTCTTTTTTTCCCATCTTTTAAAGTGCTCTTTTTCTTCTTGTATTGTTTCCAAATCTCTCTTCACCTTGTTAAGATGTAGTAGTCCATCTGCCATTAGCTCCTTCACGGCCTCCTCCGCTGCCAGCTGCTTCGCTGCTTTCTTACTGGGCGCTGAGGCTTCTTGGAAGAGACGTTCCCCAACCTTAACACGGAACATAAACCTGACAGGGGAAGTAAGAATAAGCAAGAAAGATGGTGGGAGAAAGAAGTGAAAGACAAATCAGTCACAATGGACACTTTTCAAATCTATTAAGGCAGTTTTATTCAATTGAGCTCTGATTCAAATAAATGCTTGGAAAAAAGTGTGGTTTCCACAAAAAATATTAAGTAACAACATATTTCACTGATAAAATATCCTTCTTGAGCACCTAAGACTAATTTTAAAATGATCATGTGACACTGAAGACTGGAGTAATGATGCTGAAAATTCAGCTTTGCCATCAAATGAATAAATTCAATTTCAAGTGTAATAATTTTGCAATATAGGTTAATTATTTTTGATCAATTAAGCAGCCTGGGTGAGCCAAGCATAAGCAAAAGACTTCTTTCAAAAACAAACCTTACGACCCTACTACAACCAACAACCTCTACCTTCTACAGCTATTCAAATGTACTAATATTTGTTACACCGAAAAAAAGCACACTGTAACTGAGAATGACACCGAAACAAAAATATGCAATTATCCATACAAGCATGCTGTCAATTCCTATTTTTGTCAACTAGAGCCAAAAAAAATTGCCTAGTAAGGCAAGTTTGGCAGGCAGTGCTATATTTACATCAAGGCCAGTAAACAGAATCGCTTTCTTGCTAAAGACCATGAATATCCACTGGCACATGACAGAACTATACATGCATGTTTGTGGAGGCTGTTCTGAACCGAACAATATTAAGATTTCTCATTTAATAAGTTAAACAAGAAATGAGGAGGAACTACATTCATCAAGATATCATACTACGAGTATGATATCTGCAATAATACAGCGACTCCATGCAAAGAATTGTAACTTATTTTCTAACTTACTGCTCCGTCCTAAAGTAAAAAAGCTTTTTTCCACAACAGAGATCAAGTTTCTCTGATTTATCTGTTTTGTGATGTTAATTAGGGTGTGACTGAAGGTTTTTCTTCCACATGTGTACACCCTTCTAGTGATGCATTTGTTTTTAAAGAAAATTGTGTTTTGAAATGAGATTTAACACACATTTAACATCTCACATTGCTGCTGCTTTCATACCAAGTGATTACAACAGAAGACGACAAAAAATCATACTGCACTAGGGACTACATTGAAACAGAAATGTCTAATTTTCAATAAGCACCTCATATCAAATCTGACTTAGACCAGTTCCTGAGATGGGGGTTTGTATTGAGCGCTCTGAGATCAATGAAAACACCCTGAAGCACACATGCAGACTATACATTCATTTCATTAAATATTCAGTTTAATAATCATACTAGGCCAGATCAAGATTTTAATCTTTTCTTGATTGTTCCTTTTAATTTGTCAATGCAACTTCCTTTGATGCAGACTCTTAATAATAAGACAGGCAATATACAGATAAAACAACATTTCGGCCCAGGATTAAAAAAAGCAAAAATCACACTGTAGGGGCAAAGGGAAGAAAGGACACAGACAAACACAAACGAGGAACAGACAAAGAGATAAGACTCAGCGCTACCAAAACGACAACATAAAAGCTCAGTAGGTTCTGTAGAGGCAACAAAGTAAAATGGGGAAAAAGAGTCGAGGACTAAAAGGAAGAGCGAGTATGAGGAGAGGAGATAGTACAGAATGTGCTTGGAGGTGTGGAGAATGTGAGGATAGCAAGGGGACAGAAGAGCCTGGCAAATAGACACAAATAGCATGCGATAAAAAGCATGTGGCTTTCTGTAGCAGGATTAAAGGGATGTAACCTAAAGTTCTTTACTGTGGAATGCATTTTACCGTGGATCATGGGGTGGCCCTTCCTGTTCCTGTCTTGAGAAACTGGATGGCATTCCCACTGCGCTGACTGTGCTCCATCAGGACAGAAACGGGATTCTTTCCTCCAGGTAGAGACCGAGAAAGAGCCTGGGGCGGAGTATCGGTGTCACCCTTTAGAAATGATATGAACAGAACAACAGAGGATGAATAAATAAACAAATGAATCAAGTTTATTTTAAATTAAAGTATTAGCTCACTTCAGAATTTAAATTCCCTGATAATTTACTCACCCCCACGTCATCCAAAATATTCATGGCTTTCTATCTGCAGTCAAAAAGAAATTTGAGGAAAATATTCCAGGATTTTTTTCCATATAGTGGACTTTAACGGTTGAAGGTCCAAATCGCAGTTTCAATTAAGCTTCAAAAGGCTCTACACGATCCCAGCTGAGGAATAACAGGAATAACGCTACAACTATTAGGTCAGGGAGAGCTAAATAACCTCATCATTGCATATAAACCAACAACATGTTTATTAGATCCAATACCCCCTAAACTAATGAAAGAAGTGTTACCTGTAGTGGAAGAGCCTCTTCTCAATATTATTAACTCCTCTTTATTCTTAGGTCATGTTCCAAAAATATTCAAGCTGGCAGTAATAAAACCTCTCATTAAGAAACTGATCCAAATAACCTAGCAAACTACAGACCCATTTCAAATGTTCCATTTATGTCTAAAATATTAGAAAAAGTTGTGCCCGCTCAATTGTGCTTTCTTGCAGGAAAATTATATCTATGGAAAATTCAGTCAGTCAGGATTCAGACCGCATCATAGCACAGAAACTGCGCTAGTTAAAACTACAAATGATTTACTTTTGATTTACAAATGATTTAGCTTCTGATACTATCTCAATACTAGTTCTACTTGATCTTAGCGCTGCGTTCGACACTACAGATCATAAAATACTCTATAAAATACATTTTGTCTGTTTAAATGGGGGGGGGGGATCACGTATAATAAGATAAGAAGATAACGTCAGTAAACTGTGGAGTGCCGCAAGGATCGGTGTTAGGCCCTCCGCTATTCTCAATATATAAGCTTGCCACTTGGGAATATTATAAGAAAACATGGAATTAATTTCCACTGTTATGCTGATGACACTCAACTATATATTTCATCATGACCAGATGAAAACATTAACTCATCTAAATTGACAGAGTGTCTCAAAGATATAAAATAAAGGATGACGCGTAATTTCCTGCTATTAAATTCAGATAAAAGGGAGGTATTACTTATTGGTCCAAAAAACTACCCGCAAAACCTCTTACAATACAAATTTAATATAGAAGGATGTCTTGTTACTTTATCCACTACAGTAAAAGACCTGGGTGTTATACTAGACCGCAACTTGTCTTTCGAACATCATATTTCATATGTTACAAGAACAGCCTTTTTTCCACCTTAGAAACATTGCTAAGCTACGTAACATGCTATCGGTTTCTGTTGCAGAAAAGTTATTCATGCATTCATGACCTCGAGACTAGATTCCTGTAATGCTTTATTAACTGGTTGTCCTGCACCCTCATTAAACAAGCTACAGTTAGTGCAAAATGCAGCAGCTAGAGTAAATATGTAAATATGTAAATATGATCATAGTACACCAATTTTATCATCTCTATACTGGTTACCTATTAATTTTTCTATCAATTACAAAGTATTACTACTGACCTATAAAGCCCTAAATGGTTTAGCTCCTGTGTATTTAATGGCCCTATCGCCCTACAGTCCATCGCGTTCTTTAAGATCACTAAATTCAAGGCTTCTGGTCATTCCTAGGATATCCAAGTCCACTAAACTAAAGGAGGGAGGGCGTTCTCAAATTTAACTCCTAAACTCTGGAATCGCCTTCCTGATATTGTTCTGACTCGCTGTCCCAGTTTAAAATTAGATTAAAGACATCTTTTTAGCCAAGCATTCACATAATGCTTACCTTTTATTCCTCCTTTATTCCTCACATAATGCTCCTACCTTTTTTGTAAAGGGCGTTTGACTTTGTCTTTGCGCGTTCACTTTGTAAACACTAGGTCAGTAATTTTTTGCTAGATAAACAAAATTATTCCTTATTCCTCGGCTGGGATCGTGTAGAGCCCTTTGAAGCTGATTTGAAACTGCGATTTGGACCTTCAACCTGTCTAAGTCCACTTTACGAAAAAAAAAAAAGAATCCTGGAATGACTTTCGACTGAAGAAAGAAGGACATGAATATCTTGGATGACGTGGGGTGAGTAAATTATCAGGAATTTTTTGTTCTGAGGTGAACTAATCCTTTCAATATAATAATCATAAATCAATATAATACTTTTAAATAAATATTTTTACATTGTAGGTAATATTCAAAATACATATTTTGTAAAATGCACATTTAAATTAAAGGGAAAATAGGACATTAAAGATATTATCTGTAGAAGATTAAATGATCAGTTTTCTTGCAACTTTGTAAACAAACATACCAGCATTTCATCTGACAGGTCAGTGGTTGGCTCAGCTCCCTCCATGCTCGGTTCTTTCTCTTCATCTCCATCTGTTCCCTTCAACTCCTTCCAAAGAATCTTCAGGGTTACGGCTGCAGCATCTTTTTTGGCCACTTTTTTGTTTGAACCCTCAGCTGGTGGAAACCTGCGACCATCTAACATGACCTGCATCCGAAACCTGGAGACAAAAAGAAAAGAAAGAAAATAAATAAATAAATCAAGCTATAAACTTGATTTAAATGTAAACAGTTTGTTTCTACTAATTCTTAATCATGCAATCTCATTAAACTAAAAATTCACTAACAAGAGAACATTACTTCTATAACATCTCCAAAAATAAATTGGCTGTTTCACAAATTCTTAAATTAATCACAGCTGTGATTAACAGACAGAGGCAAAAACAGGTCTTAACACAGGCAAACAAATGCTGAAATGCAACCATAAACAAACTTTTCATCTACTAACCGGGGCTCATGTGAGGGTCCAGACTGCTCCAGAAGTTGGAATTCACAAGTGTGTCCAAGATGCTGAGCAAACTCCATCAGCCCGCTAACTGGGTTCTTACTGCGGGCCTCCTCGAGTTTCTGTAATCTGCTTGACTCCAGGCTTTGAGCTGGGGGAAGGGGAGCAGCCAATGAAACGGCGACCTCGGAGCGGATCGTGTTCAGGAATTCTGGAATATCATCAGATGCCCACTGTGAACGTTCTCCCCATTACTGGCCGTATCCTGATAGTATGAGAACTGATTTTGAGGAGGTTGGAAGGAGCTCAAGTTGGAGGAGGAATGATCACTGGGTTTGGAGTGTGTTGACTCAAGGCCAGGTATGTTAAGCTCCGAGTTCCCAAAAATGTTATTGTTGTCCAACATCTCCACCAATGGATTTTTACCCCCATCCATCGGCACTGCTCCAATATCACCTGAAAAATCAAATTCAACATCTGGTTCCAACTTGACCGCATCTTCGTCTACAATCCCTTCAGCTTCCAAATTAAACATCTCGCCACTGTTAACATCCCGTTTTTCAGTCGCCGCAGCTTTTCGTTGGCGGTCCATCTTTTCCTGCCGGTGTGCACTAAGTGACCATGTAGGTGGAGTTACTTCGGTGTTGCGCCTTACATCACCTTGTTTCTCCATGGCATAGAGTGTGGGATTAACCTGCTTGGCACTGCGCATGCCGAGGTTCTTGGAGACCATAAGCGCATTACCCGAACCCACTTCATAGAGGTACTGTATGATCCTCTCTTTGACATCTTTAGGATCAGCCATTGTTGACAAGGTTACCAACTGGACTGCAGGTAAAAGAGTCTGTTGATCCTGGACAGGAATCAAGGTTTCACAGGTATCGTCACCTTCAGAGTCCTCCGACTGGTCACTGATATTGCCGTCAGCCTCTACGAGGATCTGTGATGCAGAGGGAGCACTGGTGTTGGTGAGATGCTCTGTAGCCTCTTGTTTTATGGTGTTGGTGAGACGCTCTGTAGCCTCTTGTTTTATGGATGAACTCAGACCTGGCTCTTTCACCAAATCCTTTGAAGACTGCGATAGGTCTCTTCCTTTGATTGGCTCACTGTCCTCTTCCTTGCAGAGTCTCCACAGAGGAGGAATCTCACCTTGCTTCACTGCTTGGTTTGTCTTTAAGAGGGCATATAAAGCCTTATTAACAATCGTTTTGGGAAGACCAAGCTTTTTGCCCAAGGCTCTTGCCTGAATGGTCTCTGTCTGGCCCGAGTGATGTCAAAAAAGCAAAGACCTGTTGCTGGATCTCTGGGGTCAAATACAGAGACTCTCTGACCGAGCCAGAAGAACTGAAAACCTTGCTAGAAATGCTACTGCAGGACAAAATGTCAGAGTTGTCTACCCTTGTTATTCGGTCACTTAAACTCAGACTATGAAGGCCAGAGGACACATCATCTGCCTGTGCATTCCAGTAATGCTTAGTCTGTTGATTTGGATAATACTGTCCCTTCTGATGAGGGTGATTCCACCCTGACTTTTTCTTGGGATTAAAGTTAGGCTCCCTTTGCCAGTTTCCTCTGCCCCTCGTGTAGCAGTCTCTTCTTCCGAAATTGTTACCACTTGTTTTGAAGTCTCGATAACCTGTCTGGTAGTGGAGAGGCCCAGTTGATACCTTTTCCCCTTGGCTGGAGGTTTGGGACCCTTGTTGCTGGGGTGCTTTGAACTGTGGAGCCTGTGCACTTTGCCCCCTGAGGAACCGCACCTGGTATTGCCGGAAACTTACACTATTTGGGTTCGGAGATCTGATCACTGCTGTGGTGGGAGGATGCCCACAGGGGTGAATCAGAAGGACTAGGGGAAAAGGATGACCACGTGGAAGCACGCCAGGAGCACCCGGGTAAGAGGAGTAAAGAGAAGGGTGCAGATAGTTGCCGGATACAGAGCCGGGGTTTGGGACACAAGGGCCCCGTTGACCAGTGGTCGTGTGAGAATGAAACTGAGGTTTTCCCTGTTGGGGAGGGAGGGAGGATCGCTGACAATCTTTGTTAAACCCTCCTTTACCTCTGCTCATAGCGCAGGGGTCGGGGGCGAGGAGGAAGTAGCGTTGGACTTGGTGGATGTGTTTGGATGAGACTCAGCTGTCTGGATGTAATATTACAATGATAGGAATAGGAAAGTATGTGCACTGCTTCCTCTGCAGAGAGACAGAAAAACAGAAAAATCCATTAAAAAATGCAAAAGTGAAAGCAAGCTTTTTGATGTTGCAGTGTCACACACACAAATTCTGTTGGCGCATTCTTGGCAACAGAGCAGACTGTAATTTGAACACTTGGTAAAAGGCTCAAAGATAAATTATTCATGTTTATTGTGACACAATCAATTTATTTCTGGCTTAGCGAGTAATTTGCGAATCCTTATGGTGAAAGAGAATTTGGTCATGGGTATTAGAGGAAAGCATTTAAGGATATTCTCTCAATGTGAGAAACTGTAGTAGCTTAAGCACAATGAGTAAAGCTGTGAGACTGGAAAAACATTGGAAAACAGAAAAAAACACTCTTTTTTTACACAAAATACAGTACTCTACTACAGCATAGTACATGTATGGCAAATTGCTGTGAGTTTAAAATAAGTTACTAATTAAGATTCACAATACAGCAGGTCAATAGAGCGTTTGGCCATCATTCATTATTTTTAATAGATTCAGGAAACAATAGCTCAGAAAAATAGCAAGGTTATCACACATTATAACCACATTAACATAAGTAAAAAAAACTACTACTTTTTGTTACATTCCAGTGTACAATGAAAATGAATATTAAAAACACATACCTCATATAATCCAATCAAACCCTAGCATAGACAAGAAATAATTCAGCACCTTGATGCAGCTCCACATTTTACTTCAGACATAATAGCGGCAGCGCACTTCCTAATTAAGCTTAAGCAAGAAGGAAAGTTATTCTGCTGCTCAATCTCTTTCCGTGTGCTCCTCCATGAGCATTCTGAAGTGGCAGTCACACTTGTCACTTTAATATCCCTAATACAAATCTGATATTTAAGTGGTAAGTGATATTTACACTCCTTTCAAAATACACTGAGTGTAGAGATGGCATTCAAATACCCAGGTACCAATACCACAGTACTAACACAGCACTCCAAGGTATTTTAAAGAATACCATTTTCCTTTTACCAAGAAAGAGCCTGTTGTAAGAGCAGAAAGTTTAGCCAATTAGCCATTTAAATAAATAAATGTCTTCAAAACTGAGTTGAGGTTGAAAACAACTGCACAAGTTTTACAAATTCCCATGACTCCCAGGAAAGTGATCTGTATTATGTTTCTGTTCAATTTTAAAATTTCCTGATAGTTTTAGCTGGGTGTTATATCAATGACCATGGAAAGATGGGAACCATATAAAAATTTAGAACAGGTTACACTATCACCAAAAAGCATAAGTGGGGCCCTCTAAGGATAAAAATAATAGGGTGTTTGCTACAATACTATTGTATCTAAAGCCTTCTTTAAAATGAATTACTGACTCCTAGTTTTAGCACAGATTCTAGTAATGGTTTAGTCACTTTGACAAAAAGAGTGTTTACCTACACAAATAAAAACCCATTCAGACGAACACGAATAATGATATATACATACCACAAAAACACCTAAAGGTAAAAGACAGATGAACTTTACCGATAGACTAGGTAAGGCCCAGACTCGTGCACTGACTAAACACTGTTCCGCGTGCTAAACGAAAATGAAATAGACGGATTAAACTCCAGCAATACTCCTCCGTTTCCCCTGGTGGCCTCTGCAAATGGTTTAGATCCACAAACTCCACAACACGAGATGAGCCTGACACTTGTCTACACTTTTGGAAAGTGTGTTGGGAAAACGATAATAAGCAATAAAAGAAAATAGAAACCATTCGTGAACGCAGAATGTTGCGAACTAGTTACAGACCACTTTAAGTTTCGTTTTCTATTCTCCTCCAAGCTCTCAACCTGCATTTCGCTAAAGTGACAGCAGGCGGCGCCATTAGTCAGGAGCTTTTGAAAGTTTCATAGGCCTATTTTACAGTTTCATACTGTTATTACACCATTTAATTATGACAAAATCCCAATGGAGTAAAATGTATCTGAAAACACAAATACCAATAAATCCTGGTTAATAAACTGTGAAACAACTCGTGCGGGGACGACTGTATTCATATTACTGCATATCAGTTAACAGCGCGACATATTAATACTGCATTGCACTACTCATTTTATCATAGCCGTTGAACTATTGGTTTCGTTTCAGATTTCACCAGCCAGCAGACGGAAAGCAAACCTCCACCTGCGACCCTCCCAGATGCATAATACATGAGGTTACAGTACTGTGACCGACATGAAACTGCACTGCAGTTTATAACCTTCTGCTAAAGCCTGAGTGGCTTAACATCTTCAGGATCTCGTAAGTGTAAAACGGTTCTGAGGATGCGCGTGCCTCGGCTTCACTTCTCTAAAAGAAAAGGCCTGGAAAAATACTGGTCATGTACAGACAAATGTCTCCAGGAGGCGCTTAAAACGAATAACGTACTTTTTAATTTAACGTTAAATGTTTTTATACAGCAGTAGTGTGGGCTGTAACAGTGTGAAGTGATTGTATAAATAATCATTATGGTACTTACTTTTTTATATTGACCAGAATACCTATTAAAATTTGAACAGTTCGATTTCTATAATAGTATTTAATAGGTAACCACAGAGATATTGAGGCCTAGTCCCTCCGCTTCCGTCTCATGGGACCTTATTTCGGGAAATTATATATATTTCTTGACTTTGAAAGTCAAGAAATTAATAGTTTGTCATAATACAGAAGAGTAACATTTAGTTTTATGTGAAAATCGCTAAATAAACTAACGCTACATCTCCCGGGAAGCGAAACAACGAGCAATATCCTTTGCTTGTATGCGTGTCTGATTCAAAACACTCAGGCATGGCGGCGTAACGTCATAATTATACATTAACGTTACGATTATAATGCAAGGCTATAAAAAATACAGACGTTAGCTTCATTAATTGAGAGAAATGTGCGTCTTTTGTGGCTTGTAGTCTTCGGTCTTAAACCTCAATAGTTTTACATCAAACTGCGACTTTCTTGAATTTAAAATGTATCTTTTAAATTGACAAACATAATAAGTAATTCAGAGCACAATTAAAACGAGATCAAAAAGATTTTTTTGTCTTTCGCCCTTTCCGAAATAAGGTCCCAATGTGGTCGACCGGAAGGGGAGGGACTTGGGCTCTCTACAGAGATGCCCGTACAAAAAAAAGAAATGTGGTACTATGTCTTTGCGTTATAGTAATCTCATGGTATTATTTTTGTTCTTACCGAACAAAAAACGTGTTTTCTAAACCAATCCTCAAATTATCTTCTTGGTCCAGTATCAACAATCCCTTTAATTTATGAAAACCGAAAACAAACCGGTACAAGGACATCGGAGGTTGCTCATTTTAAATGAAAACATCGCTGTATACGCAAGTAAGCGAATACAATCCGCTATAATATATCATTTGCTAATCATCAATTCAACTGTAAACATGCAACAACATTCAATTAGAGGTAACTAGGGTAAAAATAATCAATGTACACGGCATATGGGCTATTCTTTCGACAGCCAACGCCAATCCGCGATCGGATAAGCTTTGAAGCATTTCTCTCACTCCAGGAAAATCCACTTCCCACTCCGTTCAGAAAAAGCGTTGATATAGTAAACTACATAAATCTATGTAGGTTAGATGGAGTAAACATACTTACATGCGCAGACGACGTAAACAATCCTGCAACGTCCCTGCAAGAGGCCACATGCAGATTGAAAACACAGCGCTGGTGAATGACAATGAAATGTGGCGCGTAGCTGCGACGGTGTTTTTGACGCTCTCTGATGACGTAGGGCTTCGCAAGAAACCGCAATGTGATCCTGAAAGCACGATCGTTTATTAATTAAATGAAATAGCGATTTGTGTAATGCATGACTTGAAATTGTTTTAGTAAATAATGCTCGGTATGGTTTATAGCTATTCACAGTTTCGATAAGTATGAAAGAATGTATTATGATATCATAATATAAAGAATAATACTCAGTTGGCTGATTTTCCTCACTCCGGAGCTTGAGGTCCTTTGGGAGTAACTAGGAGGTCCGTGAACAAGTTTAGAGAAATGCAATGTAAAAAAAACAAACTAATAATAATTTTAAAATGATTAAACCATAGCCTACTTAAATATACACTACCGGTCAAAAGTTTAAGATCGGTAAGATTTTTTATGTTTTTAAAAGAAGTATCCTGTGCTCACCAAGGCTGCAATTTTTTTGAAAAAAAAAAATACACAAAAAACACAGTAATATTGTGAAATATTATGACAAGTTAAAATGACTTTTTATGTTAATATATATTAAAATGTAATTTATTCCTCTGAAAAAGCTGAATTTTCAGCATCATTACTCCAGTCTTCATGTGTCACATGATCCTTCACAAATCACTCTAATATGAGGATTTTATGCTCCAAAACATGTATGATTATTATCCATGTTAAAAACAGTTTTTTTAAATTTTTATTTCAGGATTCTTTGATTAATAGAAAGTTCAAAGAACAGCTTTTATTTAATTAGAGTCTTTTCTAACATTATAAATGTCTTTACTGTAACTTTTGATCAATGTAACTCATCCTTGATGAATAGAAGTATTGATTTCTTATTTATTTCCCCCCAAAATAAAATACAATTCTTACTGACCCCAAACTTTTTAAAGAGTATTGTTTAATTTAACAAAAGCTTTCCATTTCAGATAAAAGCTGTTCTTTTGAACTTTCTATTGATCAAAGAATCCTGAAATAAAAATGTAAAAAACTGTTTTCAACATGGATAATAATCATACATGTTTTTGGAGCATAAAATCATCATATTAGAGTGATTTGTGAAGGATCATGTGACACTGAAGACTGGAGTAATGATGCTGAAAATTCAGCTTTTTTTCAGAGGAATAAATTACATTTTAATATATATTAACATAAAAAGTCATTTTAAATTGTCATAATATTTCACAACATTACTGTGTTTTTTTGTGTATTTTTTTATCAAAAAATTGCAGCCTTGGTGAGCAAAAGAGACTTCTTTTAAAAACATAAAAAATTGTAAACCGATCTTAAACTTTTGACCGGTAGTGTATAATATAAAAAAAACATAATATATTAATCAATTACAATCAATTAAAAATTGTACAAATAATATTTTACACATTTAAAATAGGCCTATATTTTTAGGTTAATTGGGTCTTTTACATGAAAATATGTAGCTGCCTTTAAAAATGTAGGATGAGGATCACTAGGGATTGCAGGAGTCATAGCCTATTTGGCAGTTCATGGCATCTAAAAGATTAAAAGATAACCTACTCTGGAGGTAGCGATATGTCCAGACTGTCGGCTGCAGCCTTGTTTTGTCTGATTTGGTGAGCAAACCTAACCAGACAGTTCTAAAGGTGTACATGACAGACTCTGTGACTACTTAATAGACCCATATCAGCAGCCTTAGTGGCAGGTTGAACTTCCTCACCTGGCAAAGGCAGTAGAAACTTGTACTAGGCCTGACGCTCACGCTGCTGCTGAAGTGACACAAGCCGTCTTGTGTTTCAGGTCCCATTTGTTCTTTAATTGTTAAATGCCTGATAAAATCACTAGGGTGAAGGTCAGTGACATGACCCACAGAGAGCAACACTACTGTTACTAATCCCATTCACAATTTATACAGCTGCTGAATTATTCCTGCGTTGGCACCTCTGCCCACATCTTTTTGATGTGTATAAGATACACTTTTCAGTGTATCCGTCACTGGTTCTCACTGAGAGGTCACCAAAAGGTCACACAGACAGAAGCTTTGGGTCAATAAATCAATTTATTTAAAAGAATATGTTACATTTTATTATAATGCTATGAACAAACATTTTGCCTTTACATTAATTCATATCAACTTGAGATATCAATTTCAAAACCTCCAGGTATAGTTTGTTTTGTTTTATTTGCTGTGTGTCCTACATTGCTTCTTTAGGTTCATACTAGTCACTTTGTGCCTGATTTTTTGAAAAGGTTACCCAAAAACTCACAACGCTGAAAATACTGTACAGAGATATTTGAGTTTGAATTCCATATTCAAATAAATTAAAGTTTTCACCAATAGAGAAAAACAACCAGAGCAAACAAACGGAGAGAATGAAAGAGTAAAGAATGAGAGAGGGGAGAGACAAAGTCAAAAGTCTCATCTTAAATCTATAGACAAGCCATCTGACAAGAAAGAAGAGACATTTGTTTCGTATGCTTGCACAGAGGCTTTGCGTGAATCTGTGAAATCCCATAATAACCAGCATAACTGTTATATAAGACAGTAATCCAACACGACATAAATGGTTCTGATGGTTCTGTTCAAAGTCTTTGCTTATTCAATTTGTCTATTAAACAAATATTCCTGGTTGAATACTAGCCTATTCATTTCAGTTAAAAGGTTAATCAAATAAAAAAGATACAATCAAGGATATGGTGGAGCCAATTTTAAAAAATAGATTTAAAAGCAGAAATATGAAGCTTATAAAATACAAATTCTTGTAAAACTTGTGAATTATTTTAACTGTAAAGTCTGCAAGTTGGATATAACATTTTACAGAAAACAAACAATCTGAGAAACACACACACAAAACACGTGTTAATACACATTATGCCTTGTGACTGCATTAAACGTCAGTATTTATCTTTTCCAGATTGGCCCCATTAGTTTCCATTATAAGTGCCTGACTGTAACCCAGATTTTTAATTTAAACTACTTTTCATGGTAAACATTGTGCCGATTAATATGAATTTGTATTGAACCAGGAATATTTATTTTAAGTCAATGAATGTGATGAAACTTTAAAAGGAACAATGCAGTCTTTTAACACACATCACACGTATGTTATTTAAAAAGTGCAAAACATGTCCTGACTGGTCTGGTCCGACAGATTTGTATGCGCCTGCGCTACAATAAGTAAAATTGGAGCTGGAGGGGAAGGGGATAATTAAATGCTCACACACTCACAGTTTGATGTAGACGGCTTCCTGTTCGGTCAGAGCCACCTAGTGCTGAATGAAGGCATGACAACCTAAAGCTCATAAAACAAGCAGCCCAATATTCACGATTAACACTATTGGCTTTCCAATTCAGTGCTTCACATTTATAACACTGTTAATACTGTTAAACTGAAGTAATATATGAGCTGAGTGAACACCCACACAGCTCTGATACAAATGATTTGTGCGCAGGTGGTTTTTTTTTATGCCAGATCCACACAAACTCTGCAGATTTCCAAAACTCATAATTGACACGTTTTTCAGCCCTTGATTGTTCACTCATTAATTTATTCATGCATTTAGCTATCAATATAGGTATCTTTAGCTGCATGTGTTCAGGTCAATGACAAGCAAGAGTGTCCATGAGGAGAAAATATATAGAGTCTATTAAAATAATACCTTAATTGAAATAAAACAGGCCCAAAAATCCAAGTACATATATATATATATATATCATATATATATATATATATATATATATATATATATATATATATATATATATATATTTATTTATTTAAATATGTATGTCTTTGAAAATTCTGG
The DNA here is from genome assembly GCA_030378365.1 of Hybognathus amarus. NCBI lineage: Eukaryota > Metazoa > Chordata > Actinopteri > Cypriniformes > Leuciscidae > Hybognathus > Hybognathus amarus. The sequence goes on along the minus strand of JAQIUQ010007293.1, from coordinate 202,222 downwards.
TAATATAAATTATTCTGGTTAATTTATTTAACATATGGACACTCCCAGTTTTGACAAAAAAGTTTGAAAACACAATATGGGCTTTGTTATAATTATACCAAATTTATCAGTAAAAATGTAAATATGAGGAGCCTTTGAAAATGGTGCAAGGGAAGTCAAAGAAGTTGAAAATCACTCATTTAAAACTTATTTCGAAAATGTATTTAAATAAAAAAAAGTATTGTTTTTACCATTATTATGAATTATCATCATTGTTTTTTGGAGGGGAGGGGGAGTTAAACCACATGACTTTAAATCCAGGACCACCCTAAAAAAGAAGGAAAAAATTAATTAAACTTACAAAAGATGTGTATTTAATATCTTTATATTCATTTTGATTTGAATAAATAATAGATTTAAAAGGAAGTCACGTCATTGACCCATTTAACACATTTTAACAGGAGAAAATTCCATTAAAATCTGCACAGAAATTACATCTGGACCTGGTGATAGCTAATGCAACCAAATACTGCTTTGAAGAATAAGACAGATGTAAGCACAAAAAAACCCCAATTAAATTAAAACCTCAGTTCAGCTAAAGGGCTGAAAATCTGTACAAACCTACTACCAACACAGTGGCAATAGTGAGGTAAGAGACAAATTAATGTGGAAAAAGCATGGAAAGTATTGATCCGTCTCTCTTGCCCTCGCTTGAAAAGCCTTTTTTCCCTCTCTTTCTCTTTCCCTCTCACTCCTGATTGTCCAAGTGGAAAATGTAGTAATGTTTTTGTTTTATATTCTTTTTTGTTTAAAGGTCCACTATGTAACTTTTTGATTTTCAAAATGTATATAATGAGCAAATACATCATGAATCCATCTTCCAAACTGCGTTTTCCTGAATCACTTCGTTACGCCTAAACAAGAGTTTATATTCGGGCTATTTTAAACCGAGCAGGATGCCACTACCGGTGTGACCTGTATAGACATAAACTCCGGCCACAATGTTCTTCCGCAAGACTCCTGCAGTTTTGTTTATTAATCGCTAGAGCGCTAAAAGTTACACAGTGTACCTTTAAATTGTCACATTCTGAGAGAGCATCTCTGCCCTCACAGGTATACGTGTTAGTGTCAGGATGATACATTAGTCAGTTCGCTGACGTTTCCATGTCTTTAAATTGACACACTCCTCAGAAGCACAGTTCAGTCTCTCAGTTGTCAGCATCTGAAGACCTCGTCTTGTGACCAGTCACATGACATGAATTAGTCACAATGCTGGTGCCATGTCAATGACCACGTCCGTCTCCTGGAGCGTTACAGTCTTTGAGTGCCGTCTCTTCTGTCCTGAGCTGGCGGTCAACTCCAGTACGTCCAACATAATTCTGTCCAGTCCAATGAAATGAAATGACGTAAGTCTTTAAAAGTCTCTTGTAGTTTCTTATTTTCATCATTGCACTGTGATGGTGTCATTTCCTGCTTCATATCTTCGTATTTCACTATGTGTGTATCAGTGGTGGAGTGCATGTAAGCATATGGGACTGGTTTGAAATGTTTTCTGAGTCACTGTATGCAGCTTTTAGTGTACGTGTGCATGTTTTTGAGAATTCAAGAGGAGATGATCTCTTCATTCATGTGCCTCCATCCCTTCTGTGTCTCAACAGCTGGAAGATATTCTGTCAAAGATAGACATGCTTCAGAAGAGCACACATTATAGATGGACATTAATGTCCACAATTCAATATGGAGGCAGGCATAGCCTTACCTTACCGCACATACCATCTTTACTGCAGTTTTTATTGTCCTTGTCTGTGGCCTCCTCTTCAACCTGAAAAATTATATCAATCTTATAATAACACAGAGCAAAAGACAAGCAAACACTAATTTAGAATACAAGTACCCACCTCTTTTCTCCATTTGAGCTCACAGAAGACTCTCTCAAAGCACTCGTGCATGTAGTTGAACTGGAAAAGAAAAGGCATCTTTAGTGCGCAAGAATAAATGCAAGTTGCAAGATCACATGGACATACAAGACTCACATAAGGAGTAAAGATTTTGACCCAGCGAGGTTTCTTCTCCCCTCGTGCGTACTCGAAACAGAAAGCCATTCCCTCTTCATCCGTGTCCCATCTCTGCATCTTCGGACCATTCGAACGCTATCACCTGATTCTTTAATCGCACAAAAGGGAAACTCATTAAGCAGTTGAACAGTTTTTTCAGAGTGGTATCAACAACATGTACTACAGTTAATTTAATATGACACCTAGCAAGCAATGATTCACACATTCACCTCTAGAGTGCCATCTTCTGTGCACGCATGGAGTTTAAAGTGGTGGATGCTTATCGCTGTGACGACGTGACCTTTCCTACGTGAGTCACAGGAGCAGTGCGGGAAAGTGATCTCATTGTAACCCTCACATGTCCTCAGAATACCTAAATACTACAGAGGAAGATGGTACAGAAGATTCAGATTCATTTTTTCACAATCACCTTTCAATTAGGGATGTACTGACATTAAAACTTTTTATTATCAATGTTGAGAACCATTGTGCAGTGCTGTCTGATATTTTTGTGGAAACTACGTATACAAGAACAGCAATTCTGGGGCACACATTATAGATGGACATTAAAATGGAGATACAATTTATAAAAAACAAACAAATTCACTTAAAACAAAACTTAATAAGTGATCATAATTATGTCTGACCCATTCCAAATGTTTTCCGAAATATGGTAGCACTGATGGACCAAAGAGACATTTGCAGTAAAAACTGCATTTAAAATGCATTTAATAGCAATATATTGAAACGTCTATTTATATACTCGATTATATTTAATATGAGAGAAATAGACATGAATGCGAGACACATCAAATCTTTCACTTTTAGGTAGCAAAACATTTTTTAGAAAATTCTACCAGAGTAACCCCCCAAATTTTTCATTATTGGATGAACGATCCCTTTAACCCCCAGAACTCCATTCGTTGGTTGTGAACTGAATTGTTAGGAGACTGACCATGGTCATTTTCCTCTGTTCAGAGAGCTTTTGGAGTTGGTAGGATGTCTCTCCCACTTTGATAAATCCCTTTTTCACATCATCCAGAGCCTGAGAGAGAGGAAACAAGTAAACACCAGTACAGACTGAAAACGCTTAGACAAAACACACATTTCTTGAGAAAACACACATAGACAAACACACATTTTCTTGAAAAAGCGCACACACACCTGATGGAAACAATAGTTGATAGCCAGCTCGTTGTCATTGAGAAGAATCTCTTCCTCTGTGGTGAAGAGCCACTTGCGGAGTGTGAGGCAGGTGCCTGGGATGGCAGATGTGTAGTTTTGGACATACAGCTTGTGTGGAAACTCATTAGGGGCCAGCTTGCGTGCTGAGAGATCGAGAGACAAAAATAAGAGGCAATAAGCAGTAAGAAACCGGGACAGACAGAAAGTGTGAAAATAATGAGTCTGAGACAAAATCATAGAAGGACTTTATATACTCATTATCATTATATATTACTTTATATCATTAATATTATATATTGAGGTATAAAAGTTATATAAAACCAGTCAATAAATATTGAGCTTGATTTGAACACAAGACCCTGCTACTTAAACACATGAGTTGAAACATGCTAGCCAAACATGTTCATTACAAGCACAGTGATTTTGACGCATCAAATCATAAAATGTGGATGGGGTTTTAAAGATATTTTAGCATGAATCACACAATGGAAAACCACACATACTGGTGTGCACACCTACACATACATTTTGGTTTCCTTAAGTGACTGGATAAGAAGATTAGTAAACAAATAGGTATGAGATAAACCCCATACATACAGATACATATGTGTAAGTGTGATGTTGACAAGTGTATATGATTTATAAAAAAAATAAATAAAAAAAACAGCATCTGGTCTGTTTCTGCTTCAGAATAAAAAGGTAATTAATAAGGTTTAAAATGAATACATTTACATTCTGCAAAATTAGGTCACAATTGTAAGATACAAAGTTAAAATTTCTTAATCTGTGAAATTGGTTTCCTTTAATTTCCTAGTTATATAAAAATTATATTAAAAATATACAAACATGAACAAAAGACTTCAAGTAATGACGGAAACAGTTTGATGCATTATTGCACGCCATTTCATCTCATTTCTTAGGACGCATCTAAAAATATAAATATTAAACTGAATTTTCACAAGCAATTATTGTAATTCTGCATCAGTGAATTGCTGTACATTCACAGAAGAAAAAGAAAAAAACAACACTGTGTAACAGTGAACTATTCTGCTTTATGCCAGTGTGCTCTGCTTAATCACTCACGCCCATGCGAATGCTCCACTCACCGGTTACAGCGAAGTTTCTCTCAAATCCTGTTTTGACATTAAATTCAATACATTAGGCCTATAGATAATGGTTAAGATATTTGAGGTGTTAAAGCAATATTTTCTAAAGTAGCAGGCTATAAATAAATGTGATGTGCAAACATCCAGGCAACACGCATCCAGATGGTTTCTTAACTGCAGTTCTCATTTATTTTTATTTGTATGTTTATTTTGTTATTGAAAGGAAAGTATGATGTTCGTCAACTTGTAAACTTGATTTAACTTGAGGAGAGCAAACAAATGCTTATTTATTTTGATTCACAAATGCATCATTTTTAGTGATTTGATTTGCTTTACTTAAATACTAGAATATTACCTCTTGTGCGTGTTATATAGCAGTTTGTGAATATATCTAGGTCTACAATCTAAGTGCATGACAAAAAGTTATTGTCTCCTAAAGGATATAGTCGATTCGGAACTGCCGAAACGAGTCAGTAATTTCAGTCGCAATTGCGGTTACATGCCTATGTAACAATGAAACAAATTTGCATTATACCAGCCTATGATCTTCATGGGCTATCTGCGAACAACATCTACTTTGACCTGCCATCAAACACTGTAATTGTAGCTGAGGCCTGGAAGAGTTTGGTTAGCGTCTGTTCATATCAAGAAGACTGTTTTCAGGGATGAAAATGCAGACGATTTGTTTAATACTCGCTAGAATTGGTATAGAAAAAACCAGACGCCTTTGTTACTGTTCGTATCCTTGTGTATCAAGTGCTGAGGAAGCCTCTGGAAGCTGGTATTCAGATATGGTAATAGGCATTCCCCCCACCCTGAAAAGCGATTTATACTGGAATGCAACCTAAACCGAACACGATATCAAAAGATGTAAAAAATCTGAACGATTAACACCCTTAGACACTAGTAATACTTAAGACATATAACAGGCATATAACATTGTCATTCAGGAAAAATGATGAAGAGATCTCACCAAAGGAGTGGTTAATGACTTCAAACAGAGCAAAATAACTTGCAGTAATGCTGTCCATCCCAATCTTCATTACTACAGCCTGGGGAAAAAAGAGACAGTGAGAATTAATGAAATGTGTGAATTTAGATACTGATTTATTTAACTCAAATGAGTTAAATACATTACCTGGTAGACCTGGTCTGTTGTGCAATTCTTTCTCACCCGGACCGTAACTGTAGTTTTGTCTGGCATTGCTATCCTTAGCTCCACATCAGAAACACCGTTATAATTCTAGGAGAAATGAGAGAGGTTCTTAAAAATACAGTCCAAACAGATAAAGCAGTGCTAAAGGCTGCTTGTCCATCGTGTGCCTGAGAAACACCCTGACAAGGTACAGATTCACACTCACAGCTGAGCAATGCAACATGCAAATGCAGTGGCGGGCCGTGCATTTCACACCTAGGCCTTCTGTCCAACCTGAATTAATAACTTTTAATAGTGTATCAGTGCAAAGCCTCTCTATAATTGTTGTTTTTATTTTGCAACCGCAGTTATTGGATTAATGCGGCGAGTTCGGGAAAGGACCGGTAGAGAGAAACGAGCGCGTGAGTTCGGCTGGTGCGTTTGTACAGTGGTTCTTGCGTTCCGAATCCGATTATAAGTTCAGAAACGGAGCCTCCCTTATCTTGTTGTTCAAGGGCTACAGTAGTCCCTTTTCAGACGTTACAATAGTTTGAATGTTTGAGAAAATTCAGACAAAAGTTTCGATCATAAATTTATAAGAAAAGTTGAGAAGAAAATCATATTCATCACGGGGAAAAAACATTAAACTCACCAAAACTACAGATTATTCTTTACACAAAATCCATCCTTATTTCTTTCCTCAAGAAGACTTCAATTACTGTTGTACAGGTTAACTGCGCTTCAGTTCCAACAACGTCGTGTCTGTCTCGTCATATTCCTAGCATAAGTTTTTATTCGCTTTATGGCTGGGAGTGCCTGTCGACAGAAGCACACAGTCACCGCAAAACATGACGATGTGTACAGCTGCCCCATGCTCTCACACAGAGTTTTGAACGAAATCAGCGAGACTTTTGCCTTCAAAATCATTTGTTTCATAACTTACATTAACGTTAGTCAGTTCTGTTTTTACCCGGAGAGATTGAATAGAGTTCCGTTATTCTGCGTTTAGCTCAGGCTGAATAAGGGATTTATTTCTGCTGGAGGTCGAGCAGGGAAAGAAACATTAATTTTTGGGTTGAAAAACGATTACATCTACAGGAATATATATTTAGCTTATGCAGTTTGCTACAGATGCGGATAGGGATGCTCCGATCAGGATTTTTGCAGCCGATACCGAGTACCGATTTCTTGTCATGGTGATCGGCCGATAACGATACCGATTCCGATGCTTAATTGACTTAATAAAAGACAAATAAACAAAATGGAACAGTTTAATGCAGCTCATAAGGTTTATTTAAACATTGTCCAATACTGTGGAGGACAAAATAAACATTTAGTCTCCTAAAATGGAGAAGTCTGATGTAACTTAAACATCGTCCAATACAAGTCTGAGCAGGACAAAATAAATAAATAAAAAAATCAAACAACATTTAAACTCCTAAAAGAACAAATTGAAGTGGTTTGATACAACTCATTAGGTTTAATTAAACATTGTTCAATGTTAAAGAGAATAAAATAAATAGAAACATTTAAACTCCAACATGGAGAAGTCTGATGTAACAAATAAGGTTTAATTAAACATTCTCCAATATAAGTATCACGTACGTCCTCACGCGTTGACGTCATCAAATCGCGATCGGTTTGTAAGATCGGCCAAGTTAGTGAGTACCGATCGAGTCAAAAATTGTTATGATCAGCCGATACCGATCTCCGGCCGATCGATTCGAAACATCCCTAGATGCGGATACTACCACTAAAAGTATGCGGTCTGTACGCAGCATCCAATCAAAAATTGGCTGATTTCTGATCGAAATCTGATTGGCTGATTAAATCTAACGGATTATCTGATTGGTTAAAGAATTGCCATTCATTTATACTACAGGCGCCCGCACTGTTCAATTCTGAAGGCCTCCAGGCAGATTTATTTACCTGGCAACGCATGATGGATGAAATATGATTGTACACAAGCTCTAACATAAATACATACTACTGAAAGCAGCGCAACCAAGAGAAAAGCTATGAAATTAAGAGAACTATTTGGAATAATTTAATGCTAATTCATGGAAAAAATATATTAAAGTGCAAGTCAGTGATTCTCGATAGTGTTTAGGCCAGCAGAGAAGGCCTTGCTGGCCCTGACGGCCCACCACTGTGCAAATCCGTACACAAACAACGACATCTCTGCTACATTTTCAAATGAAGGAAATTCAAAATTCCTCAACAAATTAAACAGATAAGACAAGATCAAGAACTTTTTACTAACATTAGGCAAGTATATGTTTCACTGTGGATTGCCAATACGATTTTGGTAATAATCCAACTCTAATGGATTATATTATTAAAGATAGATAGTAGGCCTACACCACTAGACTAGTCTAGCTAGCTATATGATTGCCAAACAATAAAAAAAATGTGTTCATATTTGTGGAGGGCGTTCATTCACAAATTCACTTTTTATGGGCATTTTTGTCTGCCCCTTTCAATGCAAATGAGCTGCTGCTCCCTTTTAAGAGGGCTGAGCTACAACAGCTCAAGTCCTTTTACATAACACTCACAAATGCACAAAAATTTCTACAACTTTTGGCTTTTTGTTCAAATTGGAGTCAGACAATGATGGAGAGACTCAAGAACAAGTGACATGTAGAATCCAACAGGACATTTCTGAATGGTTAATTGTTGACTTTAGGTAGCTTATGTGTGGTTATTTTCTAGTCATTGATTAGCATATTCTGTCATGATAATCTATAAATCGCATTCCTGGGGGGGGAACATTGACATTGAATGTGTTTCCATGGTCATGAGAGAGTGGACCGAACCCCTAATTGCGAATACAAAAGGACTAAGGGTGTCACGATTTGGATTTTAAATCTAAATCAATACGAAATTAATTCACAATCTCCAAAATCAAATTAAAAAATTGAATCGCTGATGTTGCCACGCTCCCCTGTCATGTCATGAAAAAACACACGTTAAAGTGCTGCGAGTCTATGGTCAACCTTGTCTAACTTAGCTACAGCCATTCAAAAGATAGCATGGCAACTGCAGATGCATGAGACTGTAGTAAACTTTTCTTTCCTTGTAGAAAAGTTAGCAACTGAGGAGACCAGGAGACAATGGACGTTTTCCAAGCAGAAGTTCTTTATTGCTCGTAGCTGCAGTCATGTCAACATCGTCTCACTAAGGGAGAATATTCCCTTACAAATTATACATTTAGAGGGGAGGAGTTTACATGGGGAGGGGACTGAAACAAAGCATGCAAATGAAGAAGGAACACACCCTACTTTGAGGGCATTACCAATCCAATTGAATCAGCATAACTATTCAGATGCTGATTGTATCCAGGAACTCTGGTTCCAGAGAGCCATCCCAGAGCCATTAAAGACAAAAGATGGAAGTCTCCCCTATAGCTAATCCAATCAAAAACAGGACTATCGGGAAAGGAGACTCTCGCTGGAGACTCAATAATCATCTACTAAACTTTCAGGTTTTATACCATTGGAGACAAATTTGTATTCCTCCAAGACCCATCAACAAAACTTGAACCCTCTCCTCTTTCATTTGAAGTCGCAGGAGTGAAAGTTTTTGGCATTTCCAGTGAGTAATGTTTACAACGTTTTGCGCTTCAAAAAAGCCAGTTTGCAGACATCCCAGGCCATCTGGCCTGGAGATCTAGTGAGAAACATTTACATTTCTCCGTTATTAATGGATCAAACAGCGCTGACGTGGAAACCAGGAAGCAACATTGTGCCATGAATGAACTATCCAGTGTCAACAGATCAGCAACATTCACCATGGATTTACTGTAATAACACTAACTGTTACCATGGAAGTTTGGCAGGTAGGCTTGGTTTTATTTTGGCATTATGAATACAATTGCTGCCCTCAAATGTTAATCTGAACTAAAATAAACCTTGGTTTATTACTACTACAATATTACATTTAATTTTGTCCAAGGAGCTGTTTTGTTTTATATGCTCCTAAGAAAACTAAAGTATAGCTCCATCATTGCTCAAAGTTAAAAATATCATACTTTATTATGTTAGTTTTAATAAAAATATAATTAATAAATTAAATCAAGAAAATTTCTTTCTTTTTGCTGTATTGGAAATGTACCGAATCGTATTCAAACCGAACCGTGACACAAGTGTATCGATCGAATCGAACCATGAATTTTTTGAACCGTTATACCCCAACTGTTTATGCATCAGTAAGTCAAGCCAGTGACTAAAATATTAACTTCACATTGTTTCTTTAAGTAGGGTGAAAATAGTCTCTTTATGCACAGCTACACTACTTCCTGAACTTAAGCCAGCTCATTGTTTCCTGTATGCCATTATTGGCCAAACTTGATTAATTCAGGTGTGACTGACCTCAGAAGTCACGGCAACAATAATCAGACACACCTGAATTAATCAAATTTGGCCAATAATGGCACACAGGAAACAATGAGCTGGCTTAAGATCAGGAAGTAGTGTAGCTGTGCATAAAGTCAATTGTGAACAAATTATATACAGAAAGCGATCAAAGAACAATCTTTCCACACAGCGCAAGTTTATCTGGACAACTCGTTATGAAATCAATGACACACGTTACACAGCACAGCGAAGCTTTTAATGCATTGGTGAAAGCATTAGAGAGAGTGCAGAAACTGCGTTGCAATGAGATCTTCATACTCTGGGATCAACAAACTGTCATCTCCTTGCTCAATGCTCACCAGGGCAAAATTTTATGTGATGGGAAAGGATCTAAATACTTTAAAAACTTCTCACGATTCGTTAATCTCAATAGCTGTAATTGTAAAAACGTATAATAGCTGAAGTAAAAGTATTTGAGAGAGTTTCACATGTAATATGTGGGACTTTGGGCTTTCTAGACTCATTGGATCTGACTCAGTCCATATCCTGTCCCACTCATAGGTTAGGTCATACTCTTGACCTTATCATGACTCTTGGGGGGACTGTGTCAACTTGTGAGGTCTTGGATTTTCCCATCTCTGACCACTCTCTTGTTTGGTTTGACATCTGCGCTGTTCCTTCTGTTCCCACGTCCACGCTCCCCCATCGTCGTCGCATCATTACCTCATCTACAGTTAATGACATTGTTGCTGCTTTCTCTGTTTCCGATTTCGCCTCTGGTGCTGGACTGTCATTGCCTCTATGTCCTGACCTTTTCCTCTCCTCTTTCCATACCATCTGCTCCCAGATTATGGACCCCATTGCGCCCTACAAGCAAAAGACGACCAAAGGTCCTATGGACCCCTGGCACAATGATTCAACCTAGGTTGCTGGGCGTCGAATGTAGACAGGCTGAACGAAAATGGAAGAAGGATAGATAGGCTTCAGGTGTCACTGGAGATGTTTAGAAACAGTCTTGCCACCTCTCAGAAAGCAGCGAAACAGTACCTTTCTAATCTCATCAATAGCAACAGCCACCATCCTGGAATCCTGTTCAGCACTATTAATTCTGTTAAAAAATCCAGAGTCTGCTGCTTTGAATGATGTATCTGAAAATACATGCAATACATTCAAAGAATACTTTTTGGACAAGGTTTTGTCTGTCATCACACAAGCCCCTGCTGTTGCCTTGTCCACCCGAGTGGCGCAATGTGTGCTTGAGAACTTTGAGGCTGTTTCTCTTGCGGACCTTATAAAAAGCTGTCCATGAGTTGAAGCCTACCACCTGCATTCTAGATGCTGTTACTGCTAAGATTTTGAAGGAGGCTAGTGAGATCATAGGTCCCTTCCTTGTCCCCTTCATAAACACCTGTCTAAGTTTGGGCACTGTGCCCACTGCTCTCAAACACGCCATTGTTAGACTGCTGCTCAAGAAACCCAACTTTGATCCCACTATACTATCCATCTTCCGCCCAATATCTCACCTGTCATTTCTGTCCAAGTTAATGGAGAATCTAGTTTTCTCCCAGCTTCAGTCTTATCTCCAAAGCCTTGACATTGGTGACAAATTTCAGTCCTGTTTCAGACCAGAATCGGCACTGCTGAGGGTCCATAATGACATTCTTGGGGCCCTGGACTGTAAAAGCTCTGTGGTTTTGGTGTTACTGGACCTGACCGCTGCATTTGACACCGTGGATCATGCCATTCTCATCTTCCGTCTTCAACATGTTGTCGGTCTGCAGGGCACAGTGCTTAATTGGTTCACTTCATTTCTCACAAACAGAACTTTTTCAGTAATGCTTAATGACTTTTCCTCCTCACCAGCTCCTCTTTCCTTTGGTGTGCCTCAAGGATTCATTCTCAGTCTGATTCTGTTTTCTTTGGAGAAAAGTTGACCAAGTGGCAACATGTACAATCACAACGTTAATTTCCATTTCTATGCTGACGACCTCCAGATTTACCTTCCTGTGATTCTGAGTAATCGTTCTGCGCTGGATCCCCTCCATAACTGTCTTCAGGACATCAAACAGTGGCTTTCCCAGAATTGCCTTCATCTGAATGAAGGAAAGACTGAGTACATCCTGTTTAATCCAGACTCACCCAATGGGTCTCAGTTTGCACCCATTGTGCGTAACTTGGGTGTTATTTTAGACAAGAGTATGCAGTACGATTTACAGATCTGTGCAGTCATGAAGGCGAGCTTTTACCAGTTGAGGCTCTTAAGGTAAAACCATTTTTGTCCAGAGCTGACCTTGAAAAGGCCATTCATGCCTTCATCAGCTCGAGGATAGACTATTGCAATGCCCTTTACATTGGACTTAATCACTCCTCCATAGGCTTCTCCGTTGTAATGTGCTCCTTTTGCTCCACTGGCTTCCGGTGCGGTTTAGGGTGGAGTATAAGGTTCTGCTGTTTGTGTTCAAGGCCATCAATGGTATGGCCCCGGCAGGGCCGGTCTCTATTCCTTTGGTTGCCCTGAGGCGAGATTGATTTTACGCCCCCCCCCCCATTATTTTATTTTGGTTAGGGTTAGGGCCTTATTTGTTGGCCAGTTGTGGTCTGTGCAATATCAAATATTAAAAATTCTAAACCTAAAATTTTGTATTACGTACAGTATGTATGTTATGTATTGTTCTACTATAGTAGTGACAATTTTTAAATAATATATTGCATTTTATTGGTGTCACCCACATTGTCCCACAGCAACATTACAATAGTGTAGATAAGTGTACAATAGGGCTGGGGCGGTATGGATTTTTTCTTACCGCGGTTGAAAAGCAAGAAATTCCCGCGGTATTGCGGTAAACCGCTAATACCCAACCCCCCCACCCCACCCCACACCCCCAGCCGTCGCCGGCGCGAATATATCGCGCGTGCAAACAAGCGCACACACAAGAGATGAACTTAATAACGAACATGTTCGTTCGTTTATTATTTCACATTTGGAACATTTACTCACAGAACACAGGAACATTTAGAACAAAAAATGGAGTGATGTCTAGGCTATGGTTTACATCCCAGCCTTTATATTTTTGGCTAGAAAAAACAGCATGTTCACTTTGTCGGGTTTGAGGGAGGCCCTGAAAGACGTAACGACGTTACCTGCTGCACTGAACACACGTTCTGAGGGAATGCTTGTAGCGCAAAAGGTCATATATTTTCGGGCAACTTTTGAAAGCAGAGGGAATCGGACATGATTGTCCCGCCACCAGAGGGTCTGCGTGGGAATCCAGGGCTTCCTCCTGCAAATACCTTCTGATCTCTGTTTCCACACGAATTCTCTTGGGATCGGAGTAGATGTTTTTTTTCTTTTCTTTTCCCAAGTAAGTCCGCCAGATTCGGTTTTTTGGGAGGGTTGGGTGCACTTGCTCCCTCTACATCACCGTCATCACGCTGCTCTTCGGGCACATCAATCATCATCTCCTCCATAAGCTCATCCTTCACCTCGTCAGCAATGTCAATATCCTTATAGGGTCGACAAACGCGGTCTTTGCCAATAGTTGAGTTGAGGGTGCACTGTATTTTCCATCAAAACGGCAGACATTTTTTCTTTGAGATTGCGCGTCAATTGGGTGTCCTCCTCAGCTGGGAGCAACAGATCCTCGGTGACTAGCTGCAGCACCGGTTTCAAAGAGGATGCAGTCACTAGGTCCGTGTACTACCGTGATTGTATATTACTTAAGCTATATAATAAATATTATTTATATTTTGTATATTTTATTACATAGCTATTAATATATTTTTATTAAAATCTTTTGTCTAAGTGGTTCAAGGCTATTTAACGAAGTCTAGCTATTTAATTTAACATAGTGTTTCTGCTCACACTACAGATTGTATATTAGCTACTTAGGCTATAAAATATAAATATTATTAATATTTTATTACATAGCTATTTATATATTGATATTATTAATTCACATATCGCGTGTCCGCTTTTGTCTAAGTGGTTCAAGGCTATTTAACGAAGTCTAGCTATTTAATTTAACAAAGTTGCGCTGCTCACACTACAGATTGTATACTTAGGCTATAAAATAGCCAATAAATATTATTTATATTTTTTAAATTTTATTACATAGCTATTTATATATTTATATTATTAATTCACATATCATGCTTTTGTCAAGGCTATTTAACGAAGTCTAGCTATTTAATTTAACAAAATGTTGCTGATCACACCACAGATTGTATATTACTTAGGCTATATAATATAAATATTATTTATATTTTATTACATAGCTATTTATATATTTATTATTAGCCTATTAATTCACATATCTCCTTTCCGCTTTTGTCTTGTGGTTCAAGGCTATTTAACGAAGTCTATTTAATTTAACAAAGTGTTGCTGCTCACACTACAGATTGTTACTTAGGCTATATAATATAAATAAAATTTATATTTTTTATATTTTATAACAGAGCTATTTATATAGCCTATTTATATTAATTTAAAGGCCTATCTCGTGTCCGCTTTTGTCTTAGTGGTTCAAGGCTATTTAACGAAGTCTAGCTATTTAATTTAACATTAAATCGTGATTGTATATTACTTAGGCTATATAATATAAATATTCTTTATATATTTTTTATATTTTATTACAGATTATTTATATTATATATTTATATTAATTTACATCTTGTGTCCGCTTTTGTCTTAGTGGTTCAAGGCTTAAACAAAGTTTTTATTAAATCGCTGTTGGAAGAGAGTTAAAACTTACTAAGGAGTGCTGAGGCAGGTCCAGCTCAGTTTGTCCTTTTTGGAGCCGTTGTTTTTTTTTTTTTTGCCAGCTATGAGAGAAAGTGGTCACGTGCGTTCGACACAAACCCATGGCCCGGGCGGTGCGTTCTTTTTCTGCCTTCATGGAGTTGGTGACGGCTAAATGGAGGTTGTGACCGAAGCATGGTAGCCATCCCCATCCAAGTTTCTTCACCGCAGCCACAATGTTGGCTCCGTTATCACTCGTGACACAAGAAATCGCGTTAAATAAGCACGTGCAATTAAAAACTGAGGTAGGCTACTGCTTTGGGGCTATCGCATATGCGCCTGTATTTTAATGCTTTAGCAAAATAGAATTCAAATTATAGACTACAAGATATATTACACAGGTACTCTTGCATACAGGCCTAATAGTCAACACAAATGGAATGCTATGTGTCATGAAACATTTTTTTTTTTTTTTTGCGGTGATGACGGTGACAAGCTTAGACCTGCGGTAGGGGTCACGTGACCGCGGTATTGCGGTAATGCGGTAACCGTCCCAGCCCTAGTGTAGCAAGTGTGTTTATAGAGAATAATGTATTCTATAGTGTCCAATCCATCTAATTTAATTTAACATATTTAATATTGGGTGCCATCCAACCTAGGCCCTATTTTAATATCCTTCTTCTTTATTGCCGACATTTATTCACACTGCAAACGTACAATTAATATATCAAAGTAAGACACAATATATCTTCCCTCTCCCTCCTTTCCTTTACCCCCCTTCTACGACCCAGCTAAAAAACAGTTAGGCCTATTTTAACTTTAACACAATAGGCACTTTCCCTGCTAATCAGTTACTTCTTTATACCATGATTTGCACCCAGTTACTAACTCTGTGAGAATTTGTGAGAAGTAAACTGTAACTAATATTATTTTTAAGTAATATGCCCAAAGCTCATGATGAGTATTTATTAAACTAAAACAAAAATACTCTTATAATCACACTACCAAAACTTCAACAAGTTTAGAAGGATCTGTAATAAATTGTTCATACAAATGCTACAAATAACGTTCAAGGATATTTCTATCATCCTACATAGCTGCATTGTTTTATCTGTGTAATGTAACTTGTTGTAGATAAATTACAATTATTACCTGGCTGCTACAACTAAGGGGGTTTCGGAGTCCCAACTGTTGTGCATTTTAATGTTTAATTCATTTTTAAATCAAATTTAAATGTTAAATTCATCAATCTGGTGCAATTCAGTGTGCAAATTGAACAAAGAAAAATTCAAACCTCTTTTAGTTACAGTGTCTGTCTACATTAGGCTACACTTCAACATAATAGGCTATATTGTAAAACAAATGCAATGAAAAATAAAAGAAACTTTCATAATTAGTTTTGTACAAATTTCTATACTTGTAAGTAAGCTATAGACTTGGAAGCAACTCAACGTCGGCAATTAAGCAAAACAAAACGAATGGGCTGCCGATGTACGAGTTTTATGGGCCGTTAAGACAAAAAAAAAATAAAAGTAGGCTATGAGATGTCTCGGCCCAAAAAGCACGTCGGTCACCGGGAATCTCAAGTAGGCTGCTACGCCTGATTTATTGCGTTTGACACTTTAATGGCTGAGATGAGAAAGGCTTACCTTTATACTGGACTTTCTTTTTATTTTGTTGCTTTCTCTGTGTTCGTCCCTGTGGACCAGAGGGTTTATTTATACCGCTTCATTTCCGATCAACGCGACCGCAGCTGAGCACTTGCCCAACGTAACGCAACCCCCGGAAAAGATCGACAATAATCATCAATTCAATCTAATAATCAGTAATTAAGTAATTAAACGTGTGGCTGAGGGGCGCCTTAGGATGACCATGTTTAATACAATTTCTTCATTTTTCTTCATTCTAACTCTGTGATTTCTTGATTGATGGGAAGTAGCAGAGAATGTGAAGTAGGTCAAGGGCGGACGTCAGAGCGTGCACCCGCAGCGCCCCCAACACATTTGGCGCCCCGAGGCAACCGCCGTCTTCGCCTATCACAGCGACGCGGCCCTGGGCCCCGCCCCTACCTCGCAGAACTACTAGAACTGGTCTCATCAACCAGTCAGAACCCTAGACCCCTGCCTCTTGAACACACACCTCTTTCGGTGACTCCTAAGTTCAAATATAAGAAGTTTGGAGGCTCAAGTCTTTTGCCGTATAAGGCCCAAAGGCTGTGAACACACTTCAACCTCACGTTTGAAGTATTACTACGTTGAATACTTTTAAATCACAGTTGAAAACACATCTATTTTGATGAGCTTTTAACATGTAGCTTGCCTCTGATTCAATTGCTTATGTACAATTATGTCTTTATTTATTGATGTTTTGCTGGAAAGCACCTTGTGTACCTTTTGGCTGTTGTAAGGCACTGTTGTTGTACGCCCCTTCAAACAGTGTTCAGGAGAAATGCCTTCTATTTCTAAATTATGACTATTTTGATCTAAAAAACATACTGAACATTATAAGGGCAACCCAGGAAACATTATAAAATAATAATAATAACCCCTTGTCATGGGACCTTTAAAGTTACAAAGTCTATTACAGTAATATCATTACTGTGATCTGGTACTGTGCCAGCCCTAATATAGACAATGCCTTACCTCGTCAGACTCCGACAGAAACTCTTGCATGACGTCGCTCTCCCCGAATTACCCGAACAGAACATACTGGTGAGATGAAGAGGGAACGACAGAGAAACACAGAGAAAGAATGTTGGAAACATCTGTAAACAGTTATTTTCTAGATTTTGAGCTCACGTCTCTTTCCTGTCTCATTCCCTATTACCTTTCTCCAAGTATTCCTCCAGCCCTCGTCTTCGAGCATCTAGCTGCTGCTCAGACAGGGAGAAAGGCCATTTCCCTGGCAGCTTGGGAAATGCAAAGTTAGCAAATTCCCTCTTCAGATTCTGATGCAAGATGGCAAACTCTCGATGAGCGCTTTGAGCACAACTGCCTGCCTGCCATGTACACGTTGTATACCTGACACACACACACACACACACACAATTCTTTAAAAAATAATTCTGGTAAAATAAATCATCAGGGAAAAAAAATACCAGACATGCATTAGCAGGGACAGAGGATAAAACACTCACAACAAACTTCTCCCCGTTCTGCTCCACATGTTTGTAGGTGGGCACTGAGATGGGCACGGCCTGCTTGTCACTGTAGTCATAGCAGGACTGCGAAGAGCCATCGTCCCCAGGATCAAGACTGTCCGTCTCTGGCTGAGGAACCGACAGAATGGCCAAGACCAACTCTTTCTCTCCTGCTCGGACTAGATCTACCACCTGCTTATGAGTGGCCCCTTCCACATTCACCCCATTTCTGCAGATCGAAAAAGAAGAGAGAAAGGTTCTGGTTACAGAATTAAGCTGGTACTCTCAGCCAATACCTTATAGCAATGTGACGTTAAATGGTTAATGCTTTAAATCTTGCCTTACCCGGACCTTTTAGAGGGTTAAGGTCAGATCAGATATCTCTTAATCCTGAATTACTACTTAGGTAGAGTTCCTGGAGCTCCTATTTTATGGTTTAATCTTTACAGGACTCAACAATAAGGGTGTGAGTTTCGGTTCAGTTGACGGAACTGTTACTTGCCCTTTCAAGCTAGTGCTGTGATGCCACTGAAAGTTAGTTTATGCCTGTATAATATCCAATATCCAGCTTGTTACACATTTTATTTTTGTAAACATGTATTACTGTTCAAAAGTTTGGGGTCAGTAGTATTAATTAATACTTTTATTACGCAAGGACGCATTTAATTGATTGAAAGTGACAGTTAAGACATTTACGGCTTGTTTCCACCGAACACTTACAGTACTGTTCGGGACGATAAACCCTGATCAAGTGTTAAATCTTGAAGAAGATCCTGTTTTTGCTTCTCGGCAAACATATTGTGTTGCAACAGTATTATGTTTTAACTGTAACAATTATAATTGCATACCGTACTTCAAGTTCACGTGTCTGAGTGACGCTTATGACGCAAGATGCTGCTGATGGGTTCTGGTCCGTCTGTGTATTTTGTTTCAAATAAACAAGGCTGGGTAAAAAAATGTAAGTCTTTCTCTGTGTCGTTAGACATGTTTGCAAAGATTGTTTTGTTTACAGCGTGCGTCTCCCTCAGACTGTAAACGAAGCTCAGGCGCACCAGATAACACGTCAGCAGCGTCTTACGTCAGCAGCGTCACTGAACACGGATTGACAACAGAAGAATACAATGCTGAAAAAAGTCGTAGTTTTTGTTATTTTTGGACCAAAATGTATTTTCACTGCTTCAAAAAATTACCCCTTAAGTCATTGCACTGGTGACGACAGCATTTTTATTTAAAAAGACGGGCAGCCTAAGTGTTCGGTGGTGGACGGCAAAGTCGCATTTAAGTAATATGTTTTAATTTACTCAAATAGCTAGAACACATTTATCATCATTGTGTGGCTTAATTTGTCATGTGGTTTGAGGCAAAACTTGTGCTAATATTAGTTTAATAATTGTTTCAGGGAACAAGGAGATAGCTCAATTTATTCAATTGCGGTCTGAAAATGACCAGTTTAAGAGAATAACCTATTTGTTATATTTGCACTAGTCTGGCTCACTTGTGTAGCCTATTATAAAGAAATATAAACGGCAATGGGGTTTCACTTGTATGTAGTGATGTCATGTAGTAAGATAATTAAGTAAGTAATAAATAAGTAAGATAATTTAAGAGATCTTTGTTTAAATGTATTGTGTCATTGTTGTTGTTGTTAACAGACATGCTTTATTTGCTCTGCCTTAGGACTGCAAGTGTCCTAGGACAGATGAGGTTGTGAGTGGGTAACCCACTGCTGAAACTTGGCCCTGGTCCGTCCTCATGGATGAGGTGTTGGAACAGACCCACTCCACCAAACACCCTGTCCTCATTGCCTTAGGAGACACCACCCTTAGGAGACACCAGGGCCGAGTTCAGGAGTTTGTGACCAAGAAGAGGACGACCCAGCAGCACCAGCAGGAGCATCAGCGCCAGAGAAGGAGAGACAAAGAGGACGAGTTTTGGAGACTGGATTAGAGAAGATATGAGACTGCAGAGGCGAGGAGAGTAGGAAGAGGATGGACAGACTGTTTTCTCCTCTAATATATTCTTGTGTAACTTTTTTTTCCACTGATTATTATTTTTTTTAATAAAAGAAAAATTCTGTACATTATTTCTTTATTATTCATCATTTCATGATGTTAAGCAACTTTTAAATGTGTAAATAAAAGAGAATTCATGGCTCTGGACATTGTTTATTTTTGTAATGGTCCTGAGTGTTTGCAAGGTTGATATATTTAAACTATATACTTTTGTGTAGTTCAATGTAAAACAATGCGTAGTGTTGCTGTCCTGTGAGGGAAAAAGTTACTTCACATTTGTACGTGAACAAAGTATGTATGTAACATAGTATGTATTTCCTTACATTTCACCACTGTTTATTTTGAAACTTAAAGTAATTAATATACATTAGCTCTGTATATTAACAAATATAACAATATTAACAAATTGTTGCTAACTACAGCTGCGTCCCATATCAAAGTGCGCATCTGAAGCACTTCGGACCAGTCTAGCCAACAGAGTATTGTTTTTGTTACCTAGCAACTGTGACTGACAGCTGCCGATGACGAGCGGGAGTAACGTTTGCACTAGACTTTTTTTATATTCAACTGGGTTTTATATTCAAATAGGGTTGAAAACCTGTGTAAATATTTTCACCATGGTACATTTCTGTACATAATAAAAAGAATACATGACTAGCCTACAAAATCGATATATATTAACATACATATGTGCTAATGTATGTTTTCTTTTCTTTTTATTACATTATTTACGCAAGTTAACAGTACTCTGGCTATTCAGGACACAGCCTCTGGCAAAGCCTGATATGACTCGGCGGCACCGGGGCTGAAACATCAAATTTATGATGACTAAGACTTTTAAAAAAAGAAAAAACACAAATACAGTGTTATATTGCACCCCAGAAACACAATCATGCAAAGAAAAAAAAAGCAGTAAACCACCCCTTTAAGCAATAATAAAAACAGTAGCATACCAGTCACTGCACCATGTAAACATTTTACATGGTTAATAAAATTATGTTTAGTTACCAAATGTTTTGACAATCACAATACTCTTATAGTGATGCAAGGTTTTATTTTTACACCCCACAAATAGGCTAAAGTCCGAAAAAGGCGGAGTGTTCCTTTAACTATTGGCCCAACTGATTGGTAGGGGAAAATCCTTACATTTGAGCTCTGCTAAAAGTCAAATTTTGTTTAAAAGCAGGTCTTACTCAAAGTCTCATATCTTCTGCCCTGATAACCTGAGTTTGACCTCAAAATATGTGCCTTGCAAGATGTCATTCTGACTGTAATGCAGATTTCAGAGCAGAAATCATTCAGAACATAAAAAAAACCTTGATACCAAAGCGATGTGGTTCCAAAGAGATCTGAAAAATTTCAGAAAAAAAAACCCCTAGTAAAACCACTGGAACAAAGTACTTAAGAGTTCCTCAACAGCAATCACCAGTGCATTGACATTCCCAGTCGTCTGTTTCTCGTAGACCCTCAAATACACTCTCACTCAGCCACTCAAAGAGCTTCACTGAACGCTCCTCCTCACTGTACATAAAAAACGGTAAATATTGTGTCACCACTGAATCATAGTTTTGTATTGCCTACAGTGTGTCCTCACACAATCTCACTCTTTATGACACAATCATGAGGGTTCTCAACTCTGGGCCTCGAGGTCCATTTTCTAGCAGAGTTAACTCCAGCTCAAATCAAACACACCTGAACTAAAAATCTACAGTTTGATCAAGTTGGAGCAAAACTAACATACAAGATACAAGAGAGTAGGTTAACCTGCTTCCAGACAGCCAGTTCCAAATGGACTCCCACTTTCTGAAAACTGAGCCTTCCATTATATGTTTGACATGACATTCTTTTAGAGGTTCATAACATGGTAACTGGGGAGCACAAAAGATTGAGAAATGTGAAGGTCTGGGTATTGATACAGATTTAGAAACCATCCATACCAAGTTCTTGAATTGATCCTGATTCAGTTGGGGATATTTGATGGGCTGTACTCTCTCTTCACTAAAGGTGCAGTCACACTACAGAAGATGTTCAACGATTCTTCACAGACGAAATCCAGTTTTTTCAATAGGAGTCCATCGGATCTGGAATTTCGCATGAGGCTTCACGCGGAACTTGTGGACTTAAATTGCGCGTGCTCGCTGAGTCTACGAGTCCGTAGGCTGTCCCATTTGGCATTTTAACGCTCTGAAGTGTGCTCAGCAGCGCCCCCTTTGTACCCTTGAAGCGGTCTTCCGGGAAGCCCGCATAGATACAGGCTCTACGCACTTTAACTACCCAGGAATCCTTGGAAAGGCCAATCAGACAACAGATGGGAGGAGATTTTGCTCAAGGATTGTAAAGATAGAATATTAAACGTGCAAGTATCATTATGGTTTTTATGACATAGGCGTACATTTTACCAGTTGTATTACAGTCTATTCGACCTTTAGAGACCAGTGGTTGATATGTCAAACATAATAAAAGCGTGTTAAATGATACGA
Source organism: Hybognathus amarus (assembly GCA_030378365.1). Lineage (NCBI taxonomy): Eukaryota > Metazoa > Chordata > Actinopteri > Cypriniformes > Leuciscidae > Hybognathus > Hybognathus amarus. Next base: position 180,039 of record JAQIUQ010007293.1, on the reverse strand, counting down.
ATCGCATTATATGATTCATTACATAAATAGAACCGAATGTATTGGCTTTACTGAGTCATAAAGTATTATGAATATTGAAACCTATAAATTTTTCTTAAACTCATTTTCATTTTGTGTTTAAATGTAACATTATGTATTATTATGTACAACTTTTTTTATCATTTACATAACCATGACATCTATTGTAATGCCCAGGTGGCATATACAATTATAGAACTTTAAAAGCAGGCTGCGTATTTCACATGGACATACGATTTGAGAAAATAAAATAAATCAGTTTTTGTACTTCTTATACTGTCTATTCAACAACCAGACCGTCTCCCTGTTTCCGGTGTGATGATCGAGTCTGTCCCAAAAATACCTCTTCGATGCACCCTTGAAGACTCACGCTAAGGGCACTATAGGTCTGCACTTCATGACGTAACCGAAGTGTGGACTCTGAAGGAAGTCCACAAGTCCGGAGTGTGCCATTTGGGACAGGGCCATATATTACAAACCTAATAATAAATTAAGGCCCAAACTATGCAGTGAATTATTTCAGTGGAATGCAGGGTGAGCAGATTTGTACACGTTTTAATGCAGCCACAAAAAATAAGCGTATACTTGTACCCACACATTCCTATCGATTTGGGTGCGATTTCTCTGAGGGTGCTTTGCAAAACTTTGCATTTTGTTTTTCAACTGTACGTAGTAAGTTATTAGTTGTAAAATTAAAACATTTGCGACGGAAGAGGAGTTTATAAGATGGATGAGTTGAGAATTGTTTTGCCCCCATGTCTTAACTTTACACTGGCTGATGCTGAGCTCTGTCACCTTCAACGCCACAGAAACCACTCGTCACCATAGCAACCTATGCCAGCATCAATGAGGTGCCCTGTGAATATTAACATGCAACCGGAACCGCTCCAGTGCAGATAAGACACAATACCATCAAATAATAAATTGTAACAAAAAACAACCCAGACATTCCTCCTAACAGACATCCTCTAATGTAGTCCACAAACAACTCTGCGGTTACATAACCATGCTGCAAATGTTTGAGATCACTACGGTTATAAAAAGGATGTGCCGATCATTGAGGAGTGTGCGAATAAAAGCTATTGTTCACCCAATTGTCCACTAAGATTCATTTTGATTTTGACCCAGTATTGCTCAGAACAGTGCGCAGTCAAGATGAGAAGGAATGAGAGAGCTTGTCTGTTCACTGTGCTGTATGTGACCTGAATCTGCAATGAAGACAAACGCGTCCAAACACAAACCTCCTTTATCTGGTGGAAATGAAGCAGCCATTCACGCAGAGACATACACCGATGCATATGACAGGCAGAGACACTGTGTGCAAAGACACGTTAAAGGATGTTTCAGCCGGAAACGAAAAGCATGTCTTCATTCACTCACCCTCATGATGTTCCAAAACTGTATTACTTACTTATTCAGAGGAAATGTGACATAAGAGGTTAGCCTGAATGGGACAGACTCCATTCACCTTTAATTTTTAGTTCTGGTCTATAAAAAAGTATTACAGGTTTGGAAATACATGAGGGTCAGTGAATGATGATATAATGAAAAATGGGAGATTGCATTGTAAAACCTATCATAGGCAATTCTGTGACTGTATGCAATTAGATGGCCTTGAAATTTGGTTAATAAAGTCAGCTTTAAAATAATAATGTTTACTAAAAACTTAAACGATATGGAATGCTTGTGAATCCTAGATGTTTCAATGACTAGCTCTGATGTGTTTTGAATATGAAATTCTTCACATAACTGTAACCAAGTTGACAGATATTTTATGAGGAAAGCACTATTGCATTTGTATACCATATGAGTGCTATGGATTTTGAATATACTGTAGCCTATATTTGGAGACTTCACAGATGATATGTATAACTGCAGTGACATGGCTGGCTAACTTTCAACTACTCAATCCAATATAGCTACATCCCATCAACCCATTTATTAGCCAGGTTAGCAGTTGTACTGGATTGCAGCGTGATTTATATTATCGGAAACCTTTAAGTGTCTCAAAACCACTGCTTCCTTTCGCTCCTGATATTTATAAATCCGAATTATCTCCGTTTCTGTCTAATCAAGGGACAGCGGTGGAGGTGGACAGCGCGGTTAAGCGGTTGCTCGCGCTCCTCACACGCGTCCACAGATTATCTACATTATAAACTTACACTTCAAGAATACGGTCCCCTTTTGAGATTCCAGCTCGATCAGCCGCACCGCCCGGTAACACGGCGCTGACGTGCTGCAGCGGGGCGTAGAGTTCGCCGTTGATGCTTCTCAGCTGCCCTCCTTCGCTTACTTGACCGCGGACGTTAAAGCCGTAGCCCGAATCCGACTTGACGATGCGGACCAACCGAGGCCCGGAGATGACCGTGGTCGTGACGAGGCCGCCGGCGCACGTCGCCGAGCTACATGCCGGACCCGTTGCGAGCCGCCGAGTGAAGCATGGAAGGGGCAGCGGAGCAAGTGCCGTCTCCTTCGACAACATCTGCCATCTTTATTTAAAGAAATCCTGCCTCAACATCGGGTACGGGCGCCGAAGTGCTACATGAGCTTATTGGCTGGCGAGAGTGCGTCAGACTCCAGACGGGAAGACTGACGCCAAACCGCCCCCGTCACGAGACACTGCTGCATTTGCGTGCCTTGAAAGTTACTTCTGTCACGTAACAACAAAGCAGTGCACCATGGGATATGTGGTTTCATTTAACTGCATGTTTTGCATAGAATAGATTCCAATTCTATTAATAATAAAACATACATTTTATGTAGATTATATAAATAATAATATAACAATTTTATTAAATTATTCAAAGTTCCAATTAGTCAATAAAACCAAATTTCTTCAGTGCTTTTCTAAACGAAATAATATCCTGGAAATTAGGAAAAATAATGGGGAAAAGATAACGCCAGTAGACTATGGAGTACCGCAAGGATAGGTTTTAGGCCCTCTGCTATTCTCAATATATATGCTGCCACTTGTTAATATTATAAGAAAACATGGAATTAACTTCCACTGTTATGCTGATGATACTCAATTATATATTTCATCAGCGACCAGACGAAAACACTAACTCATCTAAATTGACAGAGTGTCTCAAAGATATAAAATGCTGGATGACGCGTAATTTCCTGCTATTAAATTCAGATAAAACGGAGGTTTTACTTATTGGTCCAAAAAACTACTCACAAAACCTCTTACAATACAACTTTAATATAGATGGATGTCCTGTTACTTTATCCTCTACAGTAAAAGACCTGGGTGTTATACTAGACCGCAACTTGTCTTTTGAAAATCATATTTCATATGTTACAAGAACAGCCTTTTTCCACCTTAGAAACATTGCTAAGCTACGTAACATGCTATCTGTTTCTGATGCAGAAAAGTTAGTTCATGCATTTATGACCTCGAGACTAGATTACTGTAATGCTTTATTAGCCGGTTGTCCTGCATCCTCAATAAACAAGCTACAGTTAGTCCAAAATGCAGCCACTAGAGTTCTTACTAGGTCAAGAAATACGATCATATAACACCGATTTTATCATCTCTACACTGGTTACCTATTAAGTTCCGCATCAACTACAAAATACTACTACTAACCTATAAAGCCCTAAATGGTTTAGCTCCAATGTACTTAACGGACCTTCTTTCGCCCTACAATCCACCGCGTTCTTTAAGATCACTAAATTCAAGGCTTCTGGTCATTCCTAGGATATCTAAGTCCACTAAAGGAGGGAGGGCGTTCTCACATTTAGCTCCAAAACTCTGGAATAGCCTTCCCGATACGGTTCGAGGCTCTGACTCGCTGACACAGTTTAAAACTAGACTAAAAACGCATCTCTTCAGTCAAGCATTCACATAATGCTTACCTTTTAGTCCTCTGTTACACCATACAGAACCGTTTGCCGCTGAAACTGCTTAACGCACCAGTGGGGCTCGACAGCCTTTTAGACAAACGGTTCGACACGTTCGGCGCGTATGGTTGGGTTGCGGAGAGTTTGTGAGATAGTGATTTTCTAACACTGACTCCTGTATAATGGAAATCATTCTGAACATCAGCTATGCTAATTATCTCCCATCTGCCTTTCTGCTGTTATCTCAGGACGTTTGTCCCGAGAAAATGGCGCTCGTCAGGTCCAGTTTGTATCCAGCCTCTCACGGGGATCTCAGATGCCCCAACGCCTGTGAAGAGACGACTCAACGCTGGCGATATGTTATGGCTCCATATTATATATGAACAATATTTATATTTAATATTTATATATAAACAATATGAATGTGAGCCAGAGGAGAACTGGCCCCGACTGAGCCTGGGTTCTCCCAAGGTTTTTTCTCCATCCAATCTGATGGAGTTTTGGTTCCTTGCCACTGTCGCCTTGCTTTGCCTTGCTTCAGTCGGGTTTTTACCATTTAACAATATTACTTATCTGTGTTGTACTTCTGTCATGTTATCACTGTGAAGCTGCTTTGATACAATCTGTATTGTGAAAAGCGCTATATAAATAAATGTGACTTGACTTGACTGTAATTTTATAGTGTAATTTGACAATTCATTGTATGTTAGCTGTGTCAATAGAAGGTGAATCTTTCCATATACAAATATAGCATAGTTTTAATATATCATTAAGATGTAACAGTTTAATTAAACTGCTGCCACAAACACACATTTCCAGAGAAGAACACTCACACCCACATATTGTAAGTTAATTCAAAACTTGAAAAAGTTTATTTTATTATTTATTTATTTTTTCAGATGTACCATAACTTTACAGACAAACATTTTCTGTATGGACAAAGTGTAGGACTTTATTTTACAGTCCTGTTCCCCATGTGCATACTCATTATAGAAATGGCAAATAACTAAATCTGAATATACCCCTAAAAACTAACCTTAACCCATGTTATATCAACCTTATATTACCCAGTGCTTTCTTAGTGCACGTACTGTAAATGTACAAGTGCAACCAGACTAAGTTATTTACCCTTTTTAAAAGTTTCATTGCAAAGCATAGTGACGGAGGCGATCAGGGTGGTGTACTCCTTGAAGTCCACAACACCATCAGCATTTGCATCCAGATCCTTAAATATTTTGTCCAGAGCTGCCTTGTCTTGGGATTTCTTTAACACAACACATACAAAAGCGTAGTCAGAAACAAGATCAGTGCAGTGATGAATCAAATGGCATATTTATTAGCTCAAAATAAATTCATTATAAGATTTAATTTAAAAGGAAATATTTCAAAAAATTATAGACAAAAATATCATAACGAAAGAAAAAATATATTTCAAATGTTCAATGTATGAAACAATTACTCCGAGACTCACTCCAAGTATGTCTCCTAGCTCTGCGTTGATCAGGTCCTTCACCTCGCCTTTGCTCAGGGTCAACTTGTCTCCTCTTTTCCTGAGTATTTATGAAAGACTGCAACCAGCTGAGCCATTGCTTTCTGAGTTTCTGTGAAATTAGAGATACAGATTCTATATGAAATGTAGACATACATGAAATGTCACGTCCAGCAACAGCATATCAACCCTGGAGTCAAAGATAAGAAGGAGGAGAGAAGGGAGGGACCTGTAATTGTCTAAAGAGTGAACAAATAAAAACATTTTATTTTAGCTTAAGTTTGTGCCTTTTACCCCATGCTGGTTTTACCCCATGTCAGATTTTTCAAACAAACAAACAAACAAAAACAAACAAACAAACCATTTTTATTTATTTTCACACAAAAGCTGTTACTTCAACAATGTTCAATAAAAAAACACTTTTTTTCTTGCAAACACTATAGGAGTAGTGAAAAGCACAATTTTCTTAAGATGTGCCTTTAGGCCCATTGAACCCTATAAACTGAATATAGGCAATAACTCAATATAAGAAAATGAAGGCTGCAAGAATGCTTAAACCATCAAAAACAGCAGTAGTGCTCTAGATTACAGTGCAGATCATTAGTTCAGCAGATAAAACATTCAGTAAAAAAATGTAAAGTCTCTTACGTGACATGGTGTTGCAGAAGATTGAGGTGAGCAAGAAGTTATAGAAAATTAGACCAAGCGAGTGCGGACTGAAGGGACAGATCGAGTGTTATATTCAGTAAAATGCCACACCCCCCAAATTCACCCTCCCACCATTTCAACAATTTACACACAAACATTCACATTCCTCTCTTTTACTCTACCCTATAGGCTATGCTCTCTTATTGTTCATCCCCTTAAACTATTGAAACTCCTGTTTGCTTGGAGTTTGCCAAGTATTGCAACACAGTCTCAATTAAAGTGCGTATCTATACCACAAATGTAATTTCTTGTGCCATTTATATGCCAAAAATGTTTGTTTTGCATGCATATGCTACGCACTGAAAACACCTTGAGTAGGTTTAGGGGTGAGGGGGTGGGGAGTGTGTGCGTGCGTGTGTATTAAACGACATAAAGTGTGTATCATATGCATGTGAAAACTGTGTATCATATAGACGCAAAAAGTATGTTTGGCATATAAATAGAAATAACATTCGTTGTATAGGCCTACGGTAGATACGCACTTTCATGAGATCAATAAGGTTGGCTTGGCATCTCTTGTCCCTAAAGTCTACAACTCAGGTTAAACCAGCTCCTAACTGCAAATAAAGCCTCATTGAGCCTTTGCCAAATCCATTCAATACTTGCCTCTGATTGTCAGTTACATGGGCGTATCTGAGAACCGTCTTGTTACGTCTTGTTCATTACATTCGTTACAATTTGGCTTTCGAAAACATCATTCCACTGAAACGGCTAATTGTTTTCTTTTGGAAAAAATAAAGGATAAACTTGACCAAGGAGGTGTAGTTGGGGCAGTCTTCCTTGACTTGAAGAAAGCCGTTGAAACAGTAAATCATGAGGTTTTAATAACAAAGTTATCAAAGTTTAATTTTTCATCTAGTGTCATCAAATGGATACAATCAGATAGAAAACTGTGTGTTATAAACCATACAATGTCCCAAGTAACTGATAATGACTTGGGGTACCTCAGGGTTCAACTTTGGGTCCTCTGTTGTTCAGTCTGTATATTAACGACCTACCTGAAGTTTGTCCATCTGCAGTAACTTGTCAGATGTACGCTGATGATACGGTCGTATATGTTCATGCAAAAAATAAGAAGCAAGCTGCTAGGGAACTCTCAGATTCTATGGTCAATATTTCAAATTGGCTAACAAATTCTAGTTTGCATCTTAATACTGGTAAATCCGTATGCATGTTCTTTTCTAAATCGGCAAATAAAGATCCTGACCCAGAGGTCACAGTAGCAGGAAGAACACTGTCAGTAGTACAGGAATTTAAATATTTAGGCATAATACTAGACACGCAAACTAGACATTTAAATCACAAGTTAAAAAAGTTGTAAATAGAATTAAAGTTAATTTAGCAAATTTTAGGTATATTAGAAGTAATTTAACTACAGAGGCCTCAAAGTTGTACATTGATGCTATGATATTGTCACATATGAACTATTGTATTACCAGTTGGACGCATACAGGGAGGACTGCATTACAGTCAGTAGAAACAGTGTATAAACGGGCATTGAAAACAATGGATAATAAGCCAAATTCATTTCATCATTGTAATATTTTAAAGAAATATGTTTTTTTAAACTGGGAAAATATGGTCAAATTTGCGGATATCTTGCTTGTTTATAAAATGTTCCATGGTCTAGCACCCCCTCCACTTAATGAATTTGTTCAACAACATTTTTACTCCTCTACCAGATCTACTTCTAGAGGTGACTGTAAAATACCATTTAAGAAAAGTTCCTTTGGACAGTCAGCCTTTTCTTACAGAGCAGCGCATACCTGGAACAAAATACCTACAGAAATAAGAAATATTACTTCTTTCGCCATACTTTCAAAAACTGTAAAACAGTGGTTGCTGGACAATCAAATATGCTGTCATAATCTGCAGTAGTGTATTAACGTATTCACAGGTTGATATATTTTATGTGTCATTTATGCTTGCTTAATGTTGATTGTATTTATCAAATCTGCCTTTTAATGTTGTCTATATGCAATGTTTTTTTTTGTTTGTTTGTTTTTTTTTTACAGTTTTTTTATAACAACAACCTGCCAGGGACTCCGGATGAAAATTTGTCTGTACGGCTAAATCTGGCTCATTTACATTTGGACATTGTCCTTGTGTTCATTAATGTGCATGGTCCCTTATTAAATAAATAAACAAACAAAGAAACAAACCACTTTTTGTGAAACAGTAAAATAATCTTATAGCCTTCTACAGAAATTAAATCTAATAGTAATTATGTTGAAACTCCAGTTGTGAAACCATTTCACGGCATACTCGTTTGCTGATATACAAAACTGCTCAAGTTGAATGAAAATGTAAAGTATTCTTTTGCAAAGATGTCACCTGTGTTTGTCAAAATGACAAAGCTCCTAATTTGTTTTCTTTTCGACTGGAAATAACTTATATTTAAAACATAGATAGACACAAATATAGTGAGTGACCTGAAACTGAAATGAATACAACTTTTGAATGTTATAACAACAAATTCATTCTTTGAGATTAAAATTCTGAACATGAGATAAAGTTCATTCCTTGTGGCTCTGAGGAACAAAGTATCAGTTTAAAATCCATTATGAGGGCCACCACAAGATGGAGACATTTCTTGAAATATTGCATTCCATGAGCTGCAGTGAAGATTCAAGTTTAGAAGTTATTTGCAACTTGTCTGATCACTGAATTGAGAAAAGCACTTCTGTTAAAACAACATGTGTTGTGAAATCACAAATCAAAATGCACAAAAACGTGTCCCTGTTTCTCATGGGTTTTATCCGCTCTGTATATTTTCCCCTCATCAAAACATATACAACCACTGATAAACATTACATCAATTCAACCACTGATAAACATTATTGGTTTTGATGAGGGGAAAAAAAATATACGAGTGCGGATTAGAACCTCTAACCTCCCGAGTCCCGACACGCTAGGCAAAAATTCTACCTCTGGACCATCACTGTACGTATGCAATAAAGGGTGTATATACTCTGTATACTCACTATACTCGGACATTGCGCTCATTTTTATTTATGTACATCAGGAAGGTACAGGACATCATCTTTCAAAACATGACCTACTCGAAGAGAGAAAAAAACATCAATGCGTCATTGTACCCAGCACTTTTGAAAATGCCCTTCCGAGTACGTCTCTGTCCCCAGCACATTTCAAACCAAACTGTCGCCCATGCATAGGCCCAGAGGGCAGAAGGGCTGATGGGCTAATCGTGCCCTGAAGAGTGTTCAGAGATTGTTCGGAATCTCTAAGAGTAATGGTGGGCCGGGCTCGCTCAGAGGCCAGCTCCAACTATACAGAGAGGATATGTGCCTGTAGCGCATCCGGTGAAGTTGGGGGACGAGGACCAACCGGCTGCCGCACATTTATCACCAATAGACACCCATTTATGAAGAGATGCTCCGACTGTCTGAACTGTGCAGAGCACTCTACATGCTCTTCGGGCCTATACCGGGCAGAGCAGGTGTAATTGTTGCTGGACTTCAGATGTGTGAAATGAAGAAAGCAAAATTACTAAAGCTTTGAACAGAGTCAGAAGTCAAGATCACTTTGGGCATGTAGCAGTGTCTTGGCTTGAGGGCGACTTTAGAGTCGCCTGGTCCAAAACTCGAGGCAGAACTCTCTGACAGAGAGTGCTTGACGGTCGTCTACTCACTTGACCGTTGCCAAGGCTAGCAAGAGTACAGTCTTAAGCAAGACTGGCTTTAATTCAAATCGACTGTAGCGGCTCGAATTGAGACCCTTTAAGGGCTCTGAAGACCGTTGATAGGTCCCAGGAAGTTATGGTAGAGGGGCAAGGCAGTTTCAGTCTCCTTGCCCCCTTCAGGAAGCTAACAATAGACTTTGAGCGTGGAGAGGGTGGGTGTGACCCGTGTCCAGTAGCTCTTGAAGAAATGAAAGAACCAGCGGTACTTCACATAATGCAGGGTCTTCTTGGCTCTGGGCTGAGCACCAGCTGGAGAAGACGGACCACTTAAGGGCATAGAGGCATCTCAAGGACGGGGCTCTAGCCTCACAAATAGTGTTTAGGATTCTCGTTGAGATCTCCCATCGAGGGGCCACACATAGAGTGCCCATAGTTTGGGACGGGGGTGCCAAATCGCCCTGTTCGCCTGAGGAAAGAAGGTCTTTCCTCAAGGGTATCAGCCATGGGGCTGTTGTCAGCAGCTTAATCAACTCAGGGAACCAAGGTTGGGTCCATACAGTGAGGGGTCACTAGAAGGACAATCCGTTTGATGACCTTTTGATCCATCCTGATCCGTTTGATGACCTGAGGGAGGAGTGCGACTGGAAGAAAAGTGTAAAGAAGGAGGCTGGGCCATTCGTGGGCCATGCATAGCATCCCTCCCTTTTGTAGATAAATATTGGGCAGCGAGAGTTGCCTTTGGAGGCGAAAAGGTCGACCGCTGCCCTCCAGAAAATTCTCAAGATCATTTGAACCGTCTGGGGATGAAGGGTCCATTCCCCTGGGGACATATTGCCCTGGAACAGCATGTCTTGCTCCCTGGTTGAGTTTGCCCGGCACATATGTCGCGCTCAGCGAGCGCAGGTATGCTCTTGACAGTAGCTGTCAGTGTGAAGTGGTGAAAAGGAGGGTAAGGTATTATAACCTTTGTCCACTAGTGGCATGCAGCTATATGTGCCTGAATTATAGAAGGGGCCCACCAACTAAGAACGTATTGCTGCAAAATCTTTTCTGATCTCACTGTTGAAAAAAATCTCACTGTTGCACACTGTAAAACCACAAACAATAAAGACAGAAATGAACTTTTTATACATTTATATCAATTTAGGAAACAGAAAAAAATAAATAGACAAAACAATGCATTTATATGAACATAAATTGAATTGAAACCAGTTCAACAAATGAAAGCAGTATCCACCCAAATAGTCTATAAATCAATAGAAAGACATTTACAAATGAAATCTTGCAATCTGAGTGATTCTTTGAGTAATTAATGAAATCACTATAAAGAAAGTTGAAGTAGTCAATTATCAGGATGAAGTCCACATACAAAAAAAACTAAAACCTTTAAAAGCTCTTCCAGTAGTCCAAGAAAAATATAAATATATATATATATATATATATATATATATATATATATATATATATATATACACTCACCGGCCACTTTATTAGGTACACCTGTCCAACTGCTCGTTAACACTTAATTTCTAAGCAGCCAATCACATGGCGGCAACTCAGTGCATTTAGGCATGTAGACATGGTCAAGACAATCTCCTGCAGTTCAAACCGAGCATCAGTATGGGGAAGAAAGGTGATTTGAGTGACTTTGAACGTGGCATGATTTTTGGTGCCAGAAGGGCTGGTCTGAGTATTTCAGAAACTGCTAATCTACTGGGATTTTCACGCACAACCATCTCTAGGGTTTACAGAGAATGGTCCGAAAAAAAAACATCCAGTGAGCGGCAGTTCTGTGGGCGGAAATGCCTTGTTGATGCCAGAGGTCAGAGGAGAATGGCCAGACTGGTTCGAGCTGATAGAAGGGCAACAGTGACTCAAATAACCACCCGTTACAACCAAGGTGGGCAGAAGAGCATCTCTGAACGCACAGTACGTCGAACTTTGAGGCAGATGGGCTACAGCAGCAGAAGACCACACCGGGTGCCACTCCTTTCAGCTAGGAACAGGAAACTGAGGCTACAATTTGCACAAGCTCATCGAAATTGGACAATAGAAGATTGGAAAAACGTTGCCTGGTCTGATGAGTCTTGATTTCTGCTGCGACATTTGGATGGTAGGGTCAGAATTTGGCGTCTACAACATGAAAGCATGGATCCATCCTGCCTTGTATCAACGGTTCAGGCTGGTGGTGGTGGTGTCATGGTGTGGGGAATATTTTCTTGGCACTCTTTGGGCCCCTTGGTACCAATTGAGCATCGTTGCAACGCCACAGCCTACCTGAGTATTGTTGCTGACCATGTCCATCCCTTTATGACCACAATGTACCCAACTTCTGATGGCTACTTTCAGCAGGATAATGCGCCATGTCATAAAGCTGGAATCATCTCAGACTGGTTTCTTGAACATGACAATGAGTTTGCTGTACTCAAATGGCCTCCACAGTCACCAGATCTCAATCCAATAGAGCATCTTTGGGATGTGGTGGAACGGGAGATCGCATCATGGATGTGCATCCGACGAATCTGCGGCAACTGTGTGATGCCATCATGTCAATATGGACCAAACTCCCTGAGGAATGCTTCCAGCACCTTGTTTAATCTATGCCACGAAGAATTGAGGCAGTTCTGAAGGCAAAAGGGGGTCCAACCCGTTACTAGCATGGGGTACCTAATAAAGTGGCCGGTGAGTGTATATATTGGATAGCACTCAATTGGATAGTCGGTAGACCTACTACAACCAATCAGAGCAACGCAGTAAGTCAACTCCTTTGCATAGCGCAGTTTTCAACTACAGAACTTATTTTAGAAGTTAAATAACGAGTGTTGCTTCTCTTACTTACTTCTCCATGAGTGCGACCAAAGCAGAAACCACAACGACCACAGGCTTTTCATTACGTCCCATCTTAGTTACCATCAGAGCCAGCTGATGAGTTACACTTTTCCCGAATCATGTGGGAAGGACTAGCCTGGCATGCCAGACCTACATAAAGATGTTAGGTCTGGAAACTCTTCATTGACAGGGCTCAATCCGAGGGGCGGGATAAACGGTTGTCTTTCAAATTCTCTCTGCACGCAATTGGATAGCGCTGAAAGCCAATCAGAGCAACGAAGAATGTGACATACTCAGCGGAGCAAGTTGATATATTATTAAACTTTTACCGTATCTAGTCCAGCTGTCAACATTGAACATTGAAAATAAGGGAGATTTCCCAGAATCCATCCCCAAAATAAGGGATTTTTTACACGACTCACAAACTTTAAGAATAAAACACTAATCATTAAAAGTCTTAAGGAGTTTATAACTAGCTACATATGTGTGAGAGAGAAAGACACTATGTATGCGTGTGTGTGTGATGAGAGAGCATGAGACAGTGCGTCATTAAAAAAAATAATATAGAGAATGTTTAAATACTATAATATCAGCTTACGAGGGAAACGGAGGCAGAGTAGTGCTTGCTTGAGATGATTCGGGAGAGGTCCGTCTGTGCACCTATACCGATCAGAGCACGCGCTGACACGGAGTAAAGCCTTTATCCTCGACACCACAGCACGACTGCGGATCGTTTTGCCACAGCTTTTTTGTAACAGCGCGAGGATGAACGACTAAAACCGAGTATGTCTGAGCTTGCTCTTACCGTCTCAACTCTGTCGTCATTATGTTAAGCCCGCCCGCCAACTCTATACACGATGTGATTGGCCCGGCCAGAGTTGGGCCTTTCCAGCTAAACTGTCTATGGAGAGTTGCTAGACCACACTTTGCGGCAAAATAATTTTTGCTGCCGCTAGGGTGCGTCTGAGATTTCTAGGGTTGTACCTGTAGGTAGATTTATTCATTAATTTCTACTTGTAGGTAGATTTATAATATATATATAATGTATGTTAGACTTAATGGCAATAGGTTATTTTCATTGCCATAACAGTAAGGGTGATGAACTGAAAAATCAAATTTTCCTTGAGCTTTTGAAATCTAAGAGGTTATCATATTATAAGAATATCCTGCAAGTTTCAGAACTGAAAACGTCCTTGTTAGTCCTATATAAGCTTTTATTGACAGTGACACCAGCCCCAGCAAACGACTCGTTTTTAAAAGTGGGGAACTATGACGTCAAAGAGGATAAAACACCACCCCCGCAGAAGAAGATCAACTCCCACTATAGATACTATAGGTATCTATGATAGATACAGTCGGTTGGTCTGGGAACGCCCCCGGGAACGCCCTGTCACGTGATATGAATTTAGCCCGTGGGGGAAAACATTGCCTTGGCGCTCATTGAAATAGATGACAATCATGCCGAAGAGTTGGTGTGTCGTTTTTTGTACTACCAATAAACTAACAAATTATAAATTGAAGTTCTACATCCTTTCAAATAAACATACAGAACCGGATAGGAGGACAAAATGGCAAAATTAATCATAACTTATTAGATTACTGTGTGATTAGATGCCTGTGTGATATAGTAGTGGGTGTTTAACTTGTATTAGGCAGTGGGCCAGATTTGTCTGACGTTACATCCCTTACGAAAAAGAACTATAGTAATGGCTATAAGTATTCTATAGTAGTGTATAATACTTGTGTGACGCTTCTGTAATACCTCTGTACTTCTAGGCTATGTCCCAAAATTCTGTAGTATTCCTAAAGGATTAACGTTACTATAATATTTTGTCCAAAAATACTACAATATTCCTATAGTTGTTTTTCATAAGGGATGTCTCATTCACATTAGCGTTATCACCTGAAGGTTATCAGCTCAATACTGTAACAAGCACTGTCCATAAACTTAACATAAACTGAGGTCCCAACTCTCTGTGGTCATTAAAAACCCCATGGCACTTTTCTGAAAGAGCCCGGTGACCTGGCCAAAATCCCTTCATTGGCCTCGCCCTCTATCAATCATGGCCTCCTAATAATCCCCCTCATTTAAATTGGCTCTATATCACTCTCTCTCCTCTTCACCTATAGCTGGTGTGAACATGCTGTTTATTCGGGTGGATGTGGTTGACATTATGTATAATATAATATAGTATAATAATAAGCTCACAAATCATCCATTATTAAAACAAATTGCTTTAGCATTCTTTAGAACAATGAAAGGTAGTGACCACAAGAATAAAAGTATAGGACAAATTTTTCTATCTGAGGCCACTAGAGGGGACTAGACATGAGTTTAGCTTCAGTATTCCCTGGCACTACTTTCAACAGCAGCAGACCACATAGCAGTCAGTGTTCAGAGACAATGGGCTGGGATTCAAGAATTATGCACAAAGACTGTTGGCCGGTTTCACAGACAAGGCTTAAGCTAGTCCCGGATGAAAATGCATGTTTGAGCAGTCTGAACTGAAAGCAACTAGCACTGACATATTTTAAAACATACCATTATTTTGTTTCAAGATCAGTGGTGGAAAGAGTACTGACAAATTGTACTTAAGTAAAAGTATTGCTACTTAAGTAATAATTTACTTGAGTACAAGTAGAAGTACTGAAATATAATATGACTCAAGTAAGAGTAAATAAGTAGTTTGCTTAAAAACTACTCAAGTAACTACGTTACAAAGTACTTTAGTATTTTTCTATTTTTACCCAAAATGGGGAGATGATAGCGAAATGGAGCGCTAAAAACTCTCATGTCATCTGTTTCATTCATACTGAAGGCCCAGTACTGATGCATAGAAGTATTAAACTTACACATTTCAGGATATACCTTATATGGATATAATAACGTACAAATAGTGATGTTTTGACTGATGAAACATGAAGACAAACACATTATAGCTAAAGTTATAATATATCTGTGTTCATCAAACTATCAGGTATTTTCAAAAGAATGATGTATGTCTTGAAAGGGATAGTTCACCCAAAAATGAAAATTAGCCCACGATTTACTCTCCCTCAAGTCATCTTAGAAGATATGACTTTCTGCTTTCAGTCGAATACAATCAGAGTTATATTAAAAAATGGCCTGGCTCTTCCAAACTTTATAATGGCAGTGAATGACTGGAGAAAATTTACTAGCTTTCTCTGTTGTCAAGAGCAATTTTTTATTACTAATTTTGAAAAGTAAGTCCAGGTAAGATCATTTGAATGTTTTGATTTGAAACAGTAATTGAAAGCAAAGAAGGTTAATGGAGAGGTCTGATAAAAAAACGTATGAAAAACAATAAAACAGTATGAATAAAAAATTCCAGTAAAAAAATAAATAAAAATAAGTGGGGTACGGTTAACATGTTAAATTAAATGATCTTTTTTCGTTGTAGCCTACCAAAAATGTGCTGGGAGCCCACTGTTGCTATTGAGAATGAGGACATGCGTCACGGTAGCTTGCTGTCACGTGACGAATTGAGGCCGTCCACCATTTTGGGAGGACACGCTATTGGTTACCAGGGCAACGCCTTCAGAACTTCACAGAGGCGCGACTAAATATGCCAGAAATAGCGAGAGAGAGACAGCACAGCGCAGTATTTGTTTACATTTTAGCGATACGCGGCAGTGTCTTTTTGAAGATATGGAGAAGGAAGAGAAATGAAAGTGGTTCTATCGGGTTTATAACAATGCTAGCCAGCTTTATTTAGAGAAACTGCTTGTGGATAAACTGACGGCAGCAACAGTGAGCAACGCATGATTTCAAAAGCAATACATTTCAGACCAGTTCGCCTTTTATTTAACACAAACAAACGAAATGAATACTCTTGTTATTCAACTAGAGTTGTTTAATTTGTTATAGATAGCCTATCTGTACCGCGAAATGTTTTAAAAAGACACCTTTTTAATGACGTACGATTCGCATTGACAGGGTAATGTCCTATCTGTCCGCTTGATGTTGCATGGCAGGTGCAAATGCACGTATCTGATTTATTTCCACATATGAATGAAGCCTGAAATATCGAGTTTGACTGAATTCTCGCAGTTTAACGTTACAGGTTTGGGGGTTTCTCTTGCTTCCAGCCACAGCAGAATTGTTCATAAGCTTCTAAAGTTAATGACTTAAATCTTCTGAACTCTTGCATTGTGTAGCAGTAACGTTAAGCACTTACTATAAACCAGGTGCTTGATTATTTCAGGGTGTGTGAAAGGTGGTAGTGCTTCGGGTCTTTCGTCCATTCTGTAGGAGGTCGTATGGGTCCACACTGTATGTTGATGTCAAGTAGTTTCTCTAAATAACGCTGCTTAGTGTTGTTATGTAGTCTCTCCCGATAGAGACCCTTTCCTTTTGCTTCATTTATTCCCAAGAAAGTGTGCCTTATCGCAAAAATACAAATAAATATCAAGCTGCACTCCTTCTCTGACGCTATTTCTCTCAGTCTCACGGTCGAAGTAACCATGACAACGGATAGCGTGTCCTCCCAAAATGGCGGATCCTTCCCACAATGCACCGCGGAGTTAAACGCGTGACGTCACCTCCTCATTCTCAATAGGAACGAACTACACTTGCATATCTGATTGACAGCTAAATCACGCAATCTTATTTCACCGTTTTTCAGCTTTGTACAAAGTTTGCTTCGTATATTTAGTTTGATTGTATTGTTAAACAGGATGAGCTTTACCATTAATTGAACTGTGTGCATGCATTTTAAACACTTACATTGATTGTTCTAGCTCCGTCCCTCGCAAACGACGTCCATGTTATGAGCTGAGCTTTTTTATTTACTTCAACTGCTCAGTGCTCTGGTATTATCAATGATATGACCCATTTCAGTAGTTGCCATAAGTAAATATGAGCAGAATACTCACTTACATTCACTGAAATATTGAAATGTTAGCGCTACTGATTCAAAACACGAGCGTCAGTGATTGAATGTCAAAGCGCGGTTTGAACGCCCTGCCCTCCAGGCGAACTGGAGATTTTGATTGGTTTTGCACCCGAGTCAGACCTGTCTGTCATTGGCTGAAGGGCTTCAGATCTGTCTGTCATTGGCTGAAGGGCTTCAGATCTGTCTGTTATTGGCTGAAGCGCAGTGCTCCACCGCAGTAGTTTGAAAATTGTCTGTCAAATGTCAGCTTGCCCTGTTGCTCCGTCGGCATCTTTGTCAAAGTACTTTGTACTTTTTATGAAATGTAAATGTAGAGAAGTTGAATATTTTATTTTACTCAAGTAAGAGTAAAAGTACCATAATTTAATTATACTCAAGATAGAAAGTAGAAAAAATGAAAAAAATCTACTCAAGTACTGTAACGAAAGTATTTGTAATTAGTTACTTTCCACCACTGTTCAAGATAATATTGTTTTGTATAGTTCCTAGGAAATGATCAGTCCATATATGTCACTGTTATTTTATAGTGTAATTTGACAGTTCATTGTAAGTATGTTATTATGTTAAGTGTCAATGGAAGGTGAATGTTTCCATATAAAAATTGGCAGTTTTAATATATCCATAGGATTTAATTAAACTGCAGCCACAAACAATAAACACACATTTACAGATAAGAACACCCACACTCACATATTGTAAGAATACAGTTTTAATTCAAAAACATTTATTTATTTTTTTCCAGATGTAAAAAAATCATTGCAAATCATAGTGATGCAGGCAATCAGGGTGACGTACTCTTGGAAGTCCACAGAACCATCAGCATTTGCATCCAGATCCTTAAATATCTTGTCCAGAGCTGTCTGGTCATTGGCTTTCTTTAACACAACACATACAAAAGCGTAGTCAGAAACAAGATCGATGCAATGATGAACCAAACAGCCTATATTTATTAGCTCATAATATTTTCATTATGAGAATTAATACAAAAGAATGATAATATTTTTTATTTAATTAAAAATAGATATTTTTCATTATAGAAAGGAGCGATTTATGTCATAATGAAAAGAGAAATTATATTTTAAATGGACAATGAAACGACTAGGCAGAGACTCACTCCAAGTAACTCTGCTAGCTCTGTGTTGAGCAGTTCCTTCAGCTCGCCTTTGCTCAGGGTCAACTTGTCTCCCTCTTTTCCTGAGTATTTATGAAAGCCACTAATCAGCAGAGCCATCCCTTGCTGAATTTCTGTGAAATTAAAGTGATACAAAATGTGCGCCATTAATAACAATAATCAAGCAAAGGCTATGTGTCCACAACATCCAAAATTATCAAAAGTGGAGATGTCAAAAATACACATATATGAAATGTCACATCCAGCAACAGCATAACAAACGGTTAAAGTTATGAGTCAACCATAAGAAGGAGGAGAGAAGGGAGGGACCAAAGAGTGGGAGTTTTCAGAAAACGGGATTAAAAACCACAATTTTAATTACGGCCAACACCCTGCACATTCCCTTTAATTAAGACAGAAGTGAAAGATAGAAAGAAAGAAGGAAGGAAAGGGATCTACTCGATTTTGTCATTTTATCCACCACCAACTAAAGACCAAAAAATGAATGGTTAAAAACAAAATACTCGACTAGCCTTCAAATTAACATCAGAAAATAAAGGCTGCAAGAATGCTTAACACATTAAATACAGAAGCAATGCACTACAATACACCGAGTTCACTTTAAGCAGATAGTAAAATATATAATAGTCTCTTACGTGACATGGTGTAGCTGAAGTTCACGGTGAGCAAGAAGTGACAGAAAAGTAGACCAAGCGAGTGTGGACTGAAGGGACAGATCGAGTGTTATATTCAGTAAAATGCCACACCCCCCAAATTCACCCTCCCACCTTTCCAACCATTTACACACAAACACACCTACATTCACATCCCTCTCTTTTACTCTGCCCTATAGGCTATGCTCTCTTATTGTTCATCGCCTTAAACCGTTGAAACTCCTGTTTACATTGAGTTTGTAAAAAAAGAAAAAGAAAGAAACAGGTTGGTTTAGCGTCTCTTGTCCTTGTAAAGTCTCTAACTCAACTGGTTAAACCAGCTCCTAACTGCACAAAAACAGCCTAAACCTTATACTTGAGCCTATGGTCAAATCCATTGTCAAATTCAATACCCTCCCCTGAGTGTCAGTGTAGTATGAGAACCACTTTAGTGAAACTGGAATCACTGAAATAATATTATAATGCAGACATTATACACATCTAATAGTGATTGTTTTTTTAATGCCATGAATATGCATGTTTGCTGTATAAACTTCTCTAGTTGAATGAAAATGTGACGAAGTCTTTAGCTAAACGAATACAGATATATTCATCAAAATGTCCATGTCTATTTTTTTTCTTTACGACTGGTAATAACCTTTACATAAAAAAACATAGATTGGCCTAATATTAATGTGAAAAGTAAGACTGATTGCCCCAAGTCTAACCTAGTTCTTAAGACACGTTCTTAACATAAAGGCTGGATTTATGCAATTGGCCTATATAATTTTTCACAGCTAAAGGGCAAAAAAATTAAACCATTAGGTAATGAATCCGCACACTGTATTTGTCATTAATCAGAAAAATATGTCATGAATACACTGCTTTAAATTGTGTTGCAATCACAATGGAGCTGCTCCTGCAGGCTTAACCAGTCCCGTGTGGTTTAAATGCACAGGATTATTGTGATTATTAAAAACAACAGAAAAAAATAAAGTGCAAAAAAAGTATCGTCACTGGGACAGTATTCTCAAATGTACACCTTTGTACCCAATCTACCCTAAAGTGTAGATTAGATCTTAAAGGGACAGTACATCTCAAATCTCAAAATATGACTTTTTTGTTCTTGTAGATACAGTGAAAGTCATTGAGTGCCAATGTTGTTTTGGAACCCATTGACTTTCATTGAATGAACAAAAAAACTGTTCTTTACAATCTGCACTATCCCTTTAAGGTACTGATATCAACACTTTAGGAGTAGATAAGGTTCATATGTATTCCTTTATGGGTATTGCCCAAGATGTTGCACCCCTAAAGAGACAATAATGTACTTTTTTTCTGACAGTGCACAGCCAAACAAGTCACACAAAATACTAAATAACAAGAGAAATAAGGAATATGTATACAAAAAATACAAAAATATTCATTCTTATTTGAAGGGGGAACGGAGAGGAACATTGCATGTCAAACCAACATAGAGAAAGTTAATGTGAAAAGCATTCAAAAGTACTGGCATTTCAGGACCAGTGACCAATTAAAAGACAGAGCTAGAAATAAGAGAAGTCAGGGAGGGAGAGGGGGCGGAGGAGATGACTGGCCTTATTTAACCTCTGTCTTTATGTAATAGTGATGGTGACTCATTCGAGTAGAATTTCAGTTTTTTTTTTTTTTTTTACCACAGTTGTTCTTTGTGCCCGTTAATACATTTAACTTTTTTGGTGCGCTGTTTATTTCCCTTAAAGGGATAGTCCACTAAAAAACAGCAATTTTCTCATCATCTACTCAAAAAAATGTATTTTGTGTTCTGCAGAAGAAAGTCATACAGGATTGGGACAACAAGAAAAAGTTGATAAAGTATTTGCATGGGTGATCTGTTCATGTAAATGAGTGAGAAACATACACACATGCTCACCTATGTGTTCATACAAAGGCAAGTTTGATGCAGCAGCTGCTGGGAGAAGACAAACAAGAGCTTGGGATTAAATCTCATGCACTATGTGGCCAGTTTCCTCGTGAGTCACCATCGAAAACATTCTCTGAGTAAGTGGGACCTCCCTAGCGCCATTTTGACTACAAGTGTTAGTTAGGGTCGGCTTCAGACACAGTGTTTCACAGTGTGTAAGCGTGGATGAGAACATGAGAGGACATGTCGGATAACTTGTGGCATGAGGTTGGCCTTTCATTGAAGATATGAATAAATGTGCACAAAAAACTCATTCCCTTTTCATCACAAGAAAAAAGAAGAAAGTTATTGTGTATAGCCTATGAAAACAAGACTTTCATGTAAGTCAAAAGACATTATCTTTGCTCTGATTAGTTGACATGAACCACTTATTACAATGTGTTGACATCGCTAGCATACAAAACACACACACACACATCATG
This sequence comes from Hybognathus amarus, assembly GCA_030378365.1. Classification (NCBI taxonomy): domain Eukaryota; kingdom Metazoa; phylum Chordata; class Actinopteri; order Cypriniformes; family Leuciscidae; genus Hybognathus; species Hybognathus amarus. The sequence goes on along the minus strand of JAQIUQ010007293.1, from coordinate 158,441 downwards.
ACAAACAAAATGAATCCTTCCCCTTTTCCCATTCCTATATTAAATACAGACATCTGCGTCACTAACAAGAATTTTAAGCAAAATTGGAAAAACATGGTAGTTAACAGAAGACATTTATCTTTTTTTCCTGCCATAATGAACTAGCAGTCTTGTTGCTATAGAACACAACAGGTTGAAACATTCATTTTTTTTAAAGCTCCCACTAATTTGCATTATATCTTACCGTTTTTCTCGATTGTTTACACACATTTCCTGCAAGTATGCCTCATACTCTCAGAACTCTACACACAAATCTAAAATCACACACACAATCGGCAAAACCCCTCAATTCTAGTGCAAAATGAAACTTTACATTCAAAACAATGTTATATATTCTCAAAATGTAATTTGTTTTCAAATGACACACACAAACCATCATATGAATAGACATTTATAAGAACCAGTTGAACACTGATGTGCTCAATGTAAAACACTACGATCAAAGGAAAACACTGCTTCTCCATTCATCATAATGACTTGGGCCTTTTTTGTTCAGTGTTACATTTACTACAGACATTACATACATAAGCGTGTTGTAAAATATTTGAGAATATTGTTTTTATACCCAGAACACACAAATACACGGTAACAAATATATTTTATTTTTCCCACATAAACAATGGGATCGCACATTATTTCATACGCCCCAACCAACACAAAGTTGCACATACAGTGGTCTACATACAAAACAACAGAAAAAATGTGTATGCTGTTACAGTAATAAAAAAACAACAACTAAATAAATAGCTATGCTGCATCCTCTCTTCGGTTTTGGTATTTTGTGCTAAAGCTCTGATTGCTGAATTGTTTGCCCATGTGACGAGTCAGTGTGAATATGTGAATGGCAGTGTGTTCCTCGTGAAAACAAGAGATTTTCTGCATGAAAATTGAGCCAAATGCAGAGAATTTGTGTGTAGTGTTTTGAAAAAAGTGTGTTTTAGAACTGCAATCTAGTTATTGTTTGTTTGCCCCATCTTGGGTCTTTGTTTCTGGTTGTAAATAACCGTGTTTTGTGAAAGATTTGCTCTTGGGTTCTATTTAGCGTAATGTAACAGAAACGCTTTGTTTTCTTATTTAACTTCTATTCTTTTGTACATCAGAATGGAAAGCCACGCCTCCAAATCCCATGTCTCTCTTTGTCTCTCTTTGTTTCCTCCTCTCTCACCCTTTCTCCCTCTCTCTCTGTGGGCTGATAAAAGAAAATGTTTTCCTGCTGCCAGCTTCTCCACTCTGGTATACTGGAAATTCTCCAGTTTTAAGCTGCTTGTTCTATGCTGTGTTTTCTACTCTTGTTTGCTTCCATTATGCTTTCTCTGCTCAAAATTAGGTGTATCCTCACAGAGTATCCTCACATGGTGAGCAACGTTATATTGGTGTTATATTTCCACGTGAGCGTGGTTTAGCACGACATGTTTATCTTCATGATGTGATCATCATTCATAGCTCATCCTCCAAACTCTTTCATCACCAAAGTTACGTACAGCCTTATCCTGATTATTATGTTGCATCACGCTGGAAATACAAACTGTAACCGTGTCAACTGAGACAAACTGAAACTGTTGTGCGATACATGGTGATAAAGAATATTGAAAAACATTCTAATCAATTGGAATTTTACTGTTTAATTGTCTTTTTTTCCAGAAATATTTACCTGCAACAAACTGTCCAATTTGTCCCCCAAACAAATTAAATTAATCATTTGTTCCCTCATAATACTTCCAATCACGCTATTTAGAGAACAGCCAAAAGTGTGAGTGTGTGTTGTTTGTGAGCGTGACTGGTATTGAGGTTTTTCTGTGTTCCTCATCACCACTGTCCCTAACTAATTTATCTTTGATCATGCAGTCATTGCTAAACATACCGCAGTCAGCAACCCATTTTAAACTTTCCACAGGATGTATGTTTTTTTTTCTTTTTGGCTTGCTATACCATGTGATCACAGTGAAAGTCAGTGTGTTTCTAGAGTACGCCGACATTGGCAAGTCACCTTCATTTATATAGCACTTTAAATGTTGTTTCAAAGGAGCTTAAATAAACAGGAAAATCATGATCAATGATGCAAACCGAATTCAATTCTTCTGTAATGCAGCTCCAAAGAGACAATAGTGTTCTTGTTCTACATTCTGAGCTCAGTTCAGTGTTGATTTGGTTCAGTTTAATAACTGTGTAAAGTTAATTATGGTAAAAATGAATTGAGCTATAAAGCAGCTCTGCAGAAAACAGTGATGTCACCGTACTACGTCTCAGTTCTTATCCAATAGTGTCAGTGCATTCAAGTCAGTAATATTGCAGTATATTAAGTGTTCCAACTAAGCAAGCTAACATTGTGACATTGGGAAGGAACCCAAACATCATGCGACAGAAACAGAGGAAAAACTTGGGAGAAAGGAGGCTCAATCGGGAAACCAGTTCTCGTCTGGCAAAAAGAACAGACATGGTGTGATGATGATTACGGTCCGCGTCACAATTTTATTTTACTGTAGAAGCACCTATATTAGGAACTTGAGTATTTTTGTGCAAAGTGGTCATGTAATTAATTAGTAGGTCTCTGCAGAGTCTGCAAAATGAAGGTGTGACTGACCCCTCTGAGACTAATAACCTGGAGTCTCTGTTAGTCTTAATAGGACTTTTCACACTGTGCTTAACCACGGTTATCGCTCTAAACATCGTTAGCGTAACTTTCACTAAAACTGCTTCTACGGGGCCACAACATAAGCTACAAGGTAATGGAGCATTTTATACATTGTCGTGTTTCTTTAGAAATAAAACGACTCAGATGTAAAGTTATTCGCTGTCAAAGTGACGGCAAAATGAATGGGAGTCAATTGGAATGCTAACGCAAGTGAAGTTCTGCTACAAGATGGCAGCTCCCGCAAGGCTTCAACTTCCGGTCGATGGATTACTCCCTTGTATGACGAGAAACAAGGGCGCTGCCATCTTTAGAATATTGTCTATGAACTTCCGTTTTTGCGGTCACTCTGTATATCTCTATGGCATCGCTGTCCAGGAGTAATTCGCTTTTGAAGTGGATTTACTTAATGTACAGTTAACGAAAGTTATCATGAGGATTGTAATGTTTAAAGCAGATGTCTTGACAAATGTCAGTAGACCGTGAAGATTTTAAAACAAGCCGTTCATTCATAAATAGGCAAGATCGGCTGTGAAAATACAGACCGGAAGACAAAAGACAACGATTGCAGCGCTGAAAGGGGCGGGGCTACAAGGTCTATAAACTCGATATTACATTTGCCAATTTGAGGATGCACAATGCAAGCTTTTATGTAAACAGGTTGCATGCTGCGTTCATCTAAACAATGACACTGACATCGCAAACATGCAAGTAAAACTGTTAACCCATGGTTTAGCGATGTATAGGACACCCAGTTTATGAGTGCCCTGGATTTATTGTTAAATCTGGGTAAATTATGAACAGTGTGAAACGTGAAGCAAGATAACCCAGAGTCATTCGATCTGTATATGTAATATGTAACTTTATAGCATTATTACAGTGACAGTCTTTGTTGTTGTAGGTGTATTCTTTTCGCTACATGGATTTACATGGATGTAAATGTACATTTTAAATTCTATTTATCACCTCTGAACATTATTATTTTAATGCTTATATTTGTCTTTTTCCTTTAGGCTACCTTTGTTCAGTGTCTTTGTTTGCATTTAGTTGGCTTTTCTTTCAGTCGTTCTTGAACAATTGAAACTGTCACCATGTCACCACACCTAAATCATGCCAAAGGAATGGCATGCATGGGTGGGACAGCGAATTAAAGATCAAGCCTTCAGTGACTGGATTTAAGCTCTGAAGTTTTTCTTTCTTCTCAATTTAAATAATTGTTTATGAAAATTTTTTCCTGCAAGTTATCAGGCATCCTAACGGGCAATAGATGAGTCACAGCCAGCCAGTATTTGAATGCGGTTTAAAGTCATGCATCTCATGCAATCATCTAGACTGTTTCACATTTCACTTAAATGGGGTGGTGATGGTGCAGTGTATAAGACACATGCCTTTAGTGTGAGAGATCCGGGTTTGAATCCACTGCAAGACACCAATGTGTCCCTGAGCAAGACACTTAACCCCTAGTTGCTCCAGAGGCATGCGACCTCTGACATAAATAGCAATTGTAAGTCGCTTTGGATAAAAGCGTCAGCTAAATCAATAAATGTACATAAACAATCAGTCATTACCAGACTTGGTGTGTTCTTACATTGAGTCACAGCAAATGATCTTCCAGTTAGAGATTAATGACTTTATAACATTGAATATACAATGTACTGTAGACTAAGTCGAAAGATTAGACACACCTACTCGTCACCAACAACACAGTAAATACACTCATACATTTGCTAAGAATATACTTATAAATCTATAACTGTTATACATAATGACTTTTCTCCAGGTTTCATTATGTGGGGTGCAGAGTATTTCTTCCAAGCAAATGCCATCTGCACTGTGTAAACAAGCCTAATCGAGATGCTGTTTGTGTGCTTTGTGTGTTTAGGAACATGTGGGTGTGTCCGCTCTTACATTAGACTGCGATACAGGTGTGGAGGACAGGGACTGCACTCTGGGAAAAACAATATATACTGCAGAGAGACAGGTGTCCCTGCAGGAAGCCTCCATGCAGCATGTTTCATGAATTGATTGATAAAATACATAGTGCGGCTTAATATGTCTATGAACACACTGAAAAGTAAAATAAGAAATATACATTATAATGTAAAATTAACTATTTAAGATTCTGCACTTTTTTAATTAATACAATAAATTAGTAACACTTATTATGCTAACTATATTGTACAAATGGTCACATGCTCTTGATGTTCTTAAACATTCAAATCATGCTAGAACATGATCATTAGGTTTAACAACCTCATGCCGAATGCTGCTTCCATTCAAGTAAAAGGAAGACAAATTAAATAAGACATACTAAAATTCTTGTCTATTCTTAATAGTTTTTTTTAACTTAATAAACTGTTTTTCTTTATTTTATAAAAATGATTGTTTCCACTGTTACCAGGAAAACGTATCGGTTACCTAAAGTAACCTTGATTCTCTCTAGAGGAGGGAACGAGTATTGTGTAAGTTAGCTTATGCTACAGGAAAGACTAATCTTTTCTTTAAAATTATCCTTAATTTTTTGTATTCATTATCAACACAGTGCAGCAGCTAGCAGACCTAGAGCAAGCTATCTAATGTGCTCAAAGACTGCCCTGTGGGAACTGCAGAAACCTACCACTGAGCCCGGTGTGACGTTCACGTCCAATGAGTTTGCGACTTCACAGCGGCATAGCCCGCCAGTATGGGCATGGCTTAAGGCCAATTTATACTTCTGCGTCGAGGGTACGCTGTAGTGTACGCCATTGGCTACGCACGTAGGCGACGCCGCTGTGAGCATTTATACTTATGCGTTCAGGTCTTGGTTGCGCTGCAGTACTGCTCCGAAACGTTAGTTGGCGGCGGAGGGTTTTAATGTTTCACTGTGTTTAGATTCCTCGCGGCTAGGCTTACTACAAGCAATAGCGACTGAAAGAGAGTGGATCATGTTGGAGTTGGAGCTTATTGAGGTGGAAAAACAGTTCATTTTAGTGAAATTCCTAAAACTGAAAGGCAGAAATGAGAGAAGACGTCAGAGGAGATGGTACGTGCGGAAATGCGTATGAGGAAATGCGATGCTACCAAGCCGACCAATCACCGTTCTTGCAGTCCGCGTCGTCGTGACGTGTAGTTACATTTTTGAGGAGGTGCACGTCAGGCTACGGCGAAGGGTACGCGGTATGGACGCGCTCTGTGCGTATGCTACGCCGTACCTACTGCGCGCACCCTACGCAGAAGTATAAATTGGTCTTTAGCGTATGTAAGCAGGGCTCGGTGGCTGTTTCTCTGGTTTTCATCAACTGAAGCAAAAGCTCGTTCCTCTTCTAAAGAGAACCGATGTTACGTTAGCTAACCGATACGTTTTCTTATGAGAGGTTCTCTCGTATTGTGTGAGGTAGCTTACGCTACAGGAACCCTTTGTCAACACCGCGCACGCCAAGCATCCACTAATGAGTATCAGGGTTTCCCGGGAACCCAGATAAGTGGGAAAATAGGCAGCCATCAACGCAGGCCAGCACTTACAAAAGCACTCATAGGGACTACAGAGTGGCGCCGCCGGTCTGTATTAGCATATAGCACACCCATATAGTGCAGCTCAACCAGAAGAGCTAAGACACATGAGAGTAGCCTGCGCATGATTATATCTAGACAGAAATGTATATCTCACTTAAACTGACAGAAGTTTAGCCTGCAGAGCAGAAACTTCTAGGTTATAGAACCTGTCCAAGGTGGACGGGCGCGGCCCAGCCCGCCGCCACACATTCTGTATGTTAGTAGTAGGCCATGCCTCTAGTGGAATGAGCCCTGATGCCCAAGAGGCATTGCAGACCTTTTGACGCGGAAGCAGTGGCTATAGCGCCCACAATCCATCTGGACAGGCTTTGTTTCGAGGTGGTGAGACCCTTGGTGCGCCCACCAAACGAAATGAAAAGCTGCTCCGAGCGCCTGAAAGGAGCGGAGCGAGCAATGTAAACCCTCAGTGCCCTGACCGGGCAGAGGAGATTAACATCGCTCTCGTAATCGGATGAAGGAAGAGCCGATAGAGAAAGACCTGCACTCTGAAAGGAGTACCAATCACTTTAGGAACATATCCATGTCTAGGTTTGAGGATGACTTAGAGTCATTTGGCCCAAACTCGAGATGCGCAGAGCTGACGGACAGTACGTGTTTAACTGATGACAGAGTTGTCCGAAAATGGTTTTGAGTGACTTTAACTCCACTGAATCTAGTGGCTAAAAGGGAAAAGCTTTCAGGGCCTCAAGGACCAACAAAAGATCTCACATAGGAACCTTTTTTCCTAGTGACCGACCGTGCGTCGACTCTGCGAATGCTGCCACGGCCGCCACATAGACTTTAAGCGTGGATGGGGACCTCCCCTTATCCAACAGCTCTTGTTGGAAACTGAGCAGCTATGAGACCCCACATGCCAGTGGCTCCAGATTTTTGTTAGAGCACCATTTGGAGAACACAGACCATATAGATGCATTGAAACTCTGCCTCATGTATTGTTCTGAGTTAACCCTTCCAAGTCTGGTCTGTGAAGATTACACTGTGCACGTACATGTTGTTCGCATACACCAAATTTGAGAAAAGGATTAGTTGGCTGAAACAGGTTCAGACGTGCTCCTGAAATACACATAGGCCTTCTAAAGCTGCTATTATGTAACGATCTATTATCTTGATCTCTTTGACTGTTATATTGAAAAATTGAATATAGATTTTTTATTACAGTCCTAAATTACATCTTGGGTCTGTAAATGCGACATAGCCTAACTGACTGATCGCCTGACAATCAGTTAAGATGGATTGCCTATAATCAAAATGGGTGGGCTATTTGCCTTTGCATTGTAGCAGAAACGTCAATTTGAATAAGTCAAAGAAACACTTCAAACAAAACTGCCTGCAAACTATCAACACACCTCTGTTTGATCTAGGCCTTTATGAAATACATACACGATAGGGCAAGATAGGGTAGGTTAATTGTGTTTGCATACATTTGTTTTTTTAATTAAGTTTATTAATATATAGCATATATTTCATGTAAATTTAATTGACTCTTTCAGACAGACTTTTAAATGACTTTTCATAGGGTATGCCTACTTTACCTAAAACATTTTGTGAGCTTGTTTTAAGGTTACTGCAAATTCACAGAGGATAACAACATTTGTTAAAAAGGTGTGACAGAATCATTTGTGCCAAAGAATGTTCCAAAGCGATTCTCCTATTAGAACAGATTTGCATGCATGTTTGCATGGAGCAAGTAGGTCAACTGCCATAGAGCACAAAAAGTCAAATTAGTTGCATTCTTATAGCGTTTTCTTTTTTTTATAAACACTCAAAAATATATTTATGATGAAATAGAAATTGAAAAAAATATAAGTTGAAATAAGTACATTTCAAAAGTCCAGCCAAAAGTTATTGATAAAAAATATAAATGAATTGTTCTTAATTATATATTTAAAAACAATATACATACTCATTGAATTAATTAAAGTTTTCTGAACAAATTAAAACAAATAATTAGCAAATAATATAATAAATGCAGTATTGGTATATGATATGTCATATAAAAACTAAATGAAGAAGAAAAGTGAGAAGTACATATGGGTAAACAGTGTCCACAGAACTACAAATTACACTACTGCTAAATGTCTAAGTAAGAAAGGACAAGCATTTTGCATCATTCTGTCATAACACCATTTTTATTGTGCTATACTGTCTTACACCATATCAAATTGTTGCCAACATTAAACGTACAGTGTGGGACACTGAGAGGTACTTTGGGACCTTATAGGAGGCATGTGAGCAAAAGTGTGAAGGATGTGTGTTCACTTATCCTGACCCCTCTGCCCCTCCCTCTGCTTGTTTCCTTGCCGTGCTTCTTCATATAGTAGGCCCTGGCTAGACCTGAAATACACTGACTGAATTCACGGAAGTTTACTTCTCCATCATGGTTTTTATCCAGTTCTTCCATCACATCCTTAATATTCTCTGGATCCATTTTATCCTGAGACAGACATAGAGTGAGGAATGTCAGTCCTGTTATTACTTACATACCACTCATAGCTGCAAACAGATGATGAAGGGTAGCAGTGCATGAAGATACTGAAAAGTGAGAGCAGGAATGAATACTTTTGAAATTTCCATCATGCGTGTTACGACTTGTTTGGGTAAACCTAGTCCTAATATGCCTTTACTGCATAGCCATTGCATAACATTATGCAATAGATTTTTTGCAACATGTTGGAGGTGTATACTTCCCCCAACCAATGACTATTTTTCTCAAAACTTCATGCATCTCTCTCATTCTAACCTTAAATTCAGGACTGGTCAGTTGGGCTTTAATGGAGCTGTCCGAAGTTCAGCCTTACTGAGCTGGGACTTCTTCTCATCTGTTCCTGCATACTCCTCAAACACCTCCACTATGGCCACGATTGCTTCTCCAGCTTAAGACATGTCTATGAGAAAGAGATTCATGAAGTGAGAGTTATAACCTCTTCATGCACAATTATCATCCTAAAGTCACCATAAAGAAGGTATATGGCCAATGCAAAACATACAACACATCCACAAAATGATGGTCTATAACTCAGGAATGCAATGCACTGTTAAAATAATCAGGTAACACTTTATTTTGATAGTCCACTTTAGACATTCAAATAACTATAAGTAACTTTGCCACTACATGTCAATTTTCTTCTTATTTTCTTGCACTTACCTCAGTGTTGTGGTTCCAGAGAAGTTATGGAGATGTGTTGTCGGAGTAAATCGTCTGCTGCTTTTAAAGCACAGATTTCATTCTCCACAGCACACACACGGCGGGAGAAATGATTCATTCTTGGGCTATGAAGGATTCACACCCTATCCAGTCTGGTGAGTCTCATGGTTGTAAAATAATACATTAATCTGTTACACTTTTTAGATTCAAATATGACATCCTGCTGTGTTTTACTATGGTTATGCAATTTGATCATAGTAAAACAAAACAAAAAACTGTTTTGGGTATTTCCCAAGTCAGACTGTATGGGGAATCTGAGTCACAGTAGGACATGAGTGACTCTTTCGCGTTCGACTGGGTGTTGCCCATTGTCCTTCCTTCCACGTAGAAAACTGTGGAAGCCTGAACTAACTGTTTAATAATATCTCATCTTCAACATTTAGGAGGAAAAAAGCTGAAAGACTCATTGTGTAGCTATGACGTTGTTGGCAATTGGAGACTTGAATCACAAGCTTCAAACGAAGCTTTATATTTGCAGTAAACAGTGACACACTTATCCTCTCTAAATCTAGTCTTCAGACATCAAAGAATGCATGATGTTTGCAAAATGGCCATTTTTAAAGGAGACTAGCCTATACATAGATACTTTATAGTAAATACTTTAACAGTAAATGAAGCCATCTGCAGACAATAATGCATGCAATGGTGCACAAAACCATACTAGACAATGATTGCTCATCTTTATGCTCTGTTGTGGAGCAACATGATTTTTTCAGTATAAGCTTTCCCTACATGGCATACAAAGACACTGACTCATCATCCAGTGTCGTAATATAGGCTAGTCTTCTTGGAGAACCGAAGAAGTAAACAGACAGATAAACAGCCACACCCTAAATAACCAAACATATTTATCATCTTCTATTATTGATCATCACAGAATCTTTTTTTATATATTTGCAGAACATAACCAAGATGGTAATACTAACAGCAAAGTAATGTATGTAAATGTAAAAAATGAATGTAAATTCCACCAAAGTCTACCTCTAACCTCTGAGAAAAACCTTTAGGCTGTGGGGTATTAAAAATCAGGGTGTGTGCTTTTAAATGTGCTCTATTTAATTAGGCTATCTTTTGTTCAATGCAGGTTTTTCTAGACTGTAATGTAAGCCTAACCTCAGGTGTTTTAATGCACAAACACACCTAAGCAAATATGCACACACACACCTAAGCAAATATGCACACATAAAAGAAGCATTATAGGAGCCATTATATTATGTATAGGTGCCATAGCCAAGATTTAACGAGAGATCATGAGCTCTACAGAAAAACTAGTGACCGTGTATATATAAGGTGTTACATGTAGCCTTACTGTAATAGTAAATTATATTACGCATAGCCTACACGAATAACAAACGTAACTTAAACAAACCCCTATAAGCTGAATTACTCAGTATCAACTAATGTGTAATTACGCTGTATGTAGGTCTACGTCTTAACCATCGGTCTTAGGGGAGATAATTGTTGGGTTAACGTTACTTTTCTACGAGACAGAAATATAAAGTATGAGAGAAGAGGAAGAGCGAGTTGGCGGAAGAACTCATGACGTGTGGAATACTGCTGACATCTAGTGATCAACATCCTGAACTGTAACTAGACCACCATTAAGAGCTGCGCCACATGATGAAGTGAGGCTTTCCGTGTTTACCTGTGTTTTCAGTGGCATCCGCTGGAAGAAGCTGTATAGACCTTATGCACCAGAGAAACGTGGGCGCCGTCATCTTTAGATTGTTGTCTTTGAACTTCCGGTTTCCCGGTCGCTCTTTATATTTCTATGGCATCGCTGGTGAAGTGGATTTACTTATTGTAGAGTTAACAAAAGTTATCATGAGCATTGTAATGTTTATCATAAGCATTGTAAAGCAGATGTCTTAACAAATGTCGACCGGGAATTTTTTTACGAACAGTTCATACCTATGCAAGATCGCTGTCAAAATACAGACCGGAAGGCAAAAGACAACGAGCGCAGCACTGAAAAGGGGTGGGGCTACATAAGGTCTTTTATTTAACCTATTGTCTGTTTTTTTTTTTTTTTTTGGTATACTGAATTTATTTAGTAAAGAATAGATAATGATGTGATTCGCCAACAAAACAAGCCAAACACAACACCAGTACAACTCACTGAAGAGATTTAGGCTACGTCTATCCCTCATCGCCTCGCTTTCATTTTTTTTTAAATAAATAAAGGAAAATATGGCGCAGCTGTGAATATGGTCACATGACAGACACGTTTCTCTTTAAAAAAAAAACAAAATAAACAAAAGTGTCCTTTTAGAGTGTTTATGTATTATATCAAGTATTATAAATATGTGCATAATAGTGGTAATAATAATTGTAATTGTATTGATGTATTGATTAGTTGTAGGCCTACTGAAGATCTAAGGTAGGTATTTTTGTATTTTTAAGTCCAGAGAAATCACACAGAAGAGGGGGGAAAACATGTTAGCTCTGGCTCCCATGACTCATGTGACTGACACACCCTTAAGAGTCATTCTGGTTGCAAGGCAATGTGACTGTTTACACGGATTTCAAACACACACATAGCCTAATCGGTGGTTCCCAGTCTATGGTGGTTCCTGAGGAGGGAGGGGACACATTTTAAAACCACCAAAATGGTTTGAATCAAAATTTCCTAAAAGTGGGCCTATATATTATTATGTAAACTGAATTCAGGTAGCCTATGTATCTACAATCAACACCTGCTTGCAAACACTCTGCATGATGTCGAGTGAGGTTAAAAAAAATAGCATCGATCACACAATAAAAGACTCAAGGAAAATGAGATTCAATTCATGTCATTACGGGGTTGCATTAAATATTGATATGCATGTGATTCAAAGTTAAATCTAGTGTTTGGTGTTTACTGAATGTCTGGTGTGTAAACAGAGGATGAGGGCAGGGATGATTATCTATTCAAAATAGGTTAGAATGCATTCAGAAACAAACATATTGAATGTTTGTCCTTTTTAGTTATAAAAACGAGTTTCAGGGCAATACAATGTGTTTGTTTAAATAGGCTTTTATCTTTATATATTTTAAGTGTTTATATCCTGGGCAGTGATGTATCATCTGATTTATGTATCAGACTTATGTATCATACTGTAGGCATTAAGTGGATTGGAAGAGACCTTTGTGATATTTCTCAATATTACGTTAGACAATAAGAATCCCATTATTTATTGGAATTTTATAGAAAGCATGGATAGATAATAAAGACAGTCTGTGAATTTGACTGCTCTTTGAACAGCTGTGATTGCCCCGTTTATGAAAATGATGTTTCCTCTAGTCTGGTTGCTCTTAAGGATTGGCATTTCTGTGTTGTGTTGTTGTTATCATGCCATTTGTGTGTCTATTAGAGTTTCAGTCATTTTTTCTGGGAAAGGCTAGGGTTGTAGCTCTCTCTCACCATAAGAAAACAGACTTCAAAACAGAAATGTATACAAAAAACTATATCATTTTTAAAAATTATTCAGGTAGCCAAAATTTCAGGTAGCCTATATAATGTGTTAATAAATTGCATTTATCATTTCAAGTTGAATAAATATGCTGCATGTTAGTACATAATCATGCCCACAGAAAGCATAACAGAGCTGACAAGTAATTTAATATTACAAGCATTGTGCTTGAGTAAAGAGAATTTAAATCTGATATAATCAAATGTTTAAACCCATGGGGAAACCTGCATAAAGGACAGAGGCTTAAAATGCCTCTAAGACTCTCATCAGAATAACGTCTGATATGATATCTTTATAATTTTGCAAAGTATTTTGGAATCCAGCCATGAACAGAAAATTAATGAGTGTTTATTTCCATGGTGGAACTTACAGGACTTTTGAGAATATATTTTGTGCCCAATGCTGACACTTATAAAAACTTAAACATTTGCACATCACTCGACAAAAATGAAAAAACATAATCTTTTGCAAAACCTACATACAGTGTAACTGTAGTAAAAACTTCAAGGTATGTGGCTGAAAGTGAAAAACATATTAACAATTTTTTTTTTGCCTTCACGTTTGGTTATTTAATTCTTTTTGGCACCAGCAGGAGTCTTTTGATGCAGCTGGTAGATCTGTTCGCAGGCAATGGAGAGGCCCACCACAAGAGACACAAACTCTTCAAAATTCACCTCTCCATCTCCATTAGAGTCCAGATCCCTCATAATCTTGTCAATGGCAGCAGGGTCCTTCTGAGTCTAGCAGAAACAAAAGATACATGTTTGCAATATAATACAATCTGAAGTAGGTTTCCACAGATTATGGAAAAAGAGTGAAATATGAAGAAGTCTGAATGACAGATCTTCTTGGTCCGTTCCCCTCCTACAAGGCCCTGCACTTGAGGGGAATCGGAACCAGGGGGCGCTTCCACTACCTTGCACTGGGTCCCGCCCCATGCTTGGTACGGCCCTGCCCGTGCTATACCGTTAAAATGAAAGGTTCTTTATTGCCATTCATGGTTCTTTTGTGCAGCAGAATCTTTCCACAGCACAAAATCATTACAGGGCCCAGGCCAATGTTTAAAGTTATCCCATCTTGGGTGATGGATGGAAATGTGTACCTTCAGAAAGCTAGACAGTTCTTTCTCCATCAGCAGTTTGAGCTCTTTGCGACTCAGGGATGCTTTGCTGCCCTCTGTGTCGGCATAACGGTGAAACACCATGATCAGAGTTTCCATCGCTCTTTCCAGGTCAGAAGGCATTTTGACTGTCTGCAGTGAGAGATAATGTGTTAGTTTTTCTGTCTCATCCCTTAATCAAACTGGATATTATGCAAACAGTCATTGTTCTCCCACTGAGCAGATTGGGAAACAGAAGTGGATTTTTCCATTTGGAAATAAGCCAAAGTGTGAGTAATGCCCACTAGATCTAATGCCAAATAGATGCATTAAAAAGACAAGTATTATTAAAAGGCCTATGTCCTGATGTAATTGTTTAAAGTATTTCAGAATTAATCCGTTATTGTTAACTTTTATTCTAGCTATAAAAACGTTTAGAGCATAGGAGATTAAGTTAGTGACACTGACGTCAAATCTGTGCACACACACACACACACACACATTTACCATTTAAAACGTGCAGTTCATTTTTCAAAGTCATTTATTACTATCACTTAACAAGTAGAAACCTTGCAATAAGGTAAAACCTTTTAAAAAGTCATGCCAAAAAGTACTCAGTCGGTAACTAAAACAATGCTGTAGCCTACTATGCCCTATATGTAAACTTGTTCCAGAATAATAAAAGTTCGCGTACTTACGTGATAAAAGGCAGAGAGTCACCTGAAGATGAAAGAATGTACTGAATGTCCTGTGCAAGAGTTGGTCAAGCAGAGGAGGAATTTATACCGGGGCTCCGCCCGAATGAGTGTGAGGTTGGGTGGGACTGGGAACTGTAAAATGTTAACTGTTTAGGGCTTAACGTTACTGAAACGCTGACGGTTTTACATTACAAACGCGAAGGAAAATGTAGGATAATTTAACAGTGCTCCTTTTACAGATTTATGAACGAGAAATTCCAATCACTTCTGCTGGAACAAACAAAACACACCTTAAATCAGTCACGCCACGCGTGAAACCAGTTAGACCATCAACCAGCTAAACCTGCAAACCACCCTTGTGAAAAAGAAGTGTGCATACTTTATGTAGCCTACTTCAAATCTTATATTTTTACAAGTAGCATATTTGCAGATATATTATTAAAATAAAAGGCCACTTAAATGTCCTTAAAGAGATAGACTTTCATGACTGTGCATTTTAATTTATTGTTGCCATTTTTAAATCTTTTGTAGTGCTTTAAATAAGTATTCTTAGTTTGATGTGCTGATGAACACATTACTGCAGTAAACTTGATTATGATTTTAACTGTGTTTTTTTAAATCGTTTCATCAAACGTGTTATTAAAAATCCATGTAAATACCACAATGCTTGTGTTTCGTACACTTATTTAAATATGTGTAGGCCTCCATCATATTTAAATGACAACAGAATTATGAAATTACATAAAGATGTATGCAAGTCCTATAAGTAGCTCATAAAAGCACTCTTACGTTAAACAAATTTAATTAAATATAATAATACATTTTCACTAAATTATTATTGTGTTAAAAAACACAATAAAAAATTGTGCTCAAAATAATCAAGTGTTCAAAAACATTACATTCAGTTTGCACTTCAGTATATCCCTTTATGCCACCAGTGCATTTTGCACCAGTGGAATTATATATGTTCACTGTAAAAACATATTTTCATGATTTGTAATCCTAACATTTTATCTGTTGTCAAATCAACTTAGATAATTTATGTTGTTCAGATAACATAATACTTTGAGTTTCTGATGCTTAAATCAATCTCCTTCATTGTATTAACTCAATTTTTCCAGTTCAATGAACTTAAAATTTTAAGGCAACCAGGTTACTTCATTTTTTAAGTTAAACCAACAATATTTTATTTTACAGTGATTCAATTGAATTCAATTTATTGATGGATAGCCCCTTGAGGTGCAGCATCTCATTTTCAATAGGGTCTAATACATAAAACATAAAAAAAAAAAAATAAATAGAAAAATTGCATCTCAACTGTAAACTGAACTGCAAACTGCATCTTGATATATACAGTATTTTAATATTTGCTCCTGTGTGGTCAGTGCATTGCTATGCATGTTGAATGAATGTTAAGTTCAGTGTGTTTTCACAAGGAGGACCAGCCCTTTTTTTCCCTATCCACCATTTCACCAAGAGTGTGACTCAAAACTTTCACAATGCTTCTCGTCTGACATTACACAACATGTCTGACTCTCCACTTTGAACAAATGTTAGAAGAGGATGCTTGGCAAGGCATTATTTTTAAGGGAAGGGCTGCCGTTTTTTGGCAAAGATAAGACATGGCCTGTTTCAATCTGCACAGTAGGCATGAAGGGACGTCTCTACCTAGCACACAGGAAGTGCCTTTAAAGGGGTAGTTCACCCAAAAAGAAAATTCAGTCATCACGTACTCGCCCTTAAATTGTTCCAAGCCTGCATGAATTTATTTATACTGCTGAACACAAAAGAAGATATTTTGAAGATGTCTGCAACCAAACAGTTGATAAGCCCCATTGACTTCCATATTATTTTTTCCCATATGGAAGTCAATGGGGCCCATCAACTGTGGTTAGCCATAGTCTTATAAATATCTTCTTTTGTGTTCAGCAAGACACTGTTATACATTAGATCACTTTGGAAATAAAATGTTATCTTTATAAGACATGAGAAAAGGGGAAGAGAGAACGGTCAAGGGTGGATGACGCATTGGTGTTTTAGGATGACTGTTTTTGTCACAGTTGAATTCTTTGCACATCTCTGGAGTTTTTTTTTGCCACTACAATTCTCTCGTTACATTCCTTTCAAGCTAGGGCACGACATTGTTTTCAAGTGGTCTAACTGGCAGTTTTTTTCCACAAAGGGCTAAAACAGATAAACATCTATGCATTAATGCTATAAAGAAGCAACATGGAGGGAGAAAACATTAACTTTCACAACTACAGCATTGGTCCATCCAGAAAAGACATAAACCAATGTGGAAAATAACTAAACTAGTTACTGAGCAAATGGGCTTCCACTAGTTTTTTTGTCCTTCTGAATAATCTATGATTATGTTCATAAAGCCTGGGAGAACCATTTCGGCAGAGCAAGGTTTCACAACTATCCCACAACTATCTGGTTTTAATTTGAAAAGCATTACAAAGATTTGGGTGAGTGTCAACTCTGGTAGAGCATTCTTTTAATTCCATACTAATTTGAAGCTTATCTGCATGTGAGGAGTGAGTAGGATAAATACAATGACTGAGTTTTTTGTGTGGGGTCAGTAGCAAGACTGACTGAGTCAGCTGAGAGTCCCAGGATGCATTGTGAGGCCTTAGGCAGGAAACCAGCACTGTTTAGCATAGACTGAAATCACTTGGCAGGTTAGTCATTCGGAGTCTAACAACTCAATGCAATAATAAATATTTCTAAAACTGCAGTTTACATATTGTCTGCAACCGAAAATTCACATTAAAGTCATAATGAAACTTGTGATGTACAGTGAAATTTAGGCTGGGGACTTGGTTTGATCCATCAGTTGTTGAATGAACTGAATGTGAGCTTGACAACAAATTTTAAGAAAATGGTGGGTTTACGGTGGGACTAGATGACTGGAGAAGTCCAGCATACGTCACTTGGGAGAATTCTGCCGTTTCACCGGAAAAGGTACATTTAGGTGGGCAGAACAAGTATTTGATACACTGCCAATTTTGCAGGTTTTCCCACTTACAAGCACATAGAAGTCAGTCATTTTTATCATAGGTACTCTTCAACCGTGAGTGACGGAATCTAAAAAAATCCAGAAAATCACGTTGTATGATTTAAGTACTTCCTTTGCATTTAAATCAATGAATCCGTCAAAATAAGATAAATTAGATGCATTAAGTACATTTTAAATTTGTGCCGACTATACACAAAAATTTAAATAATTACTCTCAAGTAACTCTCTGAAGGGCCATTGATTTTTTTTTATATCAACTTTTAATAACAAACCCCTTAAACAAAAACAATTTTGTAAACAGAACCAAAAACCACACATTTATGACTGGTATAACAATGTGTTTAGTTATTTTTCAGTGTGGATGGAATGGATAAAAAGTCTGCTGTTGGCAAACACATCTGATTTTG
Source organism: Hybognathus amarus (assembly GCA_030378365.1). NCBI lineage: Eukaryota > Metazoa > Chordata > Actinopteri > Cypriniformes > Leuciscidae > Hybognathus > Hybognathus amarus. The sequence goes on along the minus strand of JAQIUQ010007293.1, from coordinate 140,338 downwards.
TAGCTTTAGCATACATCGGTGTGGTGGCTGATGTCATAAGTGCTTCAGTTCTTCCTTTTGCCCTTGCTGGTGGGTTTGGCAGGGGCTGGAGCAGGTGCTGCCTGGTAAAGAGCTGCTGACACTTTGTTGATGTAGTACAGTGCGATGACAGAGAAGATCAGGCTATATTGGAGAGAACAGAGAAAGAAAGAACAAATTAACAGTGTTGAATTGAGGAATATTTGACCAATTTGACAGGTTGCCTTCAAAATTCAAGTGGGTTCAATTCACACTTGAAAATTCAATTTTTAGCCTGACTTCGTAATCATCATCATCTAGTGAGAATATGAGTCTGGGACTGCTTCATAGGGCTTTGATTATGAGGCATGTCTTAACCGAACCAGGAAAAAAAAACTGCACTCAATTGGATAGTCGATAGACCTACAACCAATCAGAGCAATGCAGTAAGTCAACTACTTTGCATCTCACAGTTGTCAACAGAACTTACTTATTTAGAAGTAAAATAACGAGTGTTGCCTCTTTTACTTGATCCTCCATGAGTGCGACCAAAGCAGAAACCACAACGACCACAGGCTTTTCATTACGTCCCATCTTCTTAGCGACCGTCGGAGCCAGCTGATAAGTTACACTTTTGCCGAATCATGTAGGAAGGACGCAAAGATATCTGCCGAATCGACAAATGTCTTGATTGCAGTTTTCTGTTTGTCTATTAAAATGAATGCACTGTCGATTCATTATAAAAGACACGCGACAGCGTAATTTATACATCTCAATTCTCCAGCTGCAGTCATCTCTGAGGGAAACCATTTAATCGCTCTTTGATAACGTGATGATTACATCCTTGCCGATCATCATTGTTTAGCATCCAGGCTTTTATGTGGTAATCGATTATCACAACAAGAAGAGGAGCTTGCACACATAATAGTCAAAGATTTTACAATAGTGCCCCTGATCTATATATATATATATATATATATATATATATATATTGGATCTGGACTCTAATGTGTGTGTGTGTGTGTGTGTATATATATATATATATATATATCGATATACCACCATTATTATCGTAGTAATGGTGTCATACACCATCAGTATCGACACCATTATTTATATTGACCGGAGCACATGAAACATTCACCCGTAAAGGTAATAGGCGTGAAGTTTCTGGACACTACGCAGTTTAGCCAATCACAACACACCATCTGAGCCCATTGCCTGTTTCTGAGGGAGTGGTTTCATAGAATCAGGATGTAAACCGGTCATTCAAATGACAGAGGACAAAGCGGCTTACAATAAAGGTAAAATTTATGAAAAATAAGACTTTTAAAAAAAAAATAACCACGAATACATGTTATATTGCACCCCATAAACACAATCATGCAAAGAAAAAAGAGCAGTAAACCACCCCTTTAAGTACTTATACAATGTACCTATTTTCAAAAATTATGTAAAGAAAATTAAATAATTATAGAAATATATATTCAATTATCTAAAACTACAACTACTAAAATTACACAAAATAATAATACAAGAAAGTTTTCATAATCATCAAGAACATAGTGCAACATTATGCAAAACAACATATCAAACATCATATATGATTATAATATTTATGAGGATTAAACCCAGCAAAAGAGAAAAAGAAAACCAAAGGAGAGCAAATCAAAAACATTTAAGCGTTTTTAAACGTAACTCACCACGTCTGTCACGCACACATCGATGCACCAAACCAGACGCAAACAGAGAAAGGAACAGGCACACTGAGAACTAAAAGAACAGAGATTAAATATTTATCAGTTAAGTACATATTTGAAATCTTCATTAAAATCATTCAGATTTTAATTCAATCTGATTACATTTGGCTATCAAAATATGTATTTGTACATTAATAAAATGGCATTATTAAAATCTTCTGGTTAAATATACACTGACTGCTGTAAGTCTGTGATTAATTTTTTTTTCATTTATTTTATCGTAAAAGAACTGTTTAGAAAAGTTTTGTTTAGAATATTTAAAAAATATATATTTCAGTAATTTAAAGTCTTTACTGTCACTTTTAAATATTTTAATGCATCCTTGTGAAAACAAAAACAAACAAAAAAAAACGCTTTTTTACTTTTCAATGGTAGTGTAAGTGTTTCTTCATTCATTTGAACTTTCTGCAAGTGAGGAGGATACACCAGACAATAGCAGTATTTAACATAAGGTTAAGTCATTTACTTACTCTCTGGGAAGATTTTGGCTTGGAAGCCTTTCCCGAAGACAAGGTTCTCCAAGTTATTGAAAGCCTGTAATAGCAGGTTAAGAACTACACCAGAAAACAGATAAGCCAAACAGAGCAAAAATGTAATATTGGACCTCAAGGTTGGACAAACTACTACTGTATGCTTGACAAAGCAGCAGAAGGATACTGTAAGAGAGCAGATAAACAGCACAGACCCCAGGAAGCCCCCAGGATGGTCAGCCACTCTGAAGAGCCCAGCTGCCGACTGAACATCTGCATTCCTGCAAACACCAGAACGGACAGCAGACTGGACAACACCAGGGAAGTACTTGTGTTCACCGCTATAGAGAGAGAGATTTAAAATCCATTTAATACAAAAATTAAAATGTTGTCCAGTAAATTAATGCGCTCTTCAAATAAAATCAGAACAGACAATACAAAATTATCTTAAGAGGGATGCAAAATGCAGGTTCTCATCAATAATCTCACACAAAACCCCTTTGTGCACCAAATCTGATAAAAACAAACAAGATCATTAGTGGCTTTAAATATCGAAGATGATTATTTAAAACTTTATAATACTTAAAATAAAGCTGTCGAATTTGAATTGAATATATTAAGAAAGAATTAAGAAAATGTAAACAGTTCTTGACAGATATTTGGTTCCGCGACGGGCTGAGTGTTCACTACGGAATAATTAATTTGAGAACGAGGGATGATTCAGATTAATACACATTTAGTCATCTATTGATTTACAGATAAGAAACGTTAAAGGGAAAAACAAAGGGGAAAAAGCATAAACGTAAAGGGAAAACGTACTATGAATCTATTATGAAGCAGGTAAATGTGCAAGAATTTGGACACGTCAGTGTAACTTACGCTCTTTAAAACGTTCCGTGTGGAAACAACCAGAGAGGCTGTTTCATCTACTGTTTTGCTTTTTTTAAAAAACAGAAAGCGCACACTGAATTAAGTTATTATTACTATTACTATTATTATCTTATTAGTCTTTTCTAATAATACTATGCTGATAACAATTGAAAACGTATATGTTTAGCAGTTGTTAGCGGTGAGCTAACACCATTCATACTGAACATTTTTATCTTTAGCTTTTTTCGAAACACAAAGGGACGAAAAACCCCAATTCAACGAATAGTTAATGTTCACAAAGCAATTTAAATGAGGATCTGCAGCAAGTTCCTATTTTAGGTTTAAAGGCTTACAACTTTTAACTAGCCCACCCGTGTACTATCTGTCCCTTTTGTATGATTAACGTTATATATGCATGCAAAATAATAGCTAAAATTTCAAACGTTTGATATAGTTAATGTAAAAGCTAAGCTCACCCATGTCGGAAAGCAATAAGGTAAAGCGACAGGTTTAACTCTGTGTTCGGTCTCAGCCAGCAGAGCAAAGATGACGCGTTTCCAACGTCTAAAACCTGTGCCAAGTGTAATTCCCCTGCACTAACCCTGCAGCTCCATCTAGTGGACAGAAGAGTGCAGCACATTCACCACCACATTCTTTTCTATTCTCTATTGTATTATATTATATTATATTATATCCATATATTATATCCATATATGTATATCATAGATTGTAATACCCATAGACATCATCTATGGTAGACCACCCAAGCGGCTCTCATGCATGCTCAGCTCAGCATCCATGCGCATGCTCTTTACTTATCTCACCCTAAACACCTCATCAACATCCATCGGATGGCTCAACATCCGTCAGAATAGACCTCAGCACACACTGTTGGAGCCCCCCTAATCAACATGGATTACGTTAAATTGGACCTCTCTTAGATACAAACATCATTATAACGTAACTTAAAGGTTAAACAGCCGTCAATTTCAGCTGCATGTTCAACCATTTTGGTTTATTTCGCGGACTCCTCATCTTATAAACAGTGATGTGATAAACAGAAAGCGCTCAATAATAGCGTTCATTTCATTTGCTATTAATCTAGCTCTAAAAATCGGCATAGTTCAGCAATGGCAGATGCGGAGTTGCAAACCTTTACATCCATTATGGACGCCCTCGTGCGCATAAAGCGTAAGTATATTTGCAATTATTAAAACCACATTACACGTTTTCTGTCATTTGCACGTGGCTGTTATTTATTGTTTACGGTCAGCTTTGGGGTAAAATGGGACATTTGAGTGTTTTCCATGCCCAAATCCAAAAAAAAACAAAAAAAACAGTTGAAAATAGAAACACCAAATTATTTAGAGCATATTATTTGCTAAGATTATGAATAACACCTGTAAACAGAAACCGAGTATATTTTTTTCATCCTGTACTGCTAAAGGCGCGTGTAGGCCTCGGCTGTTTTCTCTTTTATGAATGATTTATTTGCTCTTAGCGTGCAGGCCTAGTACAATATCAGAATATGTAACGTTATATTCCCGTTAATACACGATTGAACAGACTGACGCATTCGGTCGACATTAGAATTATGATTGATGCAGAGCAGACGCTGGTGCAACATGTTCAATTATCGTCAAATTGTTAGAGAAGAGGTAAAGGAAACAGAAAGTAGCCTTTAAAATCTAGTAAGAAGCTGAGCTGCTGTGGCGCGGATGCATGTTGCCATAGAGACGGGATGCAAGAGGGTTGAGGTCGCGAGCTGTGGGAAACGTCTGGAAGAAAACTAGAGACAGTGTATAAAAGAGGAACAGGAGACAACTAGGAGAATTTAATTATTTCAATGGCTTATTGACAGAAGGTAAAATGTATGCTGTCAGCTCTAGGGAAAATAATGGCTAAGACACTGAACATAAAACAGCTAAAAATAGCATAAATTGATTTGGTCAGGCGTTTTTAGTATTCATCCTGCTAAACCAGCAAAACCAGCTGAGCACATGCCTGTATGGGACAGCTGTTAAGGTCAGCATTTTCTTTTTATAGGGTAACTTTTTTTGTTAATTATTATTAAATGATGGAGATTAATGGACTGCAAACAATGCATTTTTTCAGCAGCCCTAGAAATATGTTTTTCCCATTTATCATTCCCATATATTTAACAAAATAAAAGTGTTTGTTTAAGAGTTATAAGCTACCATAAAGCTGAATAAACAACATAAGTTAACAATAACTTAACAGCTTTAATGGGGAAATAACTACAACTGTGTAAATACATCATTTATTTAAGAAGCAATAACAAAATATAAAACTATTGGTTTAATATAATATATAAATAGTAATTTATATAATGTGAATGCAGTATTGTCTGATGTATTTATTTATTTATTTATTTGCCAGTGTTAATGATGAATTTCTGTCTGTAAATCTGAACAGATAATAAAGTCAAACAAACAAGCAAAAAAACAAAAGGTGTTGTATTATGTATAGAAACAATATATTTTAAGTTAATTTGAGAATGTAAGACTGAAGTCATTCGTGAGTGCTTTATAGGAGTGGGGAGTAGCTGAAGTGTTCATTTGGCCAGATTTAGTTGCAATTCTCAAGAGTCAAGAGTAAAAATCAAGAGTAATGCAGTTTTTCAAGCAGGAATTCACTGTTAAACATGATTATTTAAAGAGTAAGTTGAAATAATAATGAATTAACCGGTTTGTCAAAAGCATATCGACAAACAACCTAGAGCTCACAGTATGTCTATCTTTAAAGATGTATAAGTTATACCTAAAGTCAATTTCCTGGGGATTTTTACTTGTGGATATCCAACTTAAGAATCCAGTGTGTAAAATGAATGGTTGTTTATGAGTATGCTCAAATACAAAAGTGATTTATAAATGTTAACTTCCTTATGACAGAAATGAAACGGTTGGCAGAAATTGAATTGTACAAAATGTGTGTGTACATAGTCTGTATTACATAGCCAACATCAAGTTTTTCAGTTTTTCTAGTTTTTTTTCAGGGAAACTGTACTTCTTGTACTTCCAACCAAGTTAAACGTCCAGTTGTACTCCTTTGGGAAGACCAAAGATGACTAACTTATTTGAACAGATTTGTAACACAGAAACAAGATTTAACTCGTAAATTCAATTGTCAAAATGTAGCTACTACCAGTCAGCTACATTTTAATTCAGTAGCTATTATCAGTCATTTGTGTAAATACATAGCAGACTTCATGATTTGAATGTTGGATAAAAGTATTTCCATTTCTGGGAGAAATTTGTAAGCAAAATTAGAACGAAAGAAGTATACACTTTTAATAAACAACATGACTGTTGGTGTGTGTTGTTTTTGGCATTTACAAATCTTCTGATGCAAATATTCAGACTTGTATGACACATTCATACTGACCAACCTATGCACATAATGTTAACCTAAGAAAAAAACTCAGTCCATAGCACAATCCATAATCAATTTCAGTCATTGAAATAAAAATAAATATGAAAAAACACCCAAATACACTGAATAAAAAATTGGTGTGAAATTTTCAGGTAAATTTCACAAACACTGACAGAAACTGCAACACATTGAATTAAATTGTAAACCTATAAATGAGAAAAAAATGAAATTGTATTTTTCTGTGAAATCTACTCTAATAATCTTTTTTTTGGTGCAAATTGTAAGAAAATCTATATTTTTCAAAGTGTATAGGCTAAAATAAAAATAAAGCCTACAGTGTTGCTTCAACACATGAAACTGCACATGTAACATCAGGAATGGAATTATTATATTATATTATATTAAAGCTTTTACCTCTGAAACAGGATATATGGTTATGATCTTTCTATATCAAGAAATGTGTTGAAGTGCTTGCATGTCTGATTGTGTGTTTTCCTCTGGAAAATATTGTTAAAACTGTCCCTCTCCTGTCTAGTCTAATATGAAGAGCATAGAGAGAGCTGCACTGTCCCGTGTGTGAGGAGATGGTGAAGCAGCCGATAGTGTTGCCATGTATGCACAGCGTGTGTGTGGCTGTGTGCGGCAGAAGTCTTGGTTTAGAGAGGATACCCCGCCCCCGAGCTCCCCCCAGAGCCCAACACACCCACCTTAAGTCCCAACACACGCTCTCCCCGACACACGCCGAACCTCCACCCAAAACTGAGAATGCCTGGCACGAGGTGACTGATCAGAAGCAGGTTTGTGTTGTTAATAGACAGCGAGATCAAATCATAGAAATAATCAACTTGTACGTGATATCTGAAAATCAGTTTTGTCTTAAGATGCGCATCAGTAATATTTTTTTAAAGCACGTTTATAAAAGCTACTTAAATGTCTAATTGAACTAAACACTAACCCTGGGCTTAATCTTAAACCCTGTCTGTGAAACCAGGCCCAGATTAAAAAACATTTAAAATTATGACATTGTGATATGACTTTAGCATTGTTTTCCACTAGTTTTTATCCGTGCAAAAAAAGCTTATAGATGCTTCTGTATCATTCAGATGCATTGCAACTTGCAGGACTTTGCAGGTGCTTGTGTCTGAAATGTAGCGGCCGTTGTGATGGACTGATTCTGAATGTGTCAGCACCCACAGGACCTGGACTCTGTTCTCCTTCTGTATTGATTAGCTTTTCCTTTCTTCTTCCTGCCTTAGATTTATAGTGGCTTAAAGAAGCTTTAACGTTGAAACAGCTTTTTCTATCTGCATCTCTCCCCATTTTTGTGCAGTGTGTGGAATACATCAGGACGGAGGCGTAAAGACACCCCTCCTGTGATCATGCTGTTCCCCTGTCCCACCTGCGGAAAAGATGTGGAGCTGGAAGAGAGAGGCTTACAGATTGTCTGAGAAACCTCACTCTGGAGCGCATAGTGGAGAGGTCTTTCACACACACTCACACTCTGAGAATTTTGAAATTTAATTCTTGTAACTGTACTGTAATGTTGCTCTGCTGGTTTTAAACAATACATCAGATGTTCTGAACTTGCATCTATTAATAGACACATCACTGGTTGAATATTTCAAGCAGTCTCAGTATGTGTGGACCAATCAATTCACCTTACTTGCATAGCAAAATGAGGTTAAGAAAAGGCGGAGACAGAAAATATTTACTTACTTCCTTCCAGAAAACAGCTTGCATGACTCCATTCCATATTGTCAAAATGTGCACAAGCAAATCTGCAACTAAAAACACCACAAGACTCGAATTACAACTTAGAAATATAGGACTCAAAATGAACAAATGTGTGTCAAAACCAAAATGACTTTCTCACAAATGGAGAAGAATGGTCTAGCCACTCTTATCCATATAATGAAAGTGATTAAGGATGTTCAAGCATCCATATTACTAGGATACTGGCTGTTTATTAGTACTCACAAAGCACATATTTATGCCTTATTCTGCATTACCATATTCTACATCCCTTAATCCTTTCCCAATCCCTAAACTTAACCACCTTTACTAACTATTAATAAGCAGTAATTAGGAGTGTATTGAGGCAAAAGTCATAGTTAATAGTTAGGTAATAGTGAAAATGGACCCTAATCTGAAGTTTGACCATGAATTTGTGCATATTGCCACTATTTACCTAAAATGAGTGAGCTAAATAGTACAACTTGGAAACAAATTCTTGAAGATCCTTTTTTGCTTCCGCATGTCATGTCCAGAGCTCCATACATGGCTGTGTGGCACAATGTAAAAAAAACACACACATATTAAAATGACATTTATAATATATATGTTAAATCATATACAGTATATATGTGCATAGAGTATATATATATATATATATATATATATATATATATATATATATATATATATATATATATATATATACATATACATATATACACACATTAGTAAAATATTTTAATTAATGTTTAAACATTAAACATGATGTTCCTAAATCAAATTAATAAATTAATTGTAAATATAGGTAATACAACATTCTCTTCTCTTAGATGTGTAGTAAAAAAGACAGTGAGGGTGAACATTTGTTGGTTGAACTTTTCCTTTAAAGCTACACTGTGTATCTCTTTTAGTTTATTCTTAGCTAAAAACATTTAGTTATTTCAAAAATATATGTGCTCATTAATGTATATTTACTTCGTTCAAGTAATAAAGTATTCTTGTGAGTGTATAATATGCCATTGAAAATACATACGGGTAAGGGGTTCTAATGTCTGGTCGCCATGTTGCCCCTCCATCTTGAAAGTACATTAGCCAAAGAGGGACATACACATTAATTCAAGCTTCGCTTTTCGCGTTTATGTTTGAGTTAACACTCATGGACGAGGTGGAACTGGAAGCCATGTTAATCTTGGACTACATTGGCCACCGTAGGAGTTAAAACGAAATCGGAATTGAGAGGAACAGAAACTAATATTCACTGGACGATCATATACCTTTTACCTGCTAGATGGGGTAAAAATCACACAGTGTAGCTTTAAAAGAAGTTGTGTGAGGGAGCTGAATGTAAGTGAAGTTGCTGATGCTTTGTTTTTTATGCAGTCTTTGGACAGCTGAGCTACATTTACACCTCACAAACAAACACAGTGTAATTGATGTACATGTGGCAAGCAGGACGAGGCCGAGGCCGTGGAGAACGGCGTGAGGCCAGTGATGTGATTGCTGATGAGCGTGTCTCGTATCTCTCATGGCGGTGCAAAAGCATTAAAGGAGGAGCGAACGACAGTGAAGATTGAGAGAGGACCAGGCCTGGACTGTTTTATTTCACAATCACGCCTCGTCCTGCTCGCCTGCGTACATGTAACCCAAGCCTACATTTGCTCAATAATTGACCAATGTCTCTCTTTCTCCACGTGTGTAGGTACAGGCGGACAGTAAGTCTTGGCAGCATGGCAGTCATGTGCCAGTTCTGTAAACCTCCTCAGGTCTCTGGATGCCACCAAAGGCTGCGCTGACTGCAGGTCCAACTTCTGTAATGAGTGCTTTAAACTGTACCACCCTGGGGCACGCCACGAGCACAACACGAACACATCATGCCCACACACAGCTTCAGACCCAAGGCAAGTGCACACGGGACCCGTATTTATATATATATAAAATAATTATTTATATATATATATATAAATACACACATATGCTTGTATATTAAAGAAATATTTTCATGTATATACACACAAACGTTTATTTTGGATGCGATTAATCACGATTAATCGTTTGACAGCCCTAGCAAGGATGCTTTAAATTGATCAGAAAGTGACAGTAAAGACATTTTTAATGTTACAAAATATTTCTATTTCAAATAAATGCTGTTCTTTTGAACTTTCTATTCATCAAAGAATCCTAGAAAAATAGTATGAGTCTGCTTAAAATATTAAGCAGCACATTTTTTTAACATTGATAATAAGAAATGTTTCATTAGAATGATTTCTGAAGGATCATGTGACACTGAAGACTGGAGAAATGATGCTGAAATACTGCTTTGACTTCACAGGAATAAATTACATTGAAAAAAACAAAACAAAATTAAACAATATTACAATAAATAAATAAAACAATACATTAATATTTTGTATTATTAATATTTATGTAGAACATATATTTTTGCCCAATATATAGGCCTAGTCTGTCACAAAAACTTGAAGACACAAAAAGTTTGTTTTGACATAAATGTAAATAGCAGCACAAAATACTGAATAACGCATTGTCCCTCATTTTTATCAGCATTAATCAACCACATGCAAATAATATTTAAATATTGTCCTTTTCCACAGTCGACAGAGGATTTTTGATAAACAAAAGACAAAAGTCTCAAAAGTTCCCCTTAATCTCATTTCCTCCTTGTGGGCTTTTCCTCTGTCCATTTATTTTCTCTCTCTTTCACTCACTTGCAGGTATTAGTTTGTGTGGAACATGAGCAGGAGAGGTTGCAGTTTTACTGCAGATCATGTCAGCATCTGTTGTGTCCACTTTGTAAACTCCGTCGAGCCCACAGTGGACACAAGATCATTCCTATTGCGTTGGCTTACCAAACTCTAAAGGTATCCATTCCTTGTATGCTCTATAGAGCTGAATCTTTAGACTATAAACAACATAATGATGCCCAACATACCTTTCTTTCCTGAATAAAATGATTATTTGGGCTAATCTTTCTAAGCTCCAGTCCTCTAGGTGATCAAAGGTAGAGGGGAAAGGATTTCCTCAATGACTAGGCAGCCTGCAGAAGCTCTACAGTGTTTTTGGTGTTTAACGTTACTCATCTTTCTCCATGTTGTGAAATCACAGGAGAAGATCACCAAGGAAATGAACTATATCTTGGGCAATCAAGATTCTATACAGGCACAGATCACCCAAGTAGAAAGCGGCATTGCTCAGACTGAGGTACACAGCATTGGTGTTTTAATTATACTTTGAGTGTTTATAAGACAAATACTTCACCCTAGAGTATATAAATGGTGTGAAAATGGAGCGACAATGCAGGATTGCAACTGTTTAAAGGGGTCATGAACTGGCTGGTTTTTATTTTGTTGTCAGAGGTCAACTTATGACGTTCGCTTGGTTTTTACATTCAAAAACATAAAAATGAATAAGTTATGGGCTATTTTCTTCCCTAGTTTTCAGCCTAGTTGAAAATGCTCGGATTCTATGGGCGTAGTCGCAACCGGAATGATTCGCCCATACATGTTTGACCCAGAGTCCGGTCCCGATCGCAGGACAATGAACCAACAGCACCTCGAATACAACGTATACTTGTAGACACATACACATAATTATTAGATATCAAACGATCTGTAACAATGCAATGCTAGCCGAGTAGATTATTATTTCTAAAATAAAAATATTACTCACATAAGTGTGTTGCACCACTCCTGTTGGATCCAGTATAGAAGGTACAGCGCCTTTTTTAATCTTAATCGGTCTGCAAATCCAGCCTCGAACTGTGTCTTGTTCACAAAACAATCTTCTGTGAAATGAAGCAAACATATGGATAATGTTTTACACTCATCAGCTGGAACGTCATTAAAAACAAATTTTAACCAGGCATTCCTAATATTGGAATCCAGAGGAAGCTTATGCAGCAACCGTCTTCTTCCACAGCCAGGCACGGCACAACATTTTGTCAACGGAATGTTTATTGCTGGTAGCTCGCTCCGGTTTGTCATCAAGAGGTATGCTTTTGTTTACCGTGCGTGAATGCGCGAATCGTTGGGCGGGGCTAAACCGGCCGTGTTGAAGTAGGCGCTGATGAGCGGGTGGGGTTTTAGCGTCATTGACGTCATACTTCCACGCTTTCAAAAACGAGACGTTTGTTGAGGCTGGTGTCGATAAAAGCTTTTATTGGACTAACAAGGTCGTTTTCAGTTCTGAAACTTACAGGATATTCTTATAATATGATGACCTCTTAGATGTCAAAAGCTCAAGGAAAATTAGATTTCTCAGTTCATCACCCCTTTAAAGAACGCAAGTTGCAGGATTTCAACTGTTTAAAACATATATTTATGATGTTTTAAAAGATAGGTCAAGCTTTGCTTTTCTCTTTTCTGTCCTGCTCAATCTCTTTACCTCTGTGCTCAGGTGAACAGCGTAGTGGCTAAAGAGCAGTTGACCCAGTGTGTGAGTGAGTTGCGTGGTGTTCTGGCGGAGCGTCAGGGGGCTTTGGCCATGTTGATGGAGGGGGCTCGTGCGCAGCGGGCAGGGGCTCTGAATGCACAACTCTCAGAAAAACAGAGTCTTCTGGAACATGCAGGGCTGCTCACTTACACTCAGGAGCTTCTTAAGGAAACCGACCAGCCATGCTTTGTGCAGGCCGCCAGAGTAACACACAACAGGTTAGACTGTGTTTGAGGGTGTTTGTTGCTGGGACTGCATGAATCCGTTCATTTATGAAATTCGAACCCAACAATAGCCTATTGTGTGTTTCCATTGAAGGCACACAAACATTGGAAGATTATGTTACACAGTCAATTGTTTTACAGATAGGTTCTTTATATTAATTTAAGTTTTACTTGATTTTTTTTATCGTTCTTCTCTCTCAGACTGGCAAAAGCAATAGAACATCTTCAGCATTTCTCTCTATCTGCTGATCCCTCGTTTCGACACTTTCAAATAGACGTCTCCCGAGAACTCACAGCACTCAGCAGCATGGACTTTATTCAAGGTTTTTAGAAAAACTCAGTTTTCAAAATCCATAAATACCACGAGTTAGTTTTCTAGGTTAACTCGATCTTACTTATCTTATTCGACCCCTCATTTTCTTTCTGCAGCCCCATTGGCTCCTGTGATTGACACTCAAAAGACCCTGGCCTATAACGAGCTCTATTTGTGCTGGCGCCTCCCACAGGACTCCGCCCCGCCTGGCACTACTCAGTGGAGTATCAGAGGAAAGTGGGCGGAGCTGGAGCATTATGGGGCAGAGTCTGGTCTGACGGAAGCTCAGGAAGTAACTGGCACACACTGTCCTTGGCAGCGTCTTGATGATGTGGGCGGGACCAGTGCAGTGGTTGACAAGCTAGAGATGGACAGTGTGTATGTCCTGAGAGTTCGTGGCTGTAATAAGGCAGGGTTTGGAGAGTACAGTGAGGAGGTGTATCTACACACACCTCCTGCACCAGGTAAGACACATCCACTCACAAAAATACTAACACACTTGCATATGAACCACTTTAAAATATAAGTTATTCAGGCTACGTCCACATTAATCCGGATTCCGGATACATTTGAAAACGAGGTTTTCGTTTAAAAACGCTCTCCGTCCACACTAGCGTTTTCCGACGTTTCAGTGTGGATGAGAAACTTCTAAATTCACTTTACTGCGCATGCGTGAAACTTCACAAAAGCTCACTGAGACGATACAGAGGGGAAAATAAATAATAAAGTTATCGCGCAATTCTTCTAACAGGATAATTTTATTTAGCAAAATATCTCACCATCACGGATGCATCCAGGTCGCATTCAGTCACCATATGTTTGGTCTAAAACGCAACTGCTCTCCTGTTTTGCCGCAGGACAGCAAACGTGAGTACATTATCTGTCATCTTTGCAGTACTGTGCTGTGAAGAATAGCACATTGAAGTAACATAGAAAGTAACATATTTTAGGAACAGTGTAAAAAAGAATAACACATAACAGGCACAATACCGATAAACATGAATATCTATTGGTACTACATGGATCACATGACTAAACTTACATCATCGTTTTGAAATACCTCCGGTTTCACTGTCCACACTACAACATGAAAACAGCGTTTTCAAATTTATCCACTTTGGCGAGCGTTTTTCAAAAGATACGTTTTCGTTGACTTAAAACGCTGTCTCAGTGTGGACGGAAGGCCAAAACGAGAGAAACTGAATACGTTTTCAAAAGAAAACGTATTAGTGTGGACATGGCCTCAGAGACATTGGTTTTTCCTCAAGCTCCCCAGTTTCTCACATATTGGATGCTTCGTTTTTGTTTAGCATCTTTTCCAGTAGTTCTACTTGTTAACTTGGAATTTACATCCTCTATTCCTATATTTATCCATCCATTTATTAATTCTTCCAATTATTCAAATACTTTAGTTTTTTTGTTTGTCTATCTATTGAATTATTCAATAATTGACTGATTGATTCATTTATATCAATTCATCCACCCTCCATTTATCTATCCATCCATCCATTTATTCACTGATTTATTGATTCATGCTTGTTTATTCACTTGTCCATCCGTCTGTATCAATTATTATCTATCTATCATCTATCCATCATTCATTGATCCATTCATACCAGTTCTATTACATCAAACTGAACCTGTTCTTGTTTTGTGGTATTTTATATCATATCATATTCTCTTTTTTGTTTTCTCTCATAGTTAATTCTGTTGCTTATCACTAGTATATTTCTCAGTGCTTATCCACAACTCTTTGACACATCTCTTTTTTTGCTCTTCTCTCTGTATTATTTCTCCTTGTGCTTCCTGTTATTCTTCACCTTCCTTTGATCCTATTATCTCTGCTGTTTCTTTGACTTGTATTCCTATTTAACTGGAATATCAGCTGCTCAATCTCCTCTGAATCCTAGAGTCCTGGAATATGTACAATGTTCCTGCTGTCCTCTTTGTTTCCCCTCTTTTCTCCAAATTTCCTATCCCATTTCTTCCCTTTTATGCTTATCCATACATATCCCCCCTCTCTGCTTCTTTCTATCTTCTATTTATATGTTGTTTCACTCCCTCATCCTCTTCTCGCTTTGTGTTCTGCCCTAACCCTATGACCTGACCTTTCCAACCCTATCCTCCACTCCTCTCCTCCTGAACACCACAATCTCAGTGTTGTCGTTCTGCCTGGATTCGCGCTGGGGCCTGCATGCGGAGCGGGTGGCCCTGGGGAAAGGGCAGACGTATGCCCGGAGTGTTCCCGGGATGACCCTGTTGCAGGCAGCTGATCGGGCCCTTACCTCGTGTCACCTCACCTCTGACCTCCTTGTGGCCGACGTTTCTATCACACAGGACGACACTACTGGGCATGCTCAGTGGAGCCTGGATCCTACCTGGTTAAGGTAAACATATATTTTTATTTTCTAATAAATTAATACTTTTAATTCAGCAAGGATGCATTAAAATGATCAAAAGTGACATTAAATACATGTATAATGTTACAAAAACATTCTATTTCAAATAAATTCCTTCTATTGATCAAATAATCCCGAAATGTATCACATCACAAAAATATTAAGCAGCACAAGTGTTTTCAACATTGATAATAAGAACTATTTTTCTTGAGAGGCAAATCAGCATATTAGAATGATTTCTGAATGATCATGCGTCACTGAAGACTGGAGTAATGATGCTAAAATAATTAAGCTTTGCCATCACAGGAATATATTACTGTTTATAACAATTATTTATTGTCTATGACTGTTTTTACTGTATTTTTTATCAAATATATGCAGCTTTGGTGAGCATAAGACTTCCAACAGAACCATTAACAATCTTAGCAACCCCAAATGTTTGAGCAGCATACAGATAATTTTGCAAACAGTTGTAATATTTTAAAATATGTATATATTTATTTTATGTGAAATAATAAGATTTACTCACTTTTTTCAAGAATGTAGGCCTACTATGATATTAGACGACAT
Source organism: Hybognathus amarus (assembly GCA_030378365.1). Taxonomy (NCBI): domain Eukaryota; kingdom Metazoa; phylum Chordata; class Actinopteri; order Cypriniformes; family Leuciscidae; genus Hybognathus; species Hybognathus amarus. Next base: position 124,162 of record JAQIUQ010007293.1, on the reverse strand, counting down.
AGCCTATAATAAAAGGTAATGAATTTCAAACCTTAACCAATCATATTTTTTATTTATTTAAAGATCAACATTAGTCTTTAGTCTGCCACAAAAAAACAACAACGTTCAAATCATAAACTCAAATGTCATTGTGAAAAAAATAAAAATAAATTACTGTTGTAACAGTTTGTAAATCAGACCTTTCAGGCTACTGCCTAACGCTTATACGCCTTATGCCAAATTATTATTACAACTAAATTGTCTGTCATTAAATAGAAAAACTAAATAATTGTGTAGATGACTTGCTTTGTGTAACCAGACATTAGACATTAGGCCCAGCCGAAGTATTTTTTGCGCACAGTGCCGCGACCAATCAATTACTCCTTTATGACTGGCTGCCCGCACATTCACTGTCCTCGCGGCTGCTGCAACTTGCGAGGGCTGGCTGCAGGACGACTCAACCTCCAACGTGCTATCAACACAATCGCTTTTCAGCATGTTTATGAACGCCGTTGACTTAACGTTATTACTGTATATAAATATGACTTACCGCAACCCCGTCCCTAAACCTACGAGTCACTGGGGTTAATAGCAGTTATGAGTCTTCCCTGACCATCCTAGGAAATAAAATTTCACTCCCCAGACGTAAATCTACATTTTGCTTCGTTTCGCTCGGACATTTAATTGCGTGTACATACACGCGGAATCACTCAGACATTAATGGCGTAGACATACACGCATACACACGGATACACGCGGATAGCTCAAAATGCGTATGATAACACGCTACTTGACTTGAAAATGGCGTGTATGTTTAAACAAAAGTCATGATGCCATGTTGCACACAGACAGCTTTTAATGTTTTATAACTACACAAGATTTGTCTTTAGCATAATTTTCGGGACATTGGGGCCGAATTCGGGACAACAGCTTAGATTTCGGGACTGTACCGAATTTTTTGGGACGTCTGGTCACCCTAAGATACAAGGTATCCACCCGACGGTGACAATATATATATATATATACTGTATATATAATAGATTCATACAAAAAACAAAACAAAAAAACTTAAAAATGTCTATGCCAAAAAGGGTAATTTCACCAAAAAAAGAAAATAATCCCATAATTTACTCACCTTCAAGCCATCCTAGGTGTCTATGAAAAATATCCATTTAACTTTATAAACTATCACTAGCTTCCATTAACGGCCGTACACAAGTCAAATTCTGGCGGTAATGTACGGTAAAGAAAGTAATGTACACCCTGATGGCTTGAGGGTGAGGAAATTGTTGGACAATTTTTATTTTGGGCTAAACTAACCCTTTAAAGCATTGATGTCGATGTGTGTAGGTGGGAGTGGGTGTTGAAGCAAAACTGCAGGAGTGGTTCCATCTTCCACAAGACATGGCAAGTCCACGGTGAGGAGAAACTGAGAGTTTTTAAACGTTTTAGAGCTGACTGAGAAAGGCAATGTTATTGATGATTTTTATTCCCCCACCCCATTTCACTTTAGGTACGATCCAGACAGTGGTCATGACAGCGGTGCAGAGGACGCCCAGGACTGCCCTCCTCCATTCTGTTTCCTCACAATGGGCATGGGCAAGATTTTACTACCCAAGTCACCTAACACTTCGACTGGCCCCCTCACTGCCCCCCTGCCACCTCGCCTCGGACTGTGTCTGGACTTTGAGAAGGGGCGGCTCACTTTCTACGACGCACACTCTCTGCGAGTGCTGTGGGAGGGGACTGTCGATTGCTCCGCCCCTGTTTGCCCAGCCTTCTGTTTCATTGGTGGAGGGGCTCTGCAGCTACAGGAGCTAATAGCTAATCGCAGTGCAGAGCAGAACCCGCCAAGAAGAGTGACCATCCAAACACGTGCCACCGATGCCGGTCACTGAAACATCTGATCGCTTTAAAACTAGTCAAATCAGCACCTTTAGGCAAATATTCTTTTATCGTTTTCTATCGACTTTGTTTACGAGCTTATTTCATAGCTAATGATGTATTGACTGATGATATTTTATATTAAGATTAAATTTAATTTCAAAGTATACACATTAAAAAAAGGTTATGGATGCTAACAACATGTAGCATGCTAACAACATGTGGGTCAGCATTAAATAATGAGGAATCGATCATTTTTATGGCTACAAAATAAAAAACAATGGAAATATAGTCCATGTATGATTCAGGTTCACTCGGGACAGAACGTTCTTATAAAAACAAATGATTCCTCGCTATTTACAAACTCCTTTTCCCAGCATTGTTAGCATGCAACCCGCCCAAAATGGGTGTGCTAATAGTTAGAATGACACCCTGATTTATTCATTAACAATGTCTGTGCTCTTTACAGGAATGTTAAAACGTCTTGACGTGATCATGTTGCAGTTCTAATCCATTTGAGACTGTCATGTTTCTAAGTAGTTCCCGATGTATTTGAATTGTGTTGCTACTTTGAGGCTCAGCTAAGATGTCAAACCTTGGTTGGACATGTCGTCTTGGTATCAGTCCACGTTCTGTGCATAGAGACCTTGTCTGTTTGGGCCAAAACAGGGTTGACAGTTGAAGTGAACTGAAAAGAACCTGCTTTTGTGAGATTCCTACAGGTGCCTGCTCAAATGTACAACCGACTCCCATTTGAATGTCCTAAATACCGGTAATAATATCCAAAACACACTTGTCTTGACACATCTCATTCTTTTTTAGGCTTTTTTCATAATCATTTATTTATTCAATTTTTTTTTTGCAGAATGGGTATGGCAACAACAATTTAGCGGGTTAAGTAAACTTTTCAGAAGTGAATGCTGCTTATGACCGTGCAACTGTCAGTTGTGAGTCGGTGTGTGTCGATGTGAGTGGGCATTTTTGATTTGTATGGTGAACGTCAAATGTATTTATTGCGCGTGTGTGTGTGAGTGTGTGATATGTTATTGCAATAAAGAAAGACAGTTGTTGAAAGTTTGGGTTTTGGCCATATGTTCCGCTACTTAAGTGCATTGTTGCAGATTCAGGTCTCGTGAATTTTTATTGTTGTTGATGATATTATGTAGCATTTCTTAAAATGGCCCTTTGAAAACAGGCAAAAAGTTTGTAAAATACACTAATGGCAGAAGTGAAATAAAGCATCAATGTTTCTCACAGAACACATTTTTCCATTCATTGTGCTGCTTTTCCATTGTCTTTTTATGTAAACGTGCTAGATGGACGTGTTTGACTGTTGCGCTTGCACATGACACAGAGATAAGCAATCATGTTAGGATTTTTAAAAACACGTCTTCAGCTCTTGCCTTTTCCCCATTCCACTGCCCTGCGTCTCATATTTTTAAATGCAAAAATGACAGAATCTGTCCTAAGGAAGTCTACATATATATGTATAGTTGAAAGTCAAAACCTTAACCTATTTTTTTTGATGAGTTAAAGAGTTAAAGCAATGTCAAAACATATGTTGTTATAACTTATTGATAAAAAAAAACATTTTCCTCACCTAACAGTGATCTTTAAATCTATTGCACACAAAACTGACTAAGATTTCAAAATATACTCAGATATTCAGTCATACTTCGGGTTAGGTCCAGTCAGTGGGACTTTCTGAGTGAATTTTTTGACACTCAGAAAGTCCCACATATAGTGGCTGTTTAAGTGAAAGTAAAAGAATGCTTCTTATACGAAAAGAAAAAAAAGCTGCTTGTTAGTCCAGTTTTTGTTTAATCCACAGGTGATCTAAAGTTACATGTCCAACTCACCCATTTCAATGTGTCTACCAGTGTGAGAACATAAAACATACAGCATATAACAACATTATATGTTTATTTATGTTTGAACGTTGCAGTCCTCAAACATTACCTTGTCATCAAAACTGAATAAAAAAAATAAAAATAAAAAAACATGGCATATACACCACCGGTCAAAAGTTTAAGATAGGTAATATTTTTTATGTTTTTAAAAGAAGTCTATTCTGCTCACCAAGGCTGCATTTTTTTTGATAAAAAATACACAAAAAACAGTAATATTGTGGAATATTATGACAATTTAAAATTGTACAAATTTAACAATTTAAAAGTAAAAAGTCTTCAGTGTCACATGATCCTTCACAAATCACTCTAATATAATATGATGATTTTATGCTCCAAAAACATGTATGATTATTATCCATGTTGAAAACAATTTTTTACATTTTTATTTCAGGATTCTTTGATGAATAGAAAGTTCAAAGAACAGCATTTATTTAATTAGAGTCTTTTCTAATATTATAAATGTCTTTACTGTAACTTTTGATCAATGTAACTCATCCTTGATGAATAGAAGTATTGATTTCTTATTTATTTCCCCCAAAAATAAAATACAAATTCTTACTGACCCCAAACGTTTTTAAGGGTAGTGTTAAATGTAACAAAAGCTTTCCATTTCAGATAAAAGCTGTTCTTTTGATCTTTTCTATTCATCAAAGAATCCTAAAATAAAAATGTAAAAAACTGTTTTCAACATGGATAATAATCATACATGTTTTTGGAGCATAAAATCATCATATTAGAGTGATTTGTGAAGGATCATGTGACACTGAAGACTGGAGTAATGGTGCTGAAAATTCAGCTTTTTTACAGAGGAATTAATTACATTTTAATATATATTAACATAAAAAAGTCATTTTAAATTGTCATAATATTTCACAATATTACTGTTTTTTGTGTATTTTTTATCAAAACATTGCAGCCTTGGTGAGCAAAAGAGACTTCTTTTAAAAACATAAAAAATCTTACCGATCTTAAACTTTTGACCGGTAGTGTGTGTGTATATATATATATATATATATATATATATATATTAGGGCTGTGTAAAGATTAATTGCAATTAATCGCCTCAAAAATAAAAGTTTGTGTTTACATAATATATGTGTGTGTGCTGTGTTTTTATATATATTTTATATTTATTTTAAAATTAAAATATTTTATAATTATTTTAGATATATAAATACACACAAATGCATGTAAATATTTAAGAAAATGTGTTATTCGTATAGAAAATATTTATATTTAAATATAATATAGATTCTGTATATATACTGTATACAGTATTTATGTGCAAATAATTCGTACACATGTGTGTGTATTTATATATACAAAATAATTATACACAGCCCACACATATATATTATGCAAACACAAACATTTATTTTGGATGCGATTAATTGCAATTAATCTTTGCACAGCCCTAATATATATATAATATATGCCATATATATATATTTTTTTGATGCCAAGGAAATGTTTATATGTTTATTTATCATTATGTTCCCTGACAGTCATCAGGAACAAAGAAGAATATATCAACAAACCAGTAAGTAAGGTCACACCTCCATAACTTGTTTTGTTTCTTCCCTCCCACTCCGGTTATTTGTGTTCATATATAAATCAAACATGACTAGTTTTTATCATTTCCTTGTTCAGAAAGCTGGCAGTATCTCTTCAAACTTGATACAGGTAAGAAACACTTGCACTCACCTACTTTTCTCAACACAAACTGTTGGTTTACTTTCGACTCTTTCCATTTTCACCATTTGTTTCCCTCTGGTGTCTTTTCACACTCCAGTGTTGTCTGCAAGCCATACATTTTGAACATTCTCCTAAAAGAATTTAAATAAAAAAATAAATTTACCAAATTATTTTTATTTAAGCTTTTTATCTCATGCTTGTTCTTTATATATATATAACTTCTCCTTTCATGTTCCACTGAAGAAAGAAATTCACATGGGTTAGAAACGACACATGATGGCAGAAATATGACTTTTGAGATGAAATATCTTTTAAAATGTCCCGCTTACCCACTATTCACAAGCTCCGTCAATGTGGTCGGCATTTTTAGTTCAACAAAAACTTGCACAACCTGATCGACAGCTTGAATAACTCACAACTGAGTGAGCATTTAAAAGAAATCACATGTTTGCATTCTTTTCAAAATGATTGTATTACCCTGATGGAAAGATTAGGGAATGAGTCACTGATAACCAAGGTTTTCCTGACGTTTATCTTTTTAATGAAATTGTCAAATTAAAAACTGGCAATATCCAGGGCTATTTAACTTTCTTAACTTAAAATATGGTTTTATTTACTAAATTATGTCTATTTAGACCCATTAATACTATGTGAAATAAATAAAAAGCCAAATACTTAAACGCTTAAGCATTAAACTGCCAAATTTGGACAATTAGGCATTAAGGTGTTACAAATGGTGAATATCTGTAAAGCTGCTTTGAAACAATTTGTATTGTAAAGCACTATGATAAAAAATGTACATGAATTAAAGATCCCCAATTAGTACCGGATTGTCTGGAGAACATTTAATTTGATGTAGGCCTCTGATCTTTTTTTCTACAAACTTCAGTTCACAAAAAAAGTTAATTATTTAAAAATTATTTTTGTAGAAAGCGGAATTACACCGCAATATCAAATTAATAAATTAAAACACATGCATATTTAATTAATACCGTAAATTAACAGCGATTTGACAGCCATATAGCTACATTAAATGTTTCCAAAATTTCTCTCAAATTTGTCCAATGTATAGCGATAGCAATGTACCAACATACCCGCATATAATAATTTGCTGCTCTCAATTTATTCCTCATTTTCTTTTCTTTTACAGCCTCTCTTCATCTTCATCTGACAGACTTGTTCTTGTAAAACATCTGCAGCAATGGCAAATTTTGTCCAGCTGGTGGCAGTGTTGGGCCTGTGTGTGCTGGCTGTTGCCGGTCTACGCTCAGGGTGAGTATTCTAATCACAGTTGTTCTCTCATTGGAGATCACACTGAACTATTATTTTCTAGTCTTAATCACAATTATCAACATTAGATTTTTTTTTGTCAGTGCTTTGCCTTGTCATTGAGTTATGCTATCTCTTTTTCCAATGGATCTAAAACAATTGAATTTACTTTCTCTTTCTGATTTAACAGACAACAACAATGCATCTCCTCCTAGCATTGGAAATGAGATCTGCACATTCTACACTCAGGGTGGGACCCTCCTTCTGGACGGGCCGAAGGTTTTTGAAATGATGCTGATCGAGTTTGGACGGGCAATCCAGGTCTGTATACGTTTTCTCAAATCATTGATAAATCGGCAAACATGATTAGATGATTTTTATGTAAATAGGTGTTCATGGAAAACTCTCTTACTCTCTTGGTAGACCCTGACCCCAATGGTGACTCAGCAATGGATTGATGATGTAGATGAGGATCATGACAAACGTCTCAACCTGGCAGAGTGCGCCAAACTCGTCCAGAGAGTCTCTGACTCCATTCAGAGGCCTCCTCCGCAGTAAACAAGACCTATCAAATGATAGAAGTTGCTTAAACATGTACCGAAGTATATGTAACAATAAAAAAAATATAAGATCTCGCTTATTTAGTATGTAGGGCACTGGCTTCATCTCATGTAGGCTAATTTTTAATAAACACTGTGACATAACATTCACACATATAACATTGAATAACAATTCAAACACATTTAAATACATTTATTGTTTGAGGAATAACTTTAAAACTTGGAATGAATGTATCTTTGGAAAATGAAGAAATAAAATCTGGTCAAAAATACTTTTGTGATCTATGACGTACAGACATTTAGTACTTTTGTACACAGGTTTGGCTGTTGATAGCAATGAAAACAGGCAAAATAACAAATTATCTTCTCCTTACTATCCACACCATAGGGGTAAAGTTCAGGGGTGAATTCAGGGTGATTTGGACACTTTTATGTCACTTACACTGATGCTGGATTTAGAGAGAAAGTAAGAGATTTACTAGTAAGTAAGCGAATAATCAATTCACTTAACGCCCCAATGAAAAAAGAAGCAACTTGGGCATCACTGCTCGAGATTTTCTCTGTCATAAAATCTTTCCACTTTGTGTAGATGTTTATGGTCGATTTTTTTGGCAGTCTTTCTGACTTCAGACATTCAGACCTATTCTGCTTCTTCGACTGTACAGGTACTCCACTGCTAAAGCAATTAATGTCTAATTGTTGCTCTTCACATCACTAATCAACACTACACTACTAGTGTATCTGTATGCAGGAGCCAATGAGTGCGCTTAGTGAAACATCATGGGCCAAATTCCACATATTTGGCTCGCCACTTGGTGGAGTGTGTCCACTGTTGTGGTTAGTGTGCAACTATGCAATCAACAACCATGCATACGCAAGAAAATGGCTTTTTGAATAGCTGTGCAATTGCTATGCGTGAAAGGGTTAAAACACTAAAATAAACAAACCAACAAAAAAACATTATGACTAGGGCCTACAGCCTCTTCAGTGGGGAAATGGTCCTTTGCATGAGATCGCAGGGATTCCTACTGAAATGACTGCATTTCAACTGCAGAATTTCGTTGTACAACCTTTGTGTAAAACCTTTAATGTGTCAAACTTTATAAATTAGAACCAAACTACTGAATTCACGCTTAAAGACTCCAATGAAGGCCGAAGTGTGGAGGTTTGGCTGGTTAATGTGACCTAAATCAGGCCCCGGATGTCGTAACTACACCATCTGGCTGCAAAATGCATCCATTCTCCATTTATATGTAGGTCGATCTCTATCAAAAGATTATTCTGTCTTTACAGATGGCATTTGAATGGAGAATGGATGCAGACTGATTTTTTTTTCTGCCACCAATATATAAATCATATTATACTGGTGCCCTTTTTGAGAGCACCTAACACTTTCCCCACCAGCATTTTTCTAAAAAAGTTGCCATGGCCCTCAAAATATTTTCCTGTGTGAATATCCGAACATGCACCTGCTTTTTAAACCCCCCCCCCCCCCCACACACACACACTTTTTTATTAAAGTGTTTTATCAATACTTATGGAACATGGATAAGTTTAATTTTAAAAAAGCACAATTTTGAGCAAAAAGCTGAAAATTGCGTTTTGGCAAAGGATTAGGCAAGGTCTACACGTTCAAATTGGAGTCAGTGTTGTTGACGGTTAAGTTACTGTTGACGGTTAAGTTACTGTTGACGCTCACGCAGCCTCTCGAGCAGAAATCTACATGAGAGCAGCACACACACACTCAGTTAATAACATACTAACGTTATATATTGCCTATAAAAATCTAAACGTGGAGTTTTATATTTTTAACATATGTTAAGCAACCTCATTTTTTTCCTGAACACCATCACGATTGAAAATGTGACAATGATTCCCAACAACAGTTCAATAAACAGTTAAAATTAAGTCACTTACATTTTAGATGCAATATTGGCTGTTTTTGTTCTGCTTCAGCAGCGAAAATAGCTCCAAACAAAAATCACAGCAGAACCACGGCGCATGTCAGAAACACTCAACCTGTTTTCATTACTGAATGATTCAGCATCTTGAACGAATCGATTGAGTCAAAGATTCAATGACCCATTCATAAACATCTGTCTCATTCTTGAATGAATCAGCCGTTTGAACGAATCGTTTGAATGAATTAATCAATGACTCGCCTGCCGCCACCTACTGGCGGTTTAGTGTTATTTTTTTTAAAGTAGCATCATTCTTTCCAATGTTTCTAATATTTAAATTTAAATCAATTTAATAATATTATTTTATGCAATTGTAATATTTCAGTGTAAATTATTTAATTTGATCAGCCCCTAGGGTAACTAGTGTCTTATTATTCGAAATAATTGAATTTATTGATCAAATTTAGGAATTTAAAATGAAAGATGAAGCAAACATTTAGTGTTTAAAAGGGGAGGGGATGCCCGTAAAACGTGCAGATATTACAGTATGGTGATTTAAATATCAAAGCTGATTGAACACTGATTAGAATATTGTTTCAGAATAAATCAACACAAAATAAAAAATCCAGACGATTTTTCCTTGGACAAGTGAATGACAGATTTACTTGTCCGAAGGACAAGCGTGTGTGAAAATACTCTATAGGACTGTGCAAGCTTTTGGAGTGTTTAGGACTGGATCGTTTTTGCGTCTCCTTTTCCTGTTTTGATCTGGACACTGACTGTACTCATTTAGAAGATGTGTAATAGCGCCGCCTACCGACCGTAAAACAGTGGAAACACGGAAAGCAGGAAATTTCCGTCAATGACGAGGAAAGAGTTAAAAGTGTGAAATGTATTTATTTTCAACCTGTTTCCTGCCTTTACACATCATCACAGCTCACGACGACAGTGGCTAATACATGACAAGTTGAAAAACTGCCGTTGAAATGAATGGGAATGCTAACAAGTAGGCTATACATTCTTGGTCTCAGAAACCATTAGGAGAAACACAACAAAAAGATCTGAGGTGAGGTTGAATGAGAGAGTTGAGTCAGTTTGAGAAGGAAAGTCAGGCAATAGAGTGCTAAAGCTTGAAATAGCAGCTTGAATGCCTTGAGTCTGCATACTGTTGATCGTAAATGCCAGCCTACAGCAACTGTGCATGAAACAGAGAGACAGAGAAGATGGTGAGACAGTTGGACAGGAGAAAAACAAGGTCACCATTACAGTCTGTGACCTTTGACCTAACCTGTTTTACTAGCAGACTTTCAGTTTGAGCTGAAATCTGTGACAGAGGTCAGCAGGTGCCCAGGGGGGTGTTGCTTGTCTTTGCATGTGTCTTCTGCTGTCTTTCTCATGTTTATTAAGATTTGATAAATGAGTCTATCTATTAAAAACATGTTGATACAACTTGTGGTGCTTTTGGCGTCTTTTTTTAACTCATCTATAGCCTAGTGCTGGCGTAAAGACAGAAGCAGACAAATGCAAACAAGCATGATTTTAGAGACAGATAATTAAGGCTTTAAAGAGATGTGAATGAGATGAAAGTAAACAACAAATGCGATACAGGAGAAGGGCTGAAGGAAAAAAGGCGTGAGCAGCACATTCATCTTCCTCTGTCTCTGCTTCCCTTGTTCAGGCTCTTCAAAACAACAGCTGGAGCTCTCACAGGTGTGTGTTACTTGCTGAAAGCTGAAACATATAAGCTGACTTTGCACGCACACACACACACACACGCCAGCATGCTGATGCAGCAAACATACACCACTGTTTTTCAAGAGTTCAGCAAACAAAAGTTTAAAGTGTTCCTTCCGCATATTTATAACATTTATTTGTATCATGTACAGATGAAAAGACATATCTTAAGTCACAATTCAAAATGAATGTTTACAAAATTTCGAACACAATTCTGCAAACACACATGATGCTGGAACTATCTTCACTTCTCTGAGCCTTTTTGTTGTTGTTGCAGATTTTATATAATGTAATGTAATGTAATATAATATAATTAAAAATAATGCCAAAATAATATCACTCAATAAAATGTAATGAAATGCAACTCTTTCAAAGGGTTTCATCTGTTTTTGGTTTACACCATCATTAATATGAAAACATTGGTTAATTTAAACAGGCAGTGTCAAATTCAGCCTTTATCACAAGCTCAGCAAGATCACAGTTTTATAATTATATTGTCTGTATTACTGCCATGATTCCTCAACTCCATCATCTAAATAGTAAAAAAAAAAAATCTGTAATTTTCCAATATTAGTTAATTTGACTAAACTTGACTATTTAAACCTATATAAGTACCCTTTGAGGTTATATCAAGTAGAATATGCTTAAGGTAACAATTGCGGTAACGCTTCCTTTTACAGTCCAGTTACCCATCTAAATACTATGTACTTATTTTAGTAACTACAATTACTGGGTAATAACTAGTACTAACCCTGAACCTACCCCTAAACCTCCCCCTGTTCCATGTAATTGCCTTATATTAGCCAGTACTTTCTAGGTAAGTACACTGTAAGTAAACTGTTAAGTACTGTACTGTAAAAAGAAGCGTTACCACAATTGCTTTTCCAGTGTAGAAACACGAGAAAAATAAAATAGTTTGCATCTTTTTTTTAGTTCTAGAGTCTCTGTTGTCCCCGTACTCAAGAATCAGACAGTCTCTAACAAAACAAAGACATTCATAAGCAGAATTTATCATGCATTCTGACATGCATAAAAACAAAAACTAATCATTGATCATCATGTGTTCATCTGAATGACTGAAAAAGTCACTGAGAAAATGCATAGTTAGCAACCTAGACAGGTTTAAGGTGGTGTGTATGTTTGTGTGTGTATCCCAGAGACAGTCTCTGCTGCAGGAACCAGTGGTATCCTGTTTTGCAAAAGACTCCCATTGTTGCGTTGATTAAGCATACACTAATACACACTCCCACACGTACACACCACACCACAGCTACTGCACTGTTAGTGATGAGAACAGAGCAAAGTGTCCGAGATCAATCAGATGTGATTCATAATAAACACATTTGCCCGGATGCCTTCACACAAATGTCCCATCAAGAAACACTGGGCACCACACAACAAAACACACACACACACAAGCATCATGAGTGTTGTCTAGTCTTTCTGTCTCCACATGGGCATCCATTATTCCTGAGACTGTCCAGCCCCCGTCTGTTTATTTATCTGTCTACTGTGTAACAGAGACGGCTACACTGTAATTAGGAGTTTGTCATGGTGTGGGCGACTTTCATATAGAGAAATGGCGACGGCCTCTGACCAAATAATTGTAAATTCTATATTTATTTTCTTGCACATTATGGATTTCTCCTTTATCTACTTTGATATGAGGAACTTGTTTATTTCAACAGATTCATGCATGAAATTTGCTTTCTGTTTTCAACTCATATGATTGTTTCTTTTATTGGTATAATTAAAAAAATTAAATTAACTATTAATAATGGATTTGCATACAGTACACACAGACATTACATTAAGTGATGTAAGAGCATCAAAAACATAGAGAAGAAAACAAAAATGCCCCAATAGTTTAATCTGTATAGGCCACATAATATGCAACAATTTTAACATGTCATCGGTTGAATAGAAAAAATGATCATACCATTCAAAAGGTCAGTAAGATATTTTTTTTAAACACATAGTTTACCCAAAAATGAAAATTCATTTACTCACCCTCAAGTTGTTCCAAACCTATATAAGTTTCTTTGATCTGCAGAAATTAAAAGAAGATATTATGAAGAATGTTTGTAACCTAACAGTTTCCAATCCCCAATGACTTCCAAAGTAATTGTTTTTCATATTATGGAAGTCAACACAGGTTTAAAGAGGGTGTTTATTCATTTTTTGGTGAACTATCCCTTTAAAGTCTCTTATTAAAGTCTCTTTATTTTTTAAAACAAGTAAATACAGTAAAAACAGTAATCATGTGACATTATATAAAACTCAGTTTTGTTGAAAAAATGCTAAAATATATATACTACATATATATGTTGACTAGTACTACATACAGTAGCCTACTAGTCAAAAGTTTGGACACATTAAGGTTTTTGAAACTTATCTCACCAAGCCTGTTTACGTACAAAAATACAGTAAAAAAGTAATGCTGTGAAATATTATTACAATTTAAATCAACTGTTTTCTATTGCAATATATTTTAAAAGGTAATATATATACAAAAATCGCTGCAAAAGATGCTTTCCAACAGGTTTTATCGTAGTTTTTGTCCAACTCCATTGACTTGACTAGGGACAAAATCTACGATAAAACCTGTTGAAAAGCATCTTTTGCAGTGATTTTGGTGTGAGCATGAGTGAACACCCCTGACAATCGTTGAGTTTCACATCTTTGTAAACTAAAGTTGAATGCGTATTAGGAAGGATTGTTCCAGTGCACCTATGTAACCATTGTGGAGGTGGGGGGGGGGGGGGTGCAACCACAGAAAATGAAAATTCTGGGCCAGCAGCATATATCCAAATTTCAATCTTAAAAATGTATCTTAAAACAGGGCTTTAAAGGGTTAGTTAACCCAAAAATGAGAATTCTGTCAGTATTTACTCTCCCTCATGTTGTTCCAACCCCGTAAGACCTTTATTCATCTTCAGAACACAAATTAAGATATTTTTGATGAAATCTGAGAGCTGGATCACTCCTCCATACTAGTCCATAGGCTTCTTGAGGGATTGGAACTTGCTGGCCTCGAAAAGTTATTAAAGACATCGTTAAAATAGTCCAAGTGACTACAGTGGCTCAATCTTAACTTTATCAGAGCGACGAGATACGCAAAAGCGTATTCTCTCAAAAACGTATTTTGTGCGCAAAAACAAACAAAAATAACGACTTTATTTCAACTATTCACTTCCTTTTCTATGGGCCTGTAGTCAGTTAACGTAGTGTGATAGTGTAGAGCTATGTCACACGTAGGCTCACTATTGGCCGACGCTGGTCATGTGTGTGATGCGTGTGACGTACAATAACAGAAGCTTACGTTATTAAACCAGTAACCTGACTCGAGGCAGAGAGAGAAGTAAATTAAAAGTTGAAATAAAGTTGTTATTTTTGTTGTTTTTTGCGCACAAAAATTTCTCGTTCGCTTGATGAACTTAAGATTGAGACCACTGGACTATTTTAACGATGTCTTTAATAACTTTTCGAGGCCAGCAAGTTTCAATCCCTCAAGAAGCCTATGGACTAGTATGCAGGAGTGATCCAGCTCTCAGATTTCATCAAAAATATCTTAATTCGTGTTCCGAAGATGAACGAAGGTCTTACGGGGTTGGAACAACATGAGGGTGAGTAATTACCGACAGAATTTTCATTTTTGGGTGAACTAACCCTTTAAGTGTAAAATACTGAACTTGTCCTTTAAAACCCTTTGACTGGTACCGTTTAACAAGCTTTTTTATATTTACAATCAAAACTATGCATTAGTTTGTTGCATTTTCCCTGCTGTCTGCGACCCTCTCTCTATCACAGCACAATGGACATGACCCATTTTGGTTTGAAAACCACTAATCTTCTTACATGTTAACATTTACACAAAAAGCAAGACAAACATGGCTGAAGACTAAAAAGTGCTTTTGTCTTCATGCGTGAGACTGCCATAGTCATCATTGTTTCTCTCACAAAAGAGGTTTGCCAAACACTAATTCTTTCAAAAACACACTCTCCTGATGAACAATCACCAGCCACAATCCTTTCCCCTTTCATGTCTTTCTCTGAGAGGCAGGCAGGAAAAACATGTAAAGACTCCATACAGGCACTGAGAAACGGCAAACACATGGTTCTCACTCGCTCATGTTAACCAAGGCCAACTGCAAACAACACACACACTCAAAAACACAGAGAGCTCTGCAAAACCAAACACCTAATAGCGGGAGATAAAAGTGCTGTTATTTCCCACAGAAATTAAAATGTCTGTCAGTACGTGTTATGCCTCGGCTTTGTGTTTTAGTTTTCATTGCTCACAATCAGTGCTGATCCTCTTTGAGACCAGAACAAAATCCTCTCACATTCCCCTGCTAAGCTCTCATAACTTCTTCTCTCAGTCTCAACCAAATATAGAAGGCTATGTTATATAAAAATTTATTTGAGCCATTTTGTCCCACAGAAACTCCAGAAAGAACATCACCCCAAATCCCCTCTGATGTAATATACAACGTTGCATAGGATATAAAATAGTACAAAGAAACAAAGACATTTAAGATTAATGTAAAACCATACCACACAGAAGCCATAAACAATAATACAAAGTTTAAAAATCCACATAATGACCATTTTTATTCACAAAGCCAAGTCTTGAAGACTTGAAAAGACTACCGAATGATGTACAGTAAGACCCAGAGTTATTTCCCGCCACAGACCAAACCTGTTTACCATATGCAAAACAACATTGACTGCATACGATTTTCATCTCAACATCTAATGGGTTTTGAATATGTAATTTAGTGAATTTGACAATTATTCTTCTCCATATCCTGCCTGTCACCACAACTCACATGATTAAAGCCGTCAGATTTTGTGCGACTTTGGTGTTCTCTGAAGGCTTATTGTAAAGTATATGGCATTCTGACAGTGAGAACGATTAGAGAAAAAGAGCTTTCAACTACAAAACAAGAACTGTGAACAGATGTGTGCAAGATTTCCTATTTTCTGTAATCTCTGAGACAGATATTCTTAATCCAACGTCATTCAGTCAAACAAATGTTTTGTTTCTACACATAAAGTTTCATTTGGAGTTAGACGCACTTAAATAGCTGCCAAACTGCCATTTGGACACAATTAAGAATAATATTATGATAAGGTAGTCTATGATTAATGAGCGTGATTAAGTGTCATTCAAATGTGACACTTTCCAAAAGGCCACTCGGAACTGTTTGTAGCCTACCCAAGATACAAAAAGACACCTGCTTAATATTAACACATCATATCAAAAGAATGGGCTGCAACAGGAAATGTTTGAGCTCATGTTTTGGGGTGTGTCATGTTCGCAGATTTCAACACTAAGAAATATCTGCCAAACAAACACCAAATAAGGATCATCCAAGAGAAAAAAGTCAACATTTTCACTCAGAGAATTTAAAAACGTACCAGAAATGAATGTACCGTCTGCCATTATTTACTCGTCCTCATGTTCTTCCAAACCTGTATGACTTTCCTTTCTTTCAAAGTCTGAGGACTCTTCCAGGCAGCACAAAGAAATTCTGAGGAGATTATTTTCCATCCAACTACAAAGAATAGGTACAGGAACTTTCAAGTCATAAATGGATCATAAAATAGATCTAAATGACTGATAATCTTCCCCTCCAGTGAGCTTAAGAACCGGATCAATCATATTTGAGAATGACTCATTCAGACGAATCATTAGATTCATTAAAAGATCACTCAAAAGAACAATCTGTTCAAGAAAGAGGTGCCAAAAAGAGCTACGAATCAATATTTTTCAGGAAACAGGCTTCAGAAAACCTGGAACATAGTGTGTGATATGATGACTAATCAAATATGATCCTTAGATAAAAGGATCGAACTAAAAGCTCCAGTCCCAATTCTTTGAAATTGCATGGGAAAACATTGTCCTCTTTTGGGAGCAGAAATAAAGAAATACAGGATTGGAATAATAGGTACATTCAGATTTTTGTTTTGGGTTGGGGAGTAACATTCCTTTAATTAAAGAGATATTTCACTTTATATTTAATTTAAAAAAGATCTCATCATTCAAGTCATCATTTACAACCCTCATGTTGTTCCAAGCCTGTATTACTTTATTTCGTCAGTGGAACAATAAAGAATAAATTCTGAAGAATGTTGGTAGCCAACCAGTTTTGGTTACCATTGACTTCCAATGTCTATATCTTCCTTTATGTTCCACTGATGAAAAAAAGATTTGGAACAACATGACAGTAAATGGTACCAGCAATTAAATTTTTTTGGCTAAACTATCCCTTTAACTAAAGATAAAGTGAAAATAGTCGTGGCAGTTTCACTAGATGTTTGAGTTCAGAAGGTATCATGATAGTCTGATGCCAACAACAACAAAAAAAAGCCAAGAAGCTCTTCTAGCTTGGGTAACAGAAAGTGGCTAAGGCACTTAATTAGATTCAATGTAAATTCCCTCTCAGACTTGGATGAGTTTATAGGAGGGCTTGTTTGGAATGACAGCTCCAAACCACCAGAAAAGGAAGAAGCGGATGAGGCTAGTAAAGATACCAGGGGTGTTGGGTACCTGAAAAACAAACAAATCAATATGACAATTTTTCCTTTACCTCAAACCACTGTCTCAGGACAGTCTCTTCATTCGTCTTACCATGATATAATAGTCTTGGAGCTGAAGGCCATACAGAGTCCATGATGTCGATGTGAAGAACGTAGCGACAGTCAGGGAAAAAGACAAGCGCTCCACAGACCTCGTTCGCACAATATCCAACTAGTGGAAATGAAGAACACAAATTTTTTTTTTGAGAGAGAGGAGAAATATGTTTTTGCTACTTTTTATTGATAAAAAGTCCAGAGAATTGAAACATGATTCAGGCAGGACTCAAACTGGTGTCTTCCACTTCAGCACCTAGGATCAGTAAATCAGGAGCACATGTGCTCACCACTGCGTCACAGCTCCAACCAGAACTGGTTATTTACACTCACGCATTGTCTCTCCTTTAAAAACTCCTATTGACACTCAGACAGGAGGGAATGATTGAGGCAAAAACAGGGAACAGGACAGATAGACAGAGCTGGACTGATAAATATGGAAAAGGGAAAGATCCAAAACAGGAAAATGGATACCGCAGGAGGGCACAGAAAAGAAGGATAGATGGAGTGATAAACAAAAGGTCGAATGCTGGAATGTTACCAAAAAACAAGATGAGGACAAATGTACAATTATTTTAGAGTTGATGTATGCTTTATGCAATATGTAATGGTGTCACAGATAACATAAATGTATGCAATAACGTTTCACTTTTAATATGTAATATTTGTTGATGCATGCAATTAAATAAGTTTAAATGTTTTATTATTCACCATTATCACAGTGCTGGAGGGATTGTGGGATGGTGGTGACTACATGTATATATTCTGGAATGTCCCAAAGTGTAAGTGCATTGGCAGGGGATTAAAAGGGAAAATTAATAATGTTTTAGGAGAAGATATATCAATGTAACCAATGTTTATTTTTTATTTTTTTGCTTGATGGTTTCCCCAGTTTAGCAAATCCTACTTAATTATATTACATAATGGCAGCCAGGAAGATAATCACTGTGAACTGGATGAAGGTGCATAAACCAACTGTTACAGAATAGACACAAAGACTGAATATATATATATATATATATATATATATATATATACATTTGAGAAAAAAAAATAACAGCAGTTTTGTAGTAGTAATAAGACCTTTTTCGTCAGAAGTGGCCGATTATTGAAACATATTTGCTTGAAGGAAGATAATGTACTGGTATGTGGTGTATTTATTTAATGAAGTGCTGTCAGGGACTTTTATATTTTTATTTTGTTAGTATGTTAGTTTTTTCCGTATTATGTTTTAGTCTTTTTTTTCCATATTATGTTTTTCTGTTTGTTATATTGTTTATTTAAAGCTGCAGTCCGTAGCTTTTTTGGGTAAAAAATTATCCAAAATACATATTTGAGAAAATACATAACCAGCCAGTGTTCAACGCTATCTGCTTGCCTTAGCTCGATTTAAAGCGATAAGCTTGTAATAATGTTATTAACTCCACCGGCACTGGTGGATTAACGTGGGAGATTCGAGCACGTCTTTGTGTCATTACATCACACCTATACATATAAAGAAGGAGTCTCGGCTAGTATAAGCTACATTGCGTGTGAGGATGTTGGAGGTGGAGATTTATAGGCTTTTCTCACAGCACTTGATATAATTAAAATCAATTTGATGGCGTATCCAACTAGAGATTCACCCACTGTAAAATGCAAAAGACTTCAGAGAGGTTACAGAAAAAAAAGTCTTTACATGTAGTCACGCAATGCTGAAGTTGTTCACATTAAAGGAGCTGTATGTAAGAAATTTATTTCAAATAATCATAAAATGGCCCTGATATGACACTAGACATTAAGACATCATGTTCATTTCAAATACTTATATCACTGACAACAGCAGTCTGGTCAGGATATTGTCATTTAAAAAGTGAAGTTGCAGCCCTCAACTGTCATGTTGTGTTTTGGTCTGATGCTCCACCCTCCACCAATCTACCAATCACGAAGTCAGTAGTGTTGCAGCATTCAGGTTGCCAGCTCTGCTCTAGTTACCACAGCTGCAGCTGCGTGTGGGATAAAAAAATGTTGGATCCTGTAGCCTATCTGGCAACCTCAAGTCAGGGGGAGGGCGAAGAGATACACCGCTCTACATTAATTTGAAACTGATTGCAGTACCAGTTTTGGCCACAATCTTACATACAGCTCCTTTAACAATTTGAGAACAAAGAATAATTTGCACGGTTTTTCATGATATGATAACTTATAAGCGATTGTTAGATTTAATCAGCGCGATTTACTGCAATGTCAGAACTAGAACAAAAGTGGATTTTACGTTCAGATGACATTTTCCAGTGAAAATTATTATGTTGGTCATACTTTCAAAAAATAATAACCTGTGATTCTGAATGCCACACCGACGCGCTGATTGACAGCTGCACACTCTCCTCAAATATTGTGTTTATCCACGCTGCGCCGTGTCGAAGGTGTTGAAGTACAACTCCCGTAAAGTTGATAATTCCGCGAATGACTGCAATTGCAGATTTCAGACAGAGAGGGCGACAAA
Organism: Hybognathus amarus; assembly: GCA_030378365.1. Classification (NCBI taxonomy): domain Eukaryota; kingdom Metazoa; phylum Chordata; class Actinopteri; order Cypriniformes; family Leuciscidae; genus Hybognathus; species Hybognathus amarus. Next base: position 104,106 of record JAQIUQ010007293.1, on the reverse strand, counting down.
GAGGAAAAACTGCGGACTGCAGTTTTAAGTAAAACATTTACATAAAACTGTAAAGATTGACATAAATTGAATCTGTCATTTACTTTGTCATGTGCGTCATTGACAGTCCTGGTAATAGGCTATTTGACTTCTAAATATGTTCTTTTCATCTTTATGTGCTTTACGGCAATGTATTTCTATGTGCACTGGACATTTTAGATTTTTTTATCTTTCATCTTGCCCTGTCCCAGTTTGCACTGTTTTACCCTGAATGTCTCTGACTTCTGTACCACAGCACTACATACCATTTCATGTGTAAATCCAAGATTATGTCTAAAATGTTATAGTATAAAGTATACTCAGTACATATATTGTAAATACAGTAAATACATACATTGACAAACAGGTAGGACATCCTATTATTGCATTCAGACTGAATGCAATGATTGGACAAACATGTTTTGGTCCTGAGACTTCCTCAGAAGACATTTTTTAATATTTAGACCACATCTATTATTGACTGCTATCAGGATGTGAAGAAGGTTTCAATCAGTTTAATACAAAGTGTACATACAAAAACATTGCCTACCCTATCTTTAAATACATGCAGGTACATGCTGCCAGTGGTTTAAACATGATTAATGCTGGTTAAAGGCATAGGTGTGTGCGTGTACTCACAAGATCAGTGAGCGGAGAGAGGTACATGCTGATGGTGAACACACTGCAGGCGAGGCCCAGCTGAGAGAGTTGAGCTTCTCCAGGAGGAATCACCATAGTAAAATACACCCAGCCCACACACAGCACAATCACCATCACCAGCGTCTGTGAGAACACTCGCCTCTGAAACACACACAGGTACAGCATACCTTAGAAAAATGTTCATCATATTTCTTCTATACAGTGGGTTTCAAACGACAGGGTACTACATTAAAAAAGCTGGGATCCAAATTCCACTTTAAAGGGATACGCCACCGTTTTTTTCATATTAAACTGTTATTCCCTTAACTAAGACTAGTTGATACATACTTCTTTAGTCTCAGTGCGTGCACTCAATCGCTCTGGCGCGCGAGACTCTTTGAAAGCACTTATAGTGAGGAAAATAAGTATTTGAACACCCTGCTATTTTGCAAGTTCTCCCACTTAGAAATCATGGAGGGGTCTGAAATTGTCATCGTAGGTGCATGTGACAGCTGCAAATACGTATTTGAACACCTGAGAAAATCAGTGTTAATATTTGGTAGTACAGTAGCCTTTGTTTGCAATTACAGAGGTTCGAACGTTTCCTGTAGTGTTTCACCAGGTTTGCACACACTGCAGGAGCGATTTTGGCCCATTCCTCCACACAGATCTTCTGTAGATCAGTCAAGTTTCTGGGCTGTCACTGAGAAACACAGAGTTTAAGCTCCCTCCAAAGATTATCTTTTGGGTTTAGGTCTGTAGACTGGCTAGGCCATGCCAGAACCTTGATTTGCTTTTATGAGTCCATAGATATCCACCTTATTCCTGCGGCCCATGGCGCTTTGCGCGAATTATGGGTGTAACTTCCGTTAAACTGTAAACAATCAGTGAAAGGCTCACTCTATGAACGCAATACGTTAAAAAAGTGTCATTAATTGACTCACAATTCAACCATTGAACATTAAAATAAAATTTAAACGTTTAAAAGAATCAAAAGGTACTTTCAACAGACCGAAAATAGCCCCATGTGCGCGAGTCTTTGGTTAAAAATCACTCTAGTAGGCAAATATCTGTATTGTATAACGAGCCTTAATCAAAAATGTCCATTAACTTCAGCATTACATGACCATATCAAAGTGATTCCCATCATTTTGACAGATAAATTGCATTTACCTGTGAAAACAAATCAGGAAAGGGACATGACGATTTGAGGAGAATAACGAGAGATTCTTTGTGCATTCCAGTGAATTATTATTGGAATATCATAAATTAAATTTGGGAGAACAGACCACAAATGTAGGAAAATAAAGCAGCGACTGAAAAGAGCTCTTGCCACAGATATTCTTATTATAACATGTCACATTAAAATACCAAGTATAATGCTATTCTCATGATGTCTGAAAATAAATCATGAAGGAAAATTGACAGCTCATCCAGATTCATCCAGTCAAACTGATGGATCAGCTTTATTTGTAGAGCAACCTTATGATTTGAAATGATTCCTTTTAGCCTTTTTGAATGGGAGTTCCCCAAACCGGAAGTGCCACCCATAATTCAAAACAGAATAAGGTAGATATATGCACTGAGTCGAAGTGCCCAATCACTTGCTGTGGTATTCCGCCATATATTATAGTTATGCACTTTACAGGCTTAGAAATGTGCAACGCTTTATTTTGTGTTACCATTCTTGGTCGAGTTACTCTACTCATGTAACTGTATTTAAATAGGGAAAACATGGAGGTGTTTGGTCGCTTCTCTGCTTGGCCCATATTGAATGAACTGGGCTAGTTAAGTGCAATCAAAGTGTCACACATGCCAAAGCAATTGAGTGCACGCACTGAGATGAGAGAGGTATGTATCAACTCGTCTAAGTTAAGGGAATAACATAGTTTAATATGAAAAAACAGTGGAGTATTCCTTTCAACCTGAAAATAAACTATGAAGATACTTTACATAATTTATATGCTGATAATGGAGCCTGTAATTAAAATATTTAAATCATTTTTATAAAATTTGACTTGTTACATTTTTAACAGATTGGTATTCTAATAACATAATTTGTAATTAAAAATACTGAATTAACTTTTAAATTAAACTTTGCACTCAAGTTGACGATATTGTGTGCAATTATAAATATTAAAATAAAGTCAAACCGTTATTCTGCTAATGTAATTTGTAATTAAAATATTGTATTAAATTAGAAAAAAAGGTAAAAAGAAGCTAGAGGTCTTAAACTCCGATTCCCACTGTAAAATCCATAAGAATGACTATGACAAACCTTCTCTTTGGTATAATGACAGTAGGTGATGATGTATAAGGTCTGTAAAGATGCTCCAATGACGTTTACAATAATCACTGTTCCATCTCCCTTCAGTAATCCATAGTAAAGCCAACCTAGATTACTAAATACACACACACAAAATGATCATTCAGACTGAATGGACTTGCATATGGATTTTGCATACATGACTGCAGGTGTCAAATAGCAATACATACTTTAAGCATGTGGTAAGGAAGGGCAGAAACTGAACGTTATCTGAACACTGAGTGGCCTTCATTTTCTTCAAGTCTGCCCTGCAAACACAAAAAACGAGTGTGAGAAATATTTTCTTGGAAGATAGCATAACTTACTGGCATAGCATGCAGACACAACAGGTTATGCAAATGTAATTCAAATGCTCAGCCTCCAAATGTTTATATGCTCAACTTACAAACATATAATAAAGATGTTAAAAATGCACTATGGTTTCAGGCATAATACTATAATTACCAGTTTTTGTTAACCGTGTAAAATCTTAATATTGTGAGCTCTTCTTGCAAACAGTGTTGGCTAATATTTGGTTTGCTGTTGTACCAATAATTATAGTAGCCTATGTTCGCAAAAAGTTCATAAATATATAAATAAAATGTGTTTGTTTATTCAAAGTATTTTGATTAATTTACAGAAAACTCAATGAGGCACGAAATGCCACAGACACGAACATCATTAGGCTAATTCTGTATTCGTGTACATTTAACTGTCGAATATGATTTGTCATATCAAGCAACTGTAGAAATTGAAGTAACTTACAATCCCGTCGTGAACATCCCGACGGTGAATATGATGCACGCACATGATAGCAGCTGCAGAAAATCCATAGACTGAAAAATCGAAAATTAAGCTGTGCTTCTGTACCCCTGTGCTATCAGGCAAATAAATTATATTTACAAAACCTTATGTATCCAACACTAAAGCAACGCTGACGTCCACTTTCTCTGTTTCCGTGTTTGTAATCAGTGTGAACAGCTCCCTTCATGATGATTGGTTATTCACAAAATGATGCTCCTTTCGTCATTTTGTAGTCCGGTTGTGTAGTTTTATGTTATTTTATTATCATTATTGAACAGAATTCAAGTACAAAAATGTATGGCATTCAACGATCATATGATTTTCGTGTTGATACAAAATTCTGAAGAAAACAAAACAACACACACACACGGTAAGGGTGATTGTCAAGCTCAAAGCAGAAAGTTTAATGGCATTTTTTTTTTTTGCAAATAGCTTCAAATCATTCTTCCAGAGTCCAAATGTGTTATTAATTAAGAGGCGTACGGTGATTCCAACGGAGTAATTTTAAGATGGTTGCCACCTATTTTGTAATATTGAGATTTAGCTCTGTCCAAAGCACAATCGCTTTCTGAAATAAATAGTTTTCAGCACTCCAGTGCTTCGAAAAGTGTTTTAACAACACTGAATGCGTGCATGTTTTAGCTAGTTTAGCGTCCAGTCAGTGGTTAAATTGCATCAAAACGGACTTCAAAGGTTTCATTGTGTTGCATGAAAATAATTATAGAAAATGTTATTGGAATTATATAATTATTGCATCTTTATTATAACCCATAAAGAGTGAACTAAACATAAATAAACTAATTATGATTAAATAATGATTTATATCAAACGTTCATCCCTTATGGAAATGTTTTGTCAGCAAAGAGCATGCTTAAGATTAAATGAAAAATAAATTAAATAAAAAAATCAAATAAATTAAAACCAAATAAATTAAAAACCTTTTTTTTTGCATTTTGTATGTATTATGTAATTTAGTTGAAATGTGCAAATGTGAAATTTTTCATTGTATTTAGGATACATAAATTGCAAATAGAACAGACCAAAGAGTACAAAACAAGACAAAGGAGATTATTATTTTATTTTCAAAGACAAAATGACCCTTTCAGAATTATAAAAAAAAGTCCAGGGGTGCAAAAATGGCCAAAGCTGAGAAGACCTATACCGCAAGTCAAATGTTGAATAGTTTCAAATGTCAAAAAAAAAAAAAAAAAAGTTGAGACTGCCAAGAAAAGTTACTTCCTGGCACCCAAGTGCCACTTTTCTTTCATTCATCTTAACCTCATCTGAATGTTTGTTTAAAAGCTGTGAAGTCCTGGCCAAGAAGAAGAGATGAAAGGGGAACTAAAGAGGACAGGAAGAAAGATGGTGGTGTTTTGACAGTGTTAAACTTTACTCTGTGGCCTCAACTGAACATAATTTATCGGTGCTGGTCCAAAACTTTGTTTTCTTTGAATCAGTTGAACAATATTTATTAAAAAACATTCCACACAATTTCATAATTAACAAATGTCTTTATTTTATATAACTCTTAATATGTACATTTTTACACAATCATTTACAAGTTTATAAACCAATACAGTACAAAATAACTTTTTACAAAAGAAATTGTTTTTTAACTTATTTGAAAGAATTCATTGAACCGTTTTAAATTGTTTGTGCGTGTCATGTCTCTGGTCAGAAGGCCAGCTTCTCTCACTCTCACTCTCTCGCTCACTCACAAACAGCACAACTGATCATTCCTGTTCAAAACCAAATGTGTTATGAAATAAAACAAATCTCATCGATAACAAAATTCCAGTACATTGTGTAGGGTGTGTTCACATTACATCACAGAAACCAACTGAAACTACAGCAACACGAGATCCAAAACACAGGAAACTGTTCGATAGCTGTTCTAGATTTACAAACACTGTTATATGCATGAACATCAATTCTTTATAAGGTGCAAGGTCAGGGTCAGCTTTAAGAAAAATCCTGTGATCTTTGGCTCAAATCAGTACAGTAGAGCAAAGGTCCCTATCAAACACAATATCTAGCTTATTGTTCTCCCTTGTGATCACAATTCCAGTTATCCAGCTGATGGTTACAAGACAAGCGCTCTCGACTTTAAGGTTTGTTCTGAATCACATCGGTAAATAGATTTGTGAAGAATTTTCAGGAAAAATGAGCACATACGGTCTAGAAATGTAAAAATAAAAAGAGCTGATAGAATTATAGAACGGTATATACTCATAAAAAAGAGAGAAGGTTCTTCAAAAACACCTTTCTCTGGTCACATCACTCTCACGAACACAAATACAAACACGTCACTCAGCAACTTGCACACCAGCACCAAAACTTCAGTTTGTATAAAAATTCTTCATAGAAAATCTGTTTTCAGAGCCGGTAACCAGCACCGGCATTAAAGTCTGTTGTGTCCTCAACGGACCAGCGTCCATAAAATCGTCTTATATCAGGCTCAGTGGAGGAGCAGAAAGATGAGTATAGAGATCAACGTGACGAAACTTCAGACGGGAGACACACGAACACCCGAACTGCCCACGCTCCTCTGCACAACTGGGATCATGGCAATAGGGTCATCTGAAAGGAGAGGAGGAGCATGATGAGTACATTTCGTGATTGTGTAACTTGCGTAAAGGCACTCTAACACCTCGGTTTGAAAAGTCAAAAAATTCCACATCTTTTCTAAAGCAAATGGACATGCCAAAAGCGAGGGAAAGAAGTTCTCACCTGCTGGAAGCCTGTTTGATGGGTTATGTACTCCTCCAGCAGCCTTTATTTCCATTTCATCATCATTCTCAACCATCTTTTTCTTGTTCTTGGAACCTAGAACATTAAATGATATAGTTGGACTGTTAGTAAGGCTTCGGTTGTCCTTGTAATCAAGTAAAGATGGCAGAAATGTCTAGAACTGATTTGACTTACCATGAGGGCCAACAACATCCACCTTCAGTCTCAAACACTCCTGTCCATGATGGTGAAGAGGTTTGGCTGTGGGAAAACAGTGAAAATTTAGAATTGGAATCTGTAGTACTACTTTTGTAAATAATCAATAATTCAATTTGTTATTAAATGCTAAAACGTTCATTTTCTATTTACGTTGGTTTTGGAAGTTTTGAAATTCTTTTTCAAGGAAAAGTTTAAATTTAATGATACATGATGTACAAAATAATAGCTTAGTGTAGTCTATATATGATACATATTTTAAAAAATTAAAATAATTAAATTGAATCATTTAAATATGGTTACAAATATTGTTTCCCAAATATCCTGAATTATTAATGCATAAATATCTTTTAGTTTTTGGGGAGTCACATCACATGACATGATGATGAAGGTCTTCAGGGGTTTTCCTGATTTTTTATTTTTTTTTCAGCACATTATGTATTTTTTTTCTTCGAACTTGTTGGTCACACATGCATTTTGTGTGTGTTGATACACACACCATTTTTAATGTTTAATTTTGAGGGCTTGGAGCCAGACGGGCGTCTGGGCGAATATGAGTTTTTTATATCAAAATAAAGGTCTCGATGAGCTCTATCCAATGGTGCCAAAATACCTATCTGAGATCAAACTGTATTAAATAAAGCAACAAAAAGGCATATCTGACGTATTTTACATATTTTTTTAATTTGAAAACATTTTAGAACATGTTCGTTGTTTTAATTTGCCATACATTTTTTAGTTAAATACTCATTCATGTAAGTATGCCTGTGGTTGTAATGTCTGGTGTTTAAGGTTAATAATACAGGTGATTGAAGTGTGGTCAAAATTTTGTTTTGTCCTCCTATAAAGTTGGTTAAAAGCCACTTACACCCCTCTGGCTCCAAGCCCTCGAACACACACAATCTTCACATTTTTACCTTTGCACACTCTCACAAATACAGCCGTGGATACTTACAAATATAGTAGTAACTCTCTCCCTGGCGGAACTCCTTGCCCAGAGTGAAGGGAGTGAAGCGCTGGAACTTCTCGGAGAACTTCTCTGGAGCGTGAGGAGCAAAGGGTCTGGAACACTCCCAGCGCAGCTGATCGAAGGACTGTGGCTTGCAGTTCTCATAGTCCTCCAGCTCCACCATATAGAGCACGTACCGCTCAGCCTCCTGGGATGGGATCTCGCCCCGTGCGTAGTGAGGGCAGATGATGTCTAGATAGTCATTGATGCGGACATCCACGGTGTAATCATCCCATAGGAAGCTGGAAGAAATAAGAAAAAAATCCATGAATGGCTGTCAACCTTCAAAACACAGACACACCTCAGGAATAAAACGGCTCAAAAAAGAAACTTGATGTTCACAAACAAACAGAAACAGTGACACGAACGCCCCAGGCAAGCGTCATCAGTGCTACACCCTGATGCACGTGTGTGAGTGAAGTGTGTTCACCCTTCACCTGCTGCTTTTATTTGGGTGAAACACCCTGTACAATCCCTCTTTTCTTTTTCTTTTCTTTCTACTCTGCATTTTGGTGTCACATTGGGTGAAGGAGTGTTTACGGAAATTGTTCAATTGTGTTTTTCTTAAAGTCCTCTATGAAAAGATATTTCCTTTTAATCCTTTTGTCTTATTTGATTTCCATAAGCATTTGTTTTTCAAACTATTTCAGTATTTCACTTTACATTTTAGAATAAACTTGAATCTCCTTTTTATTTTGTCACACAAGTATGATTGAGGGGAACCACATATAGGGGGTTACATTACATGTTTACTTTGACAGCTCTAAAACACTTTTTGTTCAAACTTTTTTTCTGGGAAAATCTTGAAATCCATTGCCTTTGTGTGATCCATCACGACCTCTTCCTTGTTTTCTTGGTAACAGAGATGGAGCTGCTTAGACTGACTGGCTCTTTGAATTGGCTCTACACGTTTTCACAGCCTCCTCTCTGTCTGTCTCTCCTTTTATTGTCGTCTCATTTGCTTTTCACATTTTCTTCTGATCTGAGCTTCCCTGCTGATGTTACCAGATGTACAAATGACAAATCCACAGGCCTTTCAGTATGTTGTGCTTTCTGTGTCTTTGCTTTCATGTTGTCATTGATTTATTATAGTGAAGTTTGTCTCACATTTCTGAATAACGCAACATATCTGAATAAATCACGTTTTTTCCTGAACACTTGACCATACAATGCCCCTGTTCAAACCACATAAAGTATCTGATTAGCTTTGTGACTGTTATAAATTATACACCATTACATTTCCATATAGCTACCCAATATCATTAAACACAGTCACATAACCATAACATTTACTCACACGGCCCTCACATGAACCGCCATCATAACACAAGGCGGCCTCTTTCCCCCCAGCATGCCCTTTGCTCTATTACTTTCTCCCTTTTGGCACATGTATTTGTTGTTGTTGCCATCAGGAACTGTGGTTAAATGACGGGCAGACACACAGGCTCCTGACGGGCCCCCTGTTGTCCACTGCAACCCCCTTCATTTCTGTCTCTTTCCCACTGTGCCTCTGCAGTAAGCATTAGCCGACCTGTCTAAACAGCCCAGCGGCCAATTCAGACGGGGGGTAAACATACACATCACTGCACTCATTAGCTCCGCTTAATGCAGAGATTAGAGTCAGTCTCGCACGGCTTCTAATCAGCAGCGTGTTCAAAAGACATGGTGTACGCCTTGCTAAGCCAGCTGACTTTTTTGTGTGTGGGAAAGCAGTGTTTTTTAATGTGTATTCAATATGCCAATCAACACATCAGAGCTGATGAGATGCTAATGGCTAAAGTGATTTTAAAACAGAAATCAGTGTGAACGGTTTTGACGGTTTTAGTTTCGCCCTGTTTTTCTTGGGATTTAGACTGTGTGGTTGATTGCCCCGTCTCACTTCCTCTGAAGTTCCTTTGAAGCAGCTGATCTGGAGCTGTTCTGAAACCTGGCGGCAAGATCAAGACAACACCGCAAATTGGGTGTCATTAACTCAGCCCCCATACATCAGCCTAAGGCACGGGTCTAATCTCCTTTTTTGGGGGTCACCAAGGTGTTTGCCTTTAGATACATTGTTACCATATCAGTTATTGGCTAATATACATAAATATTCCTGATGAATGTCATGAAACTATCTGTATTACTAAATATTAGGTCTATTATATTGTTACATTTTATTATGACAATTATAGAAAGGTTAAAGCTACACTGTGTGATTTTTACCCCTATCTTGCGGTGAAAAGGTATATGACCATCCAGTGAATATTAGTTTCTGTTCCTCTCAATTCCTGATTTCGTTTTAACTCCTACGGTGGCCAATGTAGTCCAAGATTAACATGGCTTCCAGTTCGACCTCGTCCATGATTGTTAACTCAAACGTAAACGCGAAAGGCAAAGCTTGAATTAACCGGTATGTCCTCTTTGGCTAATGTACTTTCAAGATGGAGGGGCAACATGGCGACCGACATTAGAACCCCTTACCCGTATGTATTTTCAATGGCATATTATACACTCACGAGAATACTTTATTACTTGAACGAAGTAAATATACATTAATGAGCACATATATTTTGGAAAGAAATAGTGTTTTTAGCTAAGAATAAACTAAAAGAGTTACACAGTGTAGCTTTAAGTGTAATATATAACAAATTCACTACATTTGATATACTGTACATCATGTTGTGATACCATATATTTTCTTTAAATATAATAATAATTTTTTTTTATTTACTCTGTGCATTATAATGCTGTTATGTCAAAACACTTTTATAGCACTTACAATTACTTTAGTTTGTAGTGTACTTTAATTTTTCATTTATTTTGACAAAGTTGTATAGAACATCAATTGGCCATTTATAAGAATATATTGGATTATCTGTGTGAAAGGGTCTAGTAGTGGGTCCTCACACTATGATTTTCGGTGCCGGTCTAATCTCTCTGAACTGATCCAAGGCCAGCCACCGATAGCTCAAACAATCCCAGATCAGCTCTGTTGTGCTTTTCCTTCTGGTGAACGGTCACTTCAAACGCCAGTGGCCACTGTTTCCCGTGTGACACTTGGCTCTGTGATGGGCCGAGTGTGAGAGTCACGCTGTTGTAAAGAAGGGCAGTGTCTGTACCTGGCGGCCCTGGGGGCCACATCACTCATATGTTTATCACAAGTCACAGAGAAGTCTGTGTTTAAATGTTTAAATGTTTGCTTGTGGGCTTAAATATTTTGATTTTAAAGTTGCACTCAGTAATTTGTTTACGCAGACTAATTAGGTTGGTCGAATGAGTCGACCTCCTGTAGAGCGTTTTCAGGCTACTAATCATCTAATGATCTAATGCAAGTGTCAGTCGTTAAAAAAACAAAAAAGTAGACATTTACACTATAACACAAAAATATGTTTCAAATAAATTCTGTTTTTTTAACTTCATATTAAAAGAATCCTGTAAAAAATGCACAAATGTTATTATGTTATAATAACTCACAGCTGTTTTACTGTATTGTGATCATATAACTTCAGCCATGGTGAGAATAATAGACTTTCAAATGTATAAAAAACTACTTTATATGTAAAACTAAAGCTTAATTTGCTCTCAGATATACATGTTTGTCCCCTTTCCCCTCAATAGTTTGTCTGCACTCCCCCTCTTTCACTTTTGGCTGAATGTTTCAAGCTGTCAAGCGGGTCAGTAATGTCAAAGTTCAGGGTCATATTTTTCAGACACACCCTTACTACACAGTTAGCAGGGGACACACACACACACACACACACACACACACACTGAGAGACGGTCAGAGCTGTGTGCTTCAGAGCAGATGTACCCACTGCCAACTGCACTATGCTCGCTGTCAGCAGTTGAGACACACACACACACACAACGGTGGGCTCGGTTACTGAAAACCTTTAAGACCTGCTGCTTGTCATGACAAGTATTATGATCCTATTTTAGTGGCTTGTTCTCACACTATCAAGTAATAAAACCTGTCTGTTCAAGCGCGTGCACGAAGCTTTCACGCTATTTTTGTCTGTCTGGCTTTCTTTCTCCACTACAAGTATAATATACAGAGACGTCTCAGGCTTACGCCTTCGTCCCGTTAAAGTCTGACAGGTTCAAGGTGCTAAGTCACCACTAAGTGTTTTTAACCTCACCGCTCTCACTTTCTTTCCGAGCAGTATGTTCTCGTATTGTCCTTGTCGTCGATTACATGCTGGTAATTACCCCAGCCGTAGTGGAACGGGTCGGAATGCCAGCCAGCTAATCCGCTCTTCCAAACCAGGGATTATCACACGGAGCACACGGATCACACCGCTGCTATTCACCAGCACCAGACTTATCCAATACGGCCCGTTTGTAGGGGTTAAAGTGGGGGGTGGGGGGGTTACAGATACATTTTTCAAGTCAAAAAGGAGTGGGGGTAGGACTGCACAATATTGAAATATAGCAAATGTGCAAATCGTGATATGCATATGACAAAGTCTTGATCTTACAATGTTTCAATACTTAAAAATAAAGTTTTAGGTCAACAGAGAATAACGATGGTCTCACATATACTAGGTCCATTTTATTGTCCATAATGTTTAGAACAGGAGTTTTACCTATATTTTGAATTATGTTCTGCTTTGTGTTGTTTTTTTAGGGTTAAAGTAAATGTCTGTAAACTTAAAAACTTAAAATTGTTGTTATTGCAATCAAGCTATTGCATTTTCATGCAGAAGTGGAGGTTGTGTGATTATACAGATATGAGGCTAATTCAGTGAAATTTTGTGCGGGTTTAGAGCAGACAACCAAAATTTCACCCTATCCATCACTGTCCTTTTGCTCCACCCCTATCTGTTTAGATTTATATCTTTCTATCATCCACCCCTTTCCTCCATCTTCTCCACCCTTTTTCTTTTCCCATTCTGTTTAAAACCACATTATAAACCTGGGCCTCTTCATTCAGGCTAATTTTTTGGAGAAACATTCCTTTCTTCTCTATCTGACCTCTAACCCGTCACCCATCCCCGTCCTATCTTTCTCAGTCCGTTCCTTACAAAAGCCTGATTTCCCCCTCCTCCCTTTGTCTTTCACTTTTAAATGGATGCTAATTGCCTGTTGATACACTAGCTTGTTGTTTGGTAGCATACTGTGAGTTTTATTCAAAGTCAGCGCCTTTGTCACAAAAAAGTACCTGTGAAAATAATAAACTGAAAGCAATATTCACTGAGGGAAATAAAAATGATCATCAAAGTGATGTAAGCATTCTGTAGGTGGCGACAGTGAGCTGCAGAAGACGCTGAAGGCAAACACTTGACTTGAAGTAAATAAGTAACACCAGGAAACAAGTTTCTGGTTCTTTGTTTACATTCGTGAGGTCACACACTTTACTACACCGACAATTACACAATCTAGCACACTACAGACAGAAAAACAGGAAAACTCCAACTCAACAGAGCAGTGACAATCAAAATAGTAATCAGGGAATGAACAAGATAGACAAAGGGTGATGTGTGGGAAAAAAGTGGATGGAAAGATGGAGCATGGGGAGGGTAAGGACATATAAAGAGAAATAGTAAGGAAGTCTGGCCTGGAGATAAGGAGAAGAGAGGAAGAGATCAGAATAAGGGGCTTTAAAGGGATTCAAATGGGTGGAAAACATCAAGAAATGTAACAGGTCCAGGGTCATTCATATACATAACAACTTTAACTAGAACATCAGATTATTTCCGACGATTATTAATCATCATTACTTAACCAGTTGAAACCCTAAAATGGAACTATAATCTGTGTAAAAACACAACGGAGCTACGGTTTTGTAATCAATTAACCCTGGAGATGGTAGAACATTCTATAATGCTTTGTGGAATTATGGATTATATTTTCCATACACATCCATTTTCTGTGTAAATCTGGATTATACAGCGTCGGATTACACTGGAGTCTATAAATATATGCAGTGATTTTTGTGTGAATGGGTCATTCAGCCAGATTACACACATCAACGTATAATCTGAGGCTGAACCGTCCGTTTTACAGATTACAGACCTGCCTACATAGCCGGCTGTTTTTGTGTGCATCTATGAGCCAGAAACAGAGGTGTGTGTGTGTGTGTGTGTAAAAGAAATAGATTTACAGCCTGTCTGTGGAATCTGTCTGGATATAAATGCTGATCTGTCTGCTCCCATCCTCCTCCTTTAAGACAATACAGCGCTAAATGCTCATATACATGTAAAAGATCAAACAAAGTGAATCTGGCCAGGAAGGGATGGACAAAGAGGAAATGGAGTGGACAATGAGTGGACAGCTGAAAGGTCAAGTATAGCAACATGTTTGTTGGAAGGAATCCCAGTCAACTAAATATACCCTAATCGCACATTCCCCCTGCATGCGAGCCAGCAAAACTTTGACGAGGGATCACAAATGCATATGACAACACATATGTGAAAATAAACACATGATTCAGGTCGAGAGTAATCATTTGATGATGCGAACATGACGAGACTTTTCCCTTTCCCCTTCGGCGCACTCAGCGTGCAAGCGTAGGCATGCGTCAAGCACAAAAACAGACTGTCAAAAACAACGTCCATATGTCAATCCGGACCTGAAAATCCAGTCTCCTCGAGGCGCAGACTCACGCACATACCCGTCGAACAAGAGAATCAGCTCGCCAAAGGCCACGTGCAGAAGATTAAATCATTACTGTTCATTCACACCCATTCAGGGAAAACAGTCTAGAGTGCGTTTGTGTTTGTTAAAGCACAAACATGTTTACGCAACAGGCAGAACTAGATGATCACGCCAATTAATATTTAACACCCATCTGGCATTGATTAGTCGAGTCTTGTGTACTAACTGATTGAGTTTCACAGACTGATTGAACAATCAATGGCTTTTTATGGAAGGTCGTTAAGAAAAGCAAAAGGATAAATCTGATATAAAAGATTAATGAGAAAGATTTAACTTGGAGAAAAACAAAGTTCCCACCACACCTGCCAGATTATGACTTAGCTCAAGAAGGGATTATATTGAACATTCCAGTTTTGATGTGTAGGTGTTTGTTTCTAACATTTTCAATGTTGATAGAGTGACATCGCCATGGTCTCTGTGTATGTGTGCAAGAATGAGAGCTTTAAAAATAGAGATCCGCACAGATTTTTAATGTAGAGATTTTCTGAGGGCTTAGCGTTTCGTTATTACAAATTTTCTTGTTGTGCTTACGCAACCCTTTCCGTGGATGTGGTCCATGTCGGATTAGGGACTGGACAACGCACCAGACTGCTGCCACATAATCCCCCCACCTCTTTTTCTCCATCTCCATAGAAGTCTAACTCAACTCCTTCATTTTCATACCCAGATCCAAGCAGCTCCTATTACTTCATCCCCCTCTCTTCCACCTCATTCTTTTCACACCAGGTCCTATAAAGTGTTCGGTCTCTATTCCATGATTTCTTGAAGCTATCCCTCCTTCTGTCTGTGTTCAGGAACAGCTGCTGCTTCTCTCTCGACCTCTCTCTGCTGGCTGATATTGAGCCAGGCTCTTCTGAGACCATGTCTGGTTAAGGCTGGTACACTCATGTTGCGCAACTACGACATTAATAAATTGCTCACTGAAAGCCGACTGAATCACAACAGTCGGTGTGAATCACCTGTGACATCATGAAAACTTCCAATCGGATCATGACCATGAGCACGGATTCAGTTTAGTTATCACCAGTTAACTTTTATGACTACAGGCTTATCATGGTGTACGTGTAAAATCCAGATGAAACAAGTCAATGTTAATGAGAAGCGGGAAAAAAGATGACAGCACATGGTCAAAGGTTCTGTTTTATGGCCAACAAGCTTCTGATTTTCTTCACAAAAACCAATTTTCTTGTTCTTGATTTTCTTGCTAAAAGCCTAATAAATTGC
Organism: Hybognathus amarus; assembly: GCA_030378365.1. Lineage (NCBI taxonomy): Eukaryota > Metazoa > Chordata > Actinopteri > Cypriniformes > Leuciscidae > Hybognathus > Hybognathus amarus. Next base: position 88,525 of record JAQIUQ010007293.1, on the reverse strand, counting down.
TCTGATTGCTGTCATTCGTATTGATCTCTGGAAAGTGCCTGATGACCTGTCCTTCTTCACTACGAGGAGAGATTACAAATCCAATCATTTGATGAAACACACATCAAAGTGCTGTAATGTGTAATCTGTAACATATTAATACCATAGTAAGAGTAACAAGATACCTCCATAAAAAGTGCAAGCTACTACTAGATATATAAGTCCAGTGTGCTCATGTCATTATTTAATGCTTTGTGTATCTGTACAAATTTGGCTAGATTTCTACTTACAACAAAAACACTGTTTTGCTGTACATCTACAGGTTTGGGAGGGACAAAGTATGGTAAATAATAAATATCATCTAGTAGACACCCTGTCAATAAAATGTCCACACAAATAGTAAAACTAACATGTGTGCATGTATATTTAGGCTGATCTGTCTGTCCATCTGTCTGGTTTCTTTCCATGTACTTCTCTGGCCAGCTGCTGTCTCTTATACTGTAATTATCATGTCATTCACTCACGCATGTTAAAGGTTGTTAGACTAGAGGCAGAGATAATAATCAATGCAATGAAGTGTGTGATAACTAACATGAAAGCGTAAACAACTTGAACTAACATAACCTGCAAGCCAGGGTAATGATTTTCCAAGTTGAAACGAGCAATATGTGTTTCATTAATCTACACACAGAATGAAAACAGTTGGAGGAAATAACGAGAAACTGCAACAAAATATTACAAACACAGATAAAATAACGGTTTGTGAAACTATTTAGACTGTTAATGCAGTTGCCTACATATAGCATATACTCAGCCTAACTCATTTAATAATACAGCGTACTTTATGACTAAATACATTTACATATATAGGCTCCAAGTCCACGCTTTTACAACTTGTGATAGCGAGGCTTTAGGCTACAGAGATTTCAGATATCACAGATGAACACTAACAAGAGCTACATCATTTAAATAGAAAACAGCGAAGAGGTTTCCCACAAATAAAGGAGCATGCAGTAAAATACTTACTTTGCGTTTGAGCTGTTCCAGTAAACACTGTGTCGCTCGGCAAGACGCGTACCAGGCGCTGACGCTCACCGCAACACACACCAGATACAGAAAATCCATTGAGTCCGGGATTTAATGCTCTTCAGAGGAATATATACGATTGCAAAGGATTGTTTTGCACGTTAAAGATGCAAATATAAATTTCACTACTGCAGTGCAAGAAAATGATTCGGTTCACTTGAATAACAGGTTTGTATGTGAGTCTCTAACAGAAAAAGTCGCAGTGAAGCCTGAAGTAAATGTGCGCTCAGACCTCTTTATCAACAAGCTACAGAAGCCGCGCCTTCAAGTCCAAGCAGCCAATGAAAACAATGACACTTTCTATGTCGACACCCCTCTACGCACAGGCTGTCAATTGAAGTGAACAGATTATGACAATTACTGTAAATCAGTGTTTTAGTATCACTGATACACTATACACTCTATAGAAGAAAAGGTTCTATATAGAACCTTAAAAGGTTCTATCAGCGCTACGTATTTGGAACCCCTAAAAGGTTCTATACACTCTTTAAAAAGGGTTCCTCTGGGTTCTATATAGAACCCTGGGGTTCCATACTTGGCCAAAAGTACCTTTTATCAACAAAAAAAAGGTTCTATATAGAACAATTTTTGCGTTCCATATATGAAGCAGGGGATGGAACCATTTCTGGTTCTAAATAGAACCATTTCTTCTAAGAGTACCTATAGGTTTAATTTAATGCCTATTTTGCTTTTTATTAATTTTAAAATTTTTAGCTTTGTCCTTTTTTTTTTTTTTACAATTTTTTTGTTCACTTTAGTTACTAACTTAGTTTTTCAGTTAGTAATTTGGAGCTTTAACTGATTGCCAAGGCAACATTATAGTATGGTAACACTTTATTTTGATAGTCCACATTAGACATTCTACTACTAACTATAAGTAACTTTTCAACTACAAGTCAACTAACTGTCATTAAAGTTTTAGTAGACTGTCAGCTTAATATCTGCTAACACTTTATTTTGTTGGTCCCTCAACAGACATTCAACTGACTATAAGTAACTTGTCGACTACAAGTAGGCCTAAACGTGTTCTCCTAACCCAAAGCCTAACACCTAAACCATAACCTAACAGTCTACTGACAGTCTACAATAATATACTAATACTCTAATATACTAATACTCTAGAGAGTTAGTTCGACATGTAGTTGAAAAGTTACTTATAATTAGTAGAACGTCTAAAGTGACTTTTGAAAATAAAGTGTAACCTGGTAAATAAAATTATATGTGTGTGTTATTTCAGCTTTATTATAGTTGATCAAAATATTTCAAATAATACTAACTGTAATAACAATAATAACCCTGAAATAAATCAGCATTTTTAAATATTAGAATGTAGTTGTCTAATTCTAACTCACATCCTTAATGCATATCTAAACTGTTTGTATTATACGCAAATATACAAGTATTTGTTTTTAATGTTCTATGTTGTTCATTGTTTTATACTGGTCATTTGACATATATTTATTTTTAGTAAAAATATTTTAATCTATATGCCTTTTTCAGGGTTTCCTCAATACAAGCCTGAAATGGCTATATTTCTACCTGCTGTATATAACCCTGTTCCGCATAAATCAGTTTGACAGCAAGTCTGAGTAATTTACGGGCAAACTTTTTCAGTTATGAAATATTACATTTGGAAACATTGCGATTCATTCTGTAGAATAACAAACAAAGCAGGCTTGTCCTGGGTATCAATGAAAAAAAACCTGTAATCCCAAAATCCCCGTTTACACCTGATAGCCTTATTATGACATCCGCACTACAGTCATCAGGGCTTTCCCCCTCATCCCACCTCCACAGGGTCCCTCTAATCCAGGCCTTGATACTCATCCTCAGTGAAAGAAATTATCCTCTCTTTTGTCCAGGTCTTTTTGACTTGAGGGCATAAGGTGAGTCTGGTGGAAAGCGTGTTCTACCTGCGGACTATTTTGGGCTGGCTAGGCAGGGCTGGGCAGGCTCATACATGCTCCATGTTGTTGAAGGCTTCAGTTTGGGATGATTAGTCAAAACTGAGTGTATATGAGTAAGTGCGCTTTTCCGTCTGCTTTGAGAGCAATGCGTCACCTTTGCCCAGGTGAACAAGGACATCATGGATATACAGTTTTTATTCAGTCTGAGAGTACAGGCAGAATAAAGTATGCTTATGAGCTCCATAAGCGTAGGAGGTAGAGCTCTGGAGCAAATGTTGAATAGATCTACCCACAGCAGGCTTCCCTTTACAGTCGGGCTTGGCACTCGAGCACTGAGTCCTATCACAGTCTAGGACAGAAGCTGAAATGTCTTATTCTCTCTTTTCTTTGCTCTAGTACACACTGTCTTTTTTGTTCTCTCACTTCCCTCCTACACATTAGCCGATGTTGTCTATAAAGTGTGGATAGATCCGTGCAAGACATTTGTTGGGCCATACTGTCCACTTGTGTGTGTGTATGCGTATGAATGTGAATGGGCAGTTGTCCAGCGTCCAGAGCAGTGGCTGAACAAAGGCCGCATTTGAATAACGGACTGCAGCTTTACAAAGCGATCGAGGTGTAAACGACTTCACCATTCAGCCTGGAAACCCTGCATCCAGTCCAACACAAATTCTCTAATGTCCTGTTAATGTTACAGTATGTAAAACTGCTCCTTCATTGTTGTTGCAGCATTCAGCCAAAGTGACCATTTCAATGGCCCTCGAGGTCATTTAGCGAGGCCAACTTTGAGGTAACTGCTTGCAGGATATCCCAACAAAGCATTCATGATGAAAAATGAGAAGAAGGATCATTGAAACAGCACTTCATAAGATGTTGTTGTAGAGTTAATTTAGCGTTTAAGCTGTCAAGTTGCTAATGCATATCCTCGTGGGCTCAGCAGATCTCAGTCCGTGCAACAAAGAAATGTATTCCCAGCTTTGATTAGCTTCTAACTTCAGATGGGAATGATGCAACATCTCATGAAAAATGTTATTTATTCCTCATTGTGAAACAAGCCCATAGCTATTATCCTGAGCTCAATATGTCTCCATGGAACACTTACTTTGTTTGTTAGTTGCCTGACATGCAAAATTACGCCTTAATTATGCAACAAAAGAAGTGGCAACAATAATAACATCGACAACTTATTTGCTTCAAGCTGTGTCTTCCCTTTGGGCACCAGCAGAAACCATTTATGTTTTGGTTTCTATGCCTCACCTGAGTCTATGATTACTAGATATAATTACTTTTTGTTAATAGCAACACTTGCTCCTAAAATGGAGAAATGGTTGGAGTGGGTGGGTTAATGATGATCAAATATGGAAAAGATAGTTAATATGGAAAATGTGGTTAATATGATAAAAGGTGAAGATGGGTGTAAAAGCCGTTTAGGGTTGGGTTGGGAATGGGAGTGTTTCGTTGTGTTAAGATACAACCAGAGGCATACAGAGAACCTGCTATTGCAGAAACACTGAGAGAGAGAGAGATGAAACGATGGAAAGAGAAAAATGGAGAGCAAAAGAGATTTACTTTGGAGGTTGCATAATATAAATGAACAATAGTGATGGATGACCTGGAGAACGGAGATAGGTGTTCATGTAGGAGAAAATCAACAGAAAATGAAATAATCAAGAGGTGCAAAAATAGAGAAAAGGAAAAAGCCTGGCACTCCCCATTTAGGGTCATCAAGCAGTTCTATATTACCAACAGTCCTATATTAAATATTATTACAATTTAAAATTTGAGTGTGACCTATTTCTTGTAATCGCAAAGCTGATATTTCAGCATCATTACTGCAGTCTTTATTGTATTTCCTTCACAAATCATTCTAATTTAATGATTTGGTACTCAACTAACATTCCTTATTATTATTTATCATTGTTGAAAACAGTTGTGCTGCTAAATTAATTATTAAGGATTTGTTTTATGAATATAAAGTTCATTAGAACAGAATTAATTTAAAATACTTTGAAGCAATACAAATGTCTTTACTGTCACTTTTGATCAATATAATGGAGACTCATTGAATCATTAGAAAACTTTTGAATATATTTCTTTTTAAAAATAATCAAATTCATTACTTTTGCACTTTAATTAAACCTATTCATTTTGTACATTTGCATATATACTCTATGTATTTAAACGTTGCATTTTTTAAAAATTCTGCAATTAAATAATTTTGCACTTTATTTAGAATACAAATGTTAATAACATGACAGTTGGTGAAAAATCTTTAATTTAAAAAATAATAATAATTGAATAAAAGAGATCCTGCAAATTCCAGTTTTTCAAATTTTCAACGTTATCTCAGACTTTTGGTCTTCACTGAATGTTTGTGAATATTTCTTAATTGATTCATGCATGTGGACACATGAATTGAGAAACTATTTTAAAATGAATCTGGCAAGCTGTATTGAAATCAAAGCCTGTATTTTATGACCTCCATCTGAGGTCATCAATTAGAAACGCAGCAGTCTGACCCCATGGCACACATACACACTTCTGTCACCCTATTTATCTCCCTGCTTGGTCTCATTGCGGCACATTCCAACAAGCTGTTCTCTTTTTGTGGAGACAATGGGATGATCCCTGATTAGCATACAGGTGGTCTGCATTGTGGACCCGGCTCTGGATAGAAGGCACACTCTTATACAATGGAGCTCCTGTTACCCAGGGAGGTAAATGAAGGACCACGAATGTGTTCAAAAGCTGATGTTCACACATACTCGCACACTTCTGGTTCAACTCTTAAACACAGGCTAATTATTAACTCTGCACAGACATTCAGTCATTTTCTCTGCCTGCTCCAAATCATTTCTCTCTGTCTTTTCTCCATGTGTCCTTTCTGGCTCTTGAAGCACTCTTAATGTTTTCCACCTCATTCCCTTACTGTCCTCAAGCTTGTTTAAGCCATTGATCATTGTACATGTTCTTTTCAACCAGTTATCATTTACTCTCTTAATGCTTGAATTGTTCTTCTCTTCTATTAAAAAGATTTGTTTTGACCTAATTTTTACACATCTCATTTTATATACTTATTTATTTTAAGTTGCACAATTATTGAAGGTAAACGTGTTTAGCATCCATTCACAGTCTAACTCAGGAAATCATTTGCTTTAAACTGAAAATTTGATCATCACATCCACCTTTATGTCATTTGCAACATATGAAGAAATACATTGAGATTACAAAATGATCTGGAGCCATCCCATTTTACATTTAAATCATGAACTTTCAAATCCTTTTCATATTGATCATAATTAGAAAAAAAGTGTAGTCATGTGGCATTTTTTAGGGCAATAATGGCAGTCCTGCCTCACATGGTGCCCCATCAAAAAAGGCACTACACATTTTGCTTATTAATTCAAAGTCTGCTTTGGTGTTTGCACCCGAATCTCTATTGTCCTGGCACATTCTTGTCTAGTTAAGCATGTTTCTCTTGCTCACTCTCAGTTTGCACAAAGCCTCTATAAATTTAGAGGATGATCAGAAGGCTTAGTATGATTATGAATTTTCTTGTTTTGGTTATGCAAGCTCAAGCTTTATCATGAAAGTGGACCATGTCAGGATTAAAAAGCAGCAGATAAAAGACTGGTCTATTTGCAAGGCGGCTGCCAAAGTTTCTCTTTATTTCTCCCTTCTTCTTCAGCACCTCCTCCAACACACACATACACACACGCATGCATGCACATACACACACCACCACCAATCATCATCCATATCTTATCTTGTGTTTTTCCCCCTTGCTTCATCAGGTGTCGTCTGTCTTTCCTCATTCTGTTCTTACTGAGCAGTTATTTTGCTTCTGTTTCCTGTATTTCTTCAATTACACTCACGTAAACACTCTTGTGGGGAAGGTTCTTAAACCACACAAACAACATATATATATATATATATATATATATATATATATATATAAAGCTGAACAGAACAGTTATTTGTAAATGTTAGACTGTAAAAAAGGAAAGAAAACTGACTATTTAAACAAGATATTCCATACTCCAGTCCCACATTTCTTCCACAGCAAAAGTCTGAACAACTCCAACTTACACAGTTTTAACAACTAACAACACTTAAAGGAATAACTAACTAACAACACTTAAAAATCTTTCACATTAATAATTCTCTGACTGACTGATTGTGAAACTGGGTGATTAGAGAAACACAGATCTCTGGCTGTTGCTGTTGTCATGACATTCTTGTTTTTCTGTTGGCTGCGCATGAGAATAAACCAGCGGCACATACTCTGAACTGAGTATTGTTCATGTGATTCCTGTCTAAGCAGATGATACATATATATATATATGTATATATATATATATATCTTATGCTCACAAAGTCTCTTATGCTTTACAATTTAATATAACTGTTTTATTTTTAAGTGTAATTTATGTGATGGCAAAGCTGAATTTTTAACACAGTCTCATCCCAAGACGTCACATAACTGACGCTTTTGACCATACATCAACATCCACCATTTTAGGGTACCCTTAAACGTTGGTTACATGATCGATCCTGGGGCGTCATTCAACTGACGCTTTACCTTTAACGTCAGTTAGGTGACGGGTAGAGTTTCAGGTCTGGGTAGGGTCTAGGATTAGATAACGTCATCATGACCTACGTTTAAAGGGTACCCTGAAACGGCAGATGTTGACGTATGGTCAATAGCGTAGGTTGTGTGACGTCTTTCAGTGTCACATGATCCTTCAGAAATCATTCTAATGTGCTGATTTGCTTCTCAAGGAAAACGTTCTTATTATTATTAATGTTGAAAACAGTTGTGCTGCCCAATGTTGTTGTGGAAACCTGTCAGTATTATGTTCTGATTCAGTTTTAATTCTATGTTTTTTTTCTTTCTTGTGACTGTTTTACCTGTGTTTTCCATTTATTCGTTTCCATAGTTACCAATGAGTTTATTGATTAGTCCCACTCTGTCTCATGTTCAATTCCTCACTATCCTTGAGTATTTCTATTACCTCATTTGATTCGGTTCCTTGTTTGGATTGCATCACTGTTATGTGATGCCCAGTGTGGATATTCATTGTGTTGTGTTTATTAAAAGAAATAGAGCAAAGGATCCCTCTCCTCTTAATTTGTTTACCCAACTGAACAAACCATGATACTTTTTTCAGGATTCTTTTATGAACAGAGGGTTCAGTATACAGGATTTATATATATATATATATATTTTACCCATAAGACCTTCATTCATCTTCTGACACAGATTTCCGTGGATGTGGCCCATATTGGGATTAGGGACGGACAAGGCCTATGTAAGATAGTGAGACATTGTTAAAGGTTGTCTCTGTGATTGTGGGTGACATCACTTCTGTTTGTGTTTGAAGTGAGATCCCAGAACAAACCAAGTTAGCTCGCCCCTCCCTCCCGTTTCATGCATCATGAAAAACTCACACTAAATCCCTCCAATCTGATATTCGCTGGAGCTATCAAAGTTTAGTCGAGCTTCACTCATATTTTTTAAAGAATTATATTTTCACACACAGTTCACATACAAAAAATACAGCACTAGAAGCTACTCACCTGTCCAGAAGAAACAGTGCAACCATTCAAAAGCCTTCCCAATTATTATTCATTTCTTTAAGCGAAAAACAACGGTATTCCCTCGCCCTAATCCTCCTTTCTCTCTTGGGGATTGCCTCTTCCATGTTAAATGTATCTGGATCATTGATAGCATAGGGTTGATAGACGCTGGCTTATTCTTCAGCATATAACTGACGTTTTGGGACGTCTTTTGACCATCGTCAATATACGACTATTTAGGGTCCCCTAACGTCGACAGTACATGACGATCCCGGGTCGTCATACAACTGAGCGCTTTACCTTTAACGTCAAGTTAGGTGACAAGTTGGGTTTCAGGGTTAGTTTAGGTATGGGGTAGAGTTAGGATCCCATAACGTCATCTGACCGACGTTTAAGGGGGCCTAAATAGTCGTATATTGACGAATGGTCAAAAGACGTCCCAAAACGTCAGTTATATGACGAATTGGGATGAGACTGCGCTGTCTTCAGCTCCGACTTCGCCGTGCAGGCGCCGTGCACGAGCGGCAAAAACAAACAACACCCGCCCCTGTCGGAAGATATGTTTATTTTGATTCTAAGTGGTGGTTGTACCCATTTGTTTTTGTGTGCAGATCTCAGAGCCTAGGCTGCCTACAGAGACGCGTTTTTTGACAGCCTGCTTGTGGGTCGGGCAGCTAGCGGATCGCTAGGAAAGATTAGATAAATGTGATAATTTTTGTTTGGGCCTGAAATCGCTGATACAACCTTTAAAGTCCATGTGACTACAGTGGTTCAACCTAAATGTGAAGCGGCAAGAATACCTCTTGTGCGAAAAAAACCCCAACTTCATTTAACAATTTCTCTTCTCTTGTATCTCTTGTATCGCTATTCACGTAAGCATCACACGCATGCAGAACCTGGAAATTCCTTCAAAATTCATTCAGAAAATGCAATCAGCTGGATGGCCTGCCTGATACGTGAAAAGGTTTGCTGCATTACGCCACCAAGACTCAGTTAAACTCAACATTTTCTTTCAGTCTTCTGTCCTCAGGTCTCAGCAACTCAATTCATCAGCAGTGAAAGACACAGATTCGAGGATCCCAGATGGGCTGATTTTATTGTGGAGGCGAGACACGACGGGTGACAATTTACACACTCATGATCACACATCACTGTATGTGTATATTTGGCTTTCTAAGATGTTCAAACACAAGAACAGAGGATATAACAGGAACAAAAAGGCAGACAGAGGGATGCTGGATCATCCTCCGAGCTGAACTGTAGTCATTGTTTAGAGAACCATCACCATGACACAACTGCCTACACAATGACACATTTTTTTAAACCATAAATGCCTTTTATTGTGTATGTGCATTAAAATAGAAGTAGCACTGTCATACGGTCAGCATTACTGGAAAGCATGCTGAATAGAAATGTGAATAAGAAATGGATATGTTCTAGTTTTTTTTTCATGGCACAACAAAATAAATAATTTTAGCGACATTAAAAATACATTGGTATTGCGTGAAGTTTGATTCTCACAACACAATTACTATTAAATACACTGAAGCATCTGCCAAACATGCCGATGTACTTCCTGCTTTAAGTGCTGTTGCAGATGCTGAGCTGAACTGTAAGTGAGGTGTTAAATGACGAAGGCTGATTTAAATTCATGAGGTCGTGACCTGGTGGAGCTTTACACTTCTAACATGCTGTAGTGGGCTTACATGTCTGTGTGACTGGTGTGTTCATGAACATGTGAATCATAAAAATACACACATTTCATAACAGTTGTAACATGAGATTATATTCTGTAAATAACATGCTCCAGAATGTGCATATGCTGCACAAATCATTCCACTTTAATCTGTTGAATTTAAAAGACCTATAGGTCTATTTAGGTTCAATCTTTTTAAAAGGAAGGCACTCAGTTCCTTTTAAATAAAATAATAATAATAATGGGCCTTTGTATAATTATTAGGTTCGGGAATTTGTGTGGGTGACAAATAGTGTAAATTTATGCAGTGCTCTTTATTCATCTCACAACAGTCTCTGCATTTGTCCAATTTGTATAATTCCAATTGAAATGCAAAAAAATGAAACAAATGTGCAATAGTTCAATAATAAAATGACTTCCAACACAACTGAGAAGTATATGCTAGAATTGAGAAGTATGTGCTAATGGCCTTCAGCTGTTGTTCAAACTTTATTAATGATATTTAGTTGATATTTTACTTATAGAGCTATGAAAATTCATTTTCAGTGTTCAAGAATGCAGACTTTTCAAATGGTGCCATTCACATGGAGCACAGTGAAGTGAAAAAAAGCACTGTTTCAAACACCGACTGGGGCTCTCAAGATCCAATTTCCTGAGAAGCTTAGTCCCAACCCTAATCAAACTCACCTGCCTGAAGCTTTCTAGTAATCCTGAAGACCTTGATTAGCTTGTTCAGGTGTGTTTGATTACAGTTGGATCAAAACATTGCAAGAAATGGATCTCAAGGGTCAGAGTTGCCCACCCTTTGGCAAAAGCAGTGCAGTGTGCAGTTTCAAGGTTTCGAATAGGCCTATCACACAAGATGAATTAAAGTTATGTGATTAAGCAGTTAACCCTCTGGTACTTTTTGCATGTCAGTCAAAAATTACAATTTCAATGAAATTATTGTACTATATTTTAGTTTGATAATCATTTTTATTTAATATTTTGCATTTTTAGGGGATTTTATGGTAGCCTACTAAATTATATTTATGCAGCAGTTATAATCTATTTAATCCAAATGATTTAAACTTCATAATGAGTCACAAATTCCCACCCTAATGCACAGACTGAGAGTTCGTCTAGAATGCAAAAAAAGCTGAAAAGAATGATGTAAAATCAATGCAAAAGAACTTGGCAAATTTCTAATACCATTTTTTTACACTGTTGGAATTGGATGCCATGTGTCGTTCCAAACACAAGCAATATTAAATCCTTCAGCTCAGGAAAGACTGTGACTATTTGCTGCATATATGAGTATGGGAGAGTTGAATGCAGTACTCTAATATATATATATATATATATATATATATATATATATATATATATATATATATATATATATATATATATATATATACACTGTATATATATAATGAATTTTCTTTATAAAATATGTAGGCTATACATTAAGGGTGAATTACAAACACCAGTTTTGCATTTCAGGATTTTCTCCATATAATGGACTTCATTGGGAACCAAATGGTTCAAGGTCCAAATGAGAGTTTCAGTGCAACTTCAAGGGGCTTTAAACGACACCAGACGATGAATAAGGGTCTGAATAAGGGTCTGTTTTCATAAAAAACTGAAGAAAGATAGACATGGATATCCTGGATGACATGGGGGTGATTAAATTATCAGCAAAAGTTTTTTTAAAAGTAAACTACTCCTTTAATGCGTTTCTCTGATCCGATAGCTATCCGATCGTGAAAAGACCAGGTGTAAATGCCCTCTGAAATGCATTCAAAATGGATCGAAATCTGATCAAGTAGTCTGAGAACGTATTCCAGGCGAAACTGGACAAGTTAACGGCGTCTGGTTGTTGAAGCCACATTTGTACATTTTACTCCTCCCAAAATGGTAAAAAAAAATAAACACACGAGAGCATTATGCTTCCAGTAGTCAAATATGACAGCGCTGCAACACACATCGCCACAAATGTGTTAGCGCAAAGTCAACACAAAGTCTTTGATCTGGATATAAGTTTATCACAAATAAAATTGAGCTCATATCTGTTGCTTTTGTTGATGTGAACTCCAATAAATTTGCATAAAGCTTCCAAAGTTTGGTTTTATATTTGTTTTACGGAGACAAATATATAGAATGCTACTGGGAAAATCAAAGTCAAGTTCTCAAAGTAATAATTTTATAATATCAAATTAAATAAACTGAAGTCATTTTTGACAGATGTCCTATTTCCTTTACATGTAATTTCACACTCACTTTGTCCTTCAAGTTCCAAAAAAGTACTCAAAATGTATATTTTAATCCACGCTGTACAAGTATCTGTCAGAGTAAGTGATCCCACTCTATGTGACTGTGTGTATTTATGTATGTGTGGAAGAGAGGTAAAGAATAAATGTGTATTGCACACCAGGCTCTGACCACACTAGCCTCTGTGGTCTAGTCATGGTTTCTCAAGTCCTCTCTCCCTCCTTCTCTTTCACCTTTTCACCCGTGTCTCTCTCTCCTCTGGCCTTTTCTTCATTTAAGAGTATTTCAGTGTCTCATTGTGTACGGTAATTGTTAGATACCGTTGTTGCAACACAGCATTTTCTCTTTTTGTCGTCTTTGGTGTGATTTATAATGCTGTTGCCTTGAATGTGAATCAGTCTGTGATTCTACATAAGATTCCATTGGTTAACATTAGGTAATGCATTAAAGGCGGCATTAAACGGAAGTTGCAATAGTATTTACGGAGTCAAACGGTTTCTCGGACAAAATGTGAAATTCCAAACAGAGGTTTTGCACCATTTGTAGGGGCTTTTCAAACAAAAGGGCCTGTTTACACCTTGTGAAACGAAACGAAATCTATAAAATGTGAAAATGTCAGGCGGGACTTGATTTTGTCCATCAGGAATTGATTGGATTGTTGGATCGTTGTCATTTGCTCTTGCTGTAATCTCAGTAAACACATCATCAGGGAAGAGATTTCATTGCAAGGGTAAGGAGAGGGGAAGTGACTTTGATTAAAGATTACAAGGGCACATTAAAAAATGTAAAAAAAAAACAAAAACAAAAAAACAAAATTGTCAATTTTGATTTCAAGGTGACATTATCATGGTGAACTAAGAATTTTGTTGTATAGTTGTGTGTTATTGTGCTATGTGCTATGTGATTGTGTCGTGTTGTTTGTTTGGCGGGGTGTTTGGGACAGCCTGTGTTATTGGCAGCAGGAAGTGTGTGAAACTTGTTGCATAAGTGACACATAATTAACAAGAACTCTGCGTCTAACACTTACTCTGCCTGTGAAGGGCTCTCCCTCTGGCCATACAAACACACACATGCACCTGGTGCTGGATATTTGGGATGGACTGTTCTACATTATGGATATTCCCACAGGACATAAACCAGAAACACAGGCGATTGATATTATGAGCTCATGTAAGAGTGTGTGTGTTGCTGCAAATACGAGTACAAATAGACGTGAGGTTTTGTGAAAGCAAATAGTTCCAAGGGTTTAATTAAACTAAAAGCCGACTTGATCACTTGTCAATATTTCGTCATCTCACGGGTATTTTTTTCTGATCATAATTTACATTTTTATCAGGACTATTAAATAACATGTTAAAGTGCCCATATTATGCTTTTTCAGATATTACTTTTAATGAAGTGTTTAATATAGCTTTTTGTGAATGTAAAAGGTCAAAGTTTCAAAGATTGAAGTGCACAATAAATTATAGTCATTGTCTCCCAAAAGAATGACCAATTCTGCCTGAAATAAGTCACCAGTAATTGCAGACTTCCTGTTTAATCTTATACATAGCTTTGTAATTTAGTTGTATAATGCCAGCCTATTGGCTGCCCTCAAAGAACATCTACTGTGACCCACTCTCAAACACAGTAGTTGTTGCTGAGGCCTTGAAGAGTTTGTTTCATGTCGTTGAAAAGATGTTTTCTGCGCTGTAAAAGCAAATCCACTTTGCATGCACTTCCAAAGAATGATGACTTGATATGATAAAACCAATGCCATAGTAACCTTTCACATCACTGTGTATACAAGGTCTGAGGAAGGCTCCGGAGCGTAAATTTAGATATGGTAATGAGTGCTTCATTTCGACACACCCTGTAAGTGGGCAACCAATCAAAACAGACTGTCGGGCTGTCTGACCAATCAGAGCAGTGAAGACTCTCGAAAAGGAGGGGTTTAGAGAGACTGAATCCTTAATATATCCAGACATGAGAAATGAGGTGGTACTGGAGTGTATATGAAAACGCTTGCCAAAAAAAGGTAAAAGAACTAATTATAATAAGTTTAAAGGGCATTTTAATAATCATTTTACACTATAATAACCTTTTGTGGAACGGAAAGGTTCCATGGGTGTTAAAGGTTCTTCATGGAACCAACGGTGCCAAATAAATAGGCATTATTTTTAAGTGTAGATGGATGTAAAACTATTGTAGGAGGCTTCCAAAACAAAATAAGGAACCTTTCATTTAATATAGTTCTTTAATTGATTTTCCAAACATTTAAGCATTTGCATTTCTAGTCTGAAGTTCCACTTTGTTTTTTATGGCACAATGGATCAGAAGGCACATTTTCATTAAGGATGTGAATTTAACATTGGATCTGGAGTTTCAACATACACTATTCAAAGTGGAAAGATTTTTTTTAAATCGATGAACTGGTGCAGTGATAAGATTGGTGCAACTTGCATGAACATATTGAATGAAATTGACATATTTATTGACCGCTAATTTAAAGGACTAACAACTGCAACCACATACAGTATACTCCACAGTTTCATTTTGGGCAGGACTATTTTAAGCAGTATGCCAGCATGTAGTGTTAAGAACACAAAGTGCATGTGAGGAATTGTGCTGTTTAAAGGGATCATTGTTATTATCTTATGCCTACTGATCATTATGTTTTAGTCACAGAATACTATGTACTAGCAAACATTATATGTAAATAAACATTTATATCACAAAACATGAATCACAAAACCGGTTGTAAATCTCTTTCCAAATCTGTGTTCTTGTCTGATATTGTCAAATAAGGTGGGTGGTTCTTTTTTGAGGGTCAAAGTTCAAAACCAGAAATGCAAAAAATTACTTTTTATTATTATTATTTTTATGAGGGAAATATATTAAACTTTCTTAAAAGTTTTATTGCAATTTCTAACATCTTTCTTGATTCATGTCTTGTACACCATTTTGAATTACATTATATTATTGCGAGATTTATTTTTATTGTATATAATGATTTGAAGGAGAATGACAGTGTTTATGCTTACCTCAAATACAAATTTTCTTTTGGGGACAGTAATTTATATTTTATTTGAGAAATTCTAAATGAGAAGTTTCCTTGCTAAATTAAGAAGTAGGCCTAATGAAATAAGGTAACAAAAGAATTTAAGAAAATATATCTCAAAATATATCTTAAATATTGTTCTTGCCCGAATAGTGATTTTTTTTTATCTAAAAAATGTAGTGAGGTTTATGCTTAAAAACAATAAACCTCTGTCATCATTGAGAGAGATTTTGGAATCTCAAGGTGGAATTGTCATTGGAGAAAAGGGATTCGTCTTAAAATCATACAATTTGACCTCTGTTAAAAGACTTTTTAGGATGTTATTTTTATCGGACATCGGCAAAAGTACTGATTTTGTATTTTGTATTTACTTAGCCAATGGCTGAATTGGCTAGTGTTATGAAAGCACATGTGTGCGTGTGTTTTTGGGTCGATGTGATTGAGTAGATTAGGATCTCCATTACAGAACACACGGTGTGACGTTTGCCTGGGGGGATTGCTGTTTATTTAACCCAATTAAAAGATTAGCTTGTCTACGCACTAGCCATCGATAACACTCGCAGTGGAAACCAGGGAGTAATTATGGGTTTAGAACAAAGAGCACGTCCAGTGACCACAGCAGAGCCTCTCTGACTGGCCACATCGCTTACATACGTGTGAGCCAGTGTGATCTGGATTTAGATTTTCAAACCTTTATTTTTTTACAATACATCTGGTTTAGTTTGTTTACAAATGTACTTTATTATCAAAATATTAAATTGCTTAGAAAATAAACCAATATCTAATATCTTGGAAAATATCTCATCACGAGCCGGCAACCACACTGAGACTATAATATCCCTCCACATGGACTCACCACTCGCACCAGTTGTACTTGTTCATCCCTGGCTCACTTTACACAATCCCAGAATTGATTGGGGCCACAATTCAGTGTCTACATGGAGCAATATGTGTCATGAGACTTGTCTTGTGTCTGCGTGTTTGTCGGTCTCTGCACTGTAAAAAAATATTGTTTAACTTAAAAAATTAAGTAACCTGGTTGCCTTTACATTTTAAGTTTATTGAAATGGAAAAATTTAGTTATACAATGAAGGAGATTGATTTAATAATCAGAAACTCAAAATATTATGTTATCTGAACTACATAAATAATTTAAGTTGATTTGACAAAAGAAAAAATATTGTGATTACAAATCATGAAAATATTTTTTTTACAGTGTGTGTTCCAGGAGGAGGCAGTGAATTTGTCTAACGTGGGACCTGAGAGAAGTACACTCAGAAGAAAAGGTTCTAGAACCTTAAAAGGTTCTAAAGCGCTACGTATTTGGAGCCCCTAAAATTCAATGCATGTGAATGATTACAAAATTCAAGATATGGTGGTTAAAAATGTAAAAATCACACGAAAATTGCCATTTCAGTTTTTATCCTACAAAAATCTGCATGATTAAAATGTGATATTAAGTTACAACAACGGTTTAATAAACAATAATTTAATAACAACTACAAAATGTAGCAGAATAATGTAACATATGAATGAATAATAGCCTTTAAAGAACCTTTGTGCCAAAAGTGTTCTTTCTTGTCATTATTGAACCTTTTTTAGCATAAAATGTCCTTTGGAGTTGAGTAAAGAACCCTATGCTACATATATAGAACCCTTTTTTCTAAGAGTGTAGCCATCGTGCTGCTTCTCTCCCTCCTCATCGTCCCTTATGACTGTGCCATAGACCTAGTGCCAGGTGAGTCTCCACCTAAAGGCAAGTTAATATTTATTTCGGTTCCATGGAGGGAGGCTTTGGAGAAGTCTATTTCTGATTCTCTAGAACCCAATATCATCTCCAGTGGGGACGGGGTTCCTTTTTTGTGGGGAAAGGATGGGTCTCTGCGACCGTGTATTCGATTACCCAGGGGTTGAACAACATCACGGTAAAGGATATTTATCCTTTGCTGTTGATGTCTTCAGCCTTCGAGCGATTACAGGGAGCATCCGTCTTCACAAAATGGGATTTTCGTAATGCTTATCATTTGGTCTGCATAAGGAAGGGTAAAGAATGGAAGACTGCGTTCAGATACCCCAGGGGGCACACTGAATACTTGGTCATGCCATTCGGGCTGTACAACTCCCCAGCGGTCTTCCAGGCATTTAATGACGTGCTGAGAGATATGGTTGACCATATGTTTACCTGAATGACATGTTGATTTTTTTCATCTTCTCCAGGAACACGTTCAGCACGTCTGAAAGGTGCTTCAAAGAGAATGGGCTTTTTGTCAAGGCGGAGAAATAAGTTTTTCATGCACAGTCTGTTCCTTTCCTAGGGTGCATCGTCTCATCTGAGGGAGTGCGCATGGATCCTGACCAGGTTAAGGCTCTGATTGATTGGCCAAGTCCATATTCTCTAAGGCCTTACAGAGGTTTCTGGGTTTTGCCAATTTCTATTTCTGGGGTTTGCCAACGCCCGTCTACTCCCAAGTGCATTTTACCCGAGATGTTAGTTGTCTCCACTCTCAGATGGGAAGGTCTGAATCTAAGGTTATGAAGTCCTTCGAAGGGGCTATTCAGTGGGGGCATTGTTCCAGCATGGCCTGTTATCCAGGAGTTAATTGCATCAGTTTTTTGGAAAGGCAACAATTCTGGTGGCCACTTATGGCTTGTGACATCTGGTAGGTTTGTCTTGGCTTGCTCGCTTTGTCCCACTGTAATCCTCCAATCGACCCTCAGATGGGTTACTCCAACCGTTTTCTGTTCCTCTTGAGACCCTGGTCCCACATTGCGCAAGATTCTAATTACCACCCTGCATACCTCCCAGGCCAAGAAGGTCGTTTTGATCGTCGTGGACCGGTTCTCGAAGGCGGCTAATTTCATCTCTTGCCCAAATTACCTCCGCAAGGAGACAGCGGGAACGGTTATAGATCATGTCTTTCGCTTACATGGCCTCCCGATAGAGGTGGTTTCCGACAGGGGTCCCTAATTTGTGTCCAAATTTTGGCAAGAGTTTTGTAAGCTACTGGGGGCGGCTCTCAGTCTTCCTTCGGGTTCAAGCTCTTCTCTCACAACGATGTTTGGTTTCCAAGAATCCTTCCTCTCTGGAGTCAACAACTTTCAATGGTGGGAGTACCGCCCACAATCCGCTGACCATTGTCAGCTATGCGCCTTACTCCGTTCAATGCAGTCCAGGATACCAGCCACCAGTTTTTGCCAGTACAGTATCCCAGGTTGTGGTCCCCTCCACTCATTGGCTTCGTCCAGAGGTGTTGCCACACTTGGAGAGAGCCCCTGAGACTCTCTCCAAGTGAGAGCGCGCCACCAAGGCTAAAGCCAATCGTGATCGGTCCAAGCCTCCCACATATCGTTTTCTGGTCAAAGTGGTGTCTGATGTCTGATCGTCTGGTGTCCAACTGTGTCTCACAGCTCTTACCAGCTCTTAACTTTTCAGGTTTTCAGCTTTTTGTTTGTAGTGATGCTCTGCAGTCCTAAAGTAAGCCAAATTGCAGTATTCTGCTGTATCCACCACAACTGAGCACTCAGAATCTTACTGTACCATATCTGATTTGCATTTTTTTTCCCTGTAAAACAGATGCCAAATTAATGCATAGACAGCATGTGCAAGTAAACTTGACTTTCAGTGGGCACAGTTTGTTCTTAGTGAATTCCCCCCTTAGTCTTCATAATACGGAACATGTACCTGAGCAAATGTAACAAACATCTGGATGCATTTACTTCACAAACAAAGTTTCACTCTTAATTTTTTGCTTGTGAGAGCAGCACACAAAAAAGTAAACATCATTTTATGTATATTTCTAATTCAAAACTGAAGGGATGTCTTAAACTATAGGCTAATAATCCAGTTTGCTCTCCATTGTGTTCTTATATCACATCATCCGGATTCCCTCTATTATTCTAATATTCAAACACCAATATTTGAAATAATCTATATCGTTGGTCTTTTAAATGACCACCAATTCTTTGCCTTCACTGTTTTTAAAATTGTTTTGTGGTGATTAAAATGATGCTTAAAATAATTTTAGATGGAGCACAGCATGTTACATTACTGGACATGTCAACTATCTCAATGATATTAACCCATTTGCATGAGGAATATGATTAGTATATGGCACACAATGCAAAATAAATTTTTCAAAACTTTCTTGCTTGTTTTCCAGGTTGTGGTTTGTGTGCTGCTGGAGATGTACTGTGACATGTTTTTGATTTAATTTGCCTCCCTTTTCTTCATTTTCAGTGTTTCCTCTATTCTGGGAAGGTCCTGAATTACAGTCCTCTTATGTGTGGTAGTAACCAAGAGGCCTCTCACTTGCTCTCACTGACTCATACACTCCTTCAACCTTTCATTATGTCACTCCTCTGCATTTCTGATTTACATCCATTCACATCCTATAACTCTTCCACCAAGGCTGATTTCTTCTCCACTCTCTCTTTCTCATTCGAGTTTGTTCACCTCCCACCCCTTCCACCCACATAAACCTGACATTTCCTGTTTATTCTGAGCATGTATTAAAGTAGTAAATCTGTTAATGAGAACCAGCGATCCCTGCATGACTGACCACCTGATTTGTAATGAGTTTAAATAGAGCATTTGTTACAATATGTACGAATTTTGTAATAAAATATCAAAACTCACTTGCACAGTGTGAATATATTTCCTGCAGTTGTGTACTAACAATATCCCCAAATCTTCATATATTTTTTTTTTCAGAGAAATGCTGAATTTAAATAAGTGGCAGTCCCGGAAAAATGTCGCCTGTCAATGACTGCAAATATCCGCGTCATCCTCGGTTTCCAACTACATAAATCGAACTAACATGTAAGTATAACATTATTCAACACAAATTTAATGCCATCTAGAGTGACAGTGTAACGTTAGACCAAATAAAGCAGTGCTGCATTACCTCACAAGTTTAATTTAGTCTAATAAACTGACCTATGTGAGTAATCCAGCACTTGCGGGAAGTTCGGAAGAATTAAAGGTCCTTATTGCTTTATATCCGTGGACTCACGTGTGATATCTGTCTCTTTAGCAATCGCGACCTGCTTCATACCACTGTAATGTTAAAAACATGAATGTTTGCACTCATCCATAAACATTATTCAATGCATCAGCTTGACAGCAATTTCCATCATTCAGCTTATCACTGCATCATAAACCTACGGTAGGCTGTGGCATTTAAATCGATGCCCAATTGGCACTAAGGGGCCTAAAGTGTGCCAAGAAAACATCTGCCCACACCATTACACCACCACCACCAGCCTGCACAGAGGTGACAAGGCATGATGGATCCAGCCCATCTGCCTCAAGGTTGTGCGTGTTGTGGCTTCACAAACTGGTTTGCTGCATACCTTGGTTGTAACGAGTGGTTATTTTAGTCAAAGTTGCTCTTCTATCAGCTTGAATGAGCCAGCCCATTCGCCTCTGACCTCGAGCATCAACAAGACACTTTTCGCCCACAGGACTGCCCCAGGACCACACCCCTAAATGCACTGAAGCAACTGCCATGTGATTGGTTGATTAGATAATTGCAAGATTATTAGCTCATTCTTCGAGCCATCTTCTTCTCTGAGATGAGCTCTGGCACAGAGAACTCTGCAGAATCTCTGCATTGAACAGATGTATAGCTTTCTCCTTGAATAACAGAGATTCAAGTTGCATTTCGTGATGCTAGTGGCAGACAGTGTTAAGTGACAAGGGTTTTCCAAAGAATTTCCAAGCCCATGTGGCTATTTTTTTTAACACAGTAGCATGATGGTTTCTCATAAAATGCCATCTTAGGGCTCGAAGGTCACGCACATTCAATAGAGGTTTCCCTCCATGCCCTACACAGACTGAGAATCTGGTTTCCGTTGAATTTTTGAAAACTATTATGTATAGCAGATTGTGAAAAATTGCTTTGCAATTGCGGAAATGTGAATTTTGAAATTGTATGAGAATTCAATTTCAGTTTGAATGGTTTTTGAATAGTTCCTTTGACACATTCTGTTGACTGTAAGTAATGGTGCAGCAACTTGTCAACCAGCTCTCATTAGAGTGTTAGTGGAATATTAGTAGACTGCTAGGGTTAGGGTTAAAATAAGTTGATGTAGATTAAAAAGGGACCATCAAAATAAAGTGTTACCAACAATTCTCATGAAATGTGGCATGAAGGGGTCAGCCATGACCCTTCTTTTGCTTGGCAAAGACTGAACCTTAGCCTATACTGCTTCAGACCCAAACACAATAGCACTCGCGATTAACGAAATTTAACTGCGAATTGTGGACTGTTTCAGAAGAGTTGAACTTTTGATATTCTCTCTTTTCACTTTTATTTAGCATCTGTCCCAACTGTTTTGGAGTGTGTTGCAGCCACCAAAATCAACATTTGTTTATAATTACAAAATACAATTAATAAGGCCAGTGAAAAAAATTGTTTTGTTTTTCATTCAAGAGAATGAACAAAGAACAGATACCTGATATCCTTGCATTTTACAAAATGTCTGAACATTTCTGGAATTGGGGTTGTAGATGACGGCATCACAGATCAATTTGTGGGTTCAGCTCAGGTCTTCTGACCTCAGTCAGACATGCACATGCATAAGCCAAACTTAAAATATAAGAGAATAATATGATAAGAACAGAATAAAATATGTTCCATGGACAGAGACCAGGGATGTTTACTCTGGTATATCTGCAGATTACAGTGTGTGAATAAGCATGGACATAAGTCGTCAAGGATCACTGAGTGTGACCTAGTTGAGTTGCTCCAGGGCATGTTAAGCTGGAACAACCTAACCAACCACACAACTAAATCACACACATGGGTAACACTTCTGGTAGAAATGTAATCAAGATCTCATGACCTAACTCTTTTCAGACACGCATATTGATTTCAAGCTCATGCCAAATCTGTGACCACACACACACAGACCAAAACCCTCTCCTGACTGCACAGCCGGACTTTATCTGTGACCACACATACATCCAAACATACCCTCTCCTGACCTGCCTGACCCTACAGCGAACACTTCTATCTGTGCCACGTTTTATCCCAAACACGAGACGCTTCTTACCCCAACATGAGCTTATCATTCAGAAATGCTTCGATTCTCTGTGCGTAATACTCTATCTGGCCTGCCAAATGTCCAGCACACCCTTTTCTGGCCTGAATATACAAATCAGATCACCAACACTGACCCTGATTTCATAGTCCTGCCCAATAATGAATCAGTGTCTCCTCCCGCCAGACCAACCCAGATCTCCACCCAATCCCTGCAGAATTATAACTCAGTCGAAAAGCATCTTTAACACACAAACAAGTAGATTAGTTAGAAAAAAAAATGTACATGAAACAATCAGCTTTAGTGAATACATTTTTTCAGAACCATTTGTTCCATTAAAAAAAAGTTCAGTATGTGCCTTCTTCAACGGATGGAATATCTAAAATAATCTTGAGTTTCCTGAAATACTAAATTTGGTCACATAACACTTTTCCTTTCATTCACTTCTATTCGTACGCCTGTGAATGCTGTAGACCAAAACGCAAGCTTGTGAAAAGAAGCTTCATATCTCGCTGCGTTCAAGTTTGGTGAACTCTGACCTTCGAATTTGTATCACACAAAGACGTGTTACTAATAGAATACCGGTGTATCAATCAAAAGAACACATATCAGATTATTATTACTTATGTTGAATTATTGTTCAACCAAAAAGACGATTTAGAGCATGATGTCACATCACAACCATTAAAGTGTCTGAAGAAAAATTGTCAGCTCAAAGTCTAATGTACCTTCCCATAAATCTACAGCGCAAAGCACACAGTGCGACCTGTGATCTGATTACAGAACAAATGATTCTTTTGAGTCAGTTCTTTTTCAGTGAATCAAACACATAACACAGCCAGTCTAGTCTGACTCCTAAACGAATGATTCTTTTGAGAAGGATGTTTTTAGTGAGATCAAACACTGGGCCTACAGTGCAGCGAATAGCTTACAACTAACTGGGAGATTTAAAACAGTGTAATTATTAGCATTAAAGGGTTAGTTCACCCAAAAATGAAATTTAAAGGGATACTCCACTTTTTTGGAAATAGGCTCATTTTACCACTCCTCCAGAGTTAAACAGTTGAGTTTTACCGTTTTCAAATCCATTCAGCCGATTTTCTGATATTTAGAAGAATATCATTAACCAGACAGTTTCTGGTCTCATTGACATCCATAGTAGGAAAAAAAATACACTATGGAAGTCAATAAGACCAGAAACTGAACTGAAGTAGTTAAAGGAGATCGCAATTCTCGCGCATGCATCGTGGAAATCTCTTGAACTCTTGTCTCAGGCCTACAAGGAAGAAAAGGAATAGTCAAATAAAGTCGTCATTTTTGTTTGTTTTTTTCGCACAAAAAGTATTCTCGTCGCCTAATAAACTTATACTTGAGCCACTGTAGTCACATGGAATATTTAAACATTTTTTTCATTGACTTTCTGGGCCGTCAAGTTTGGATCCCTTAGGCAGCCTATGTAGCAGTGATCCACCTCAAAAATTTAATAAAAAATATCTTCATTTGTGTTCCGAAGACGAACGAAGGTCTTACGGGGTTGGTACAGCATGGGGGTGAGTAATTGATGGCTTAATTTTCATTTTGGGTGAACTAACCCTTTAATAAACATTATGCATTAGTCAGTAGAATAAGTAGTATTTTAATAAAAATACACGAATGAACGTGTTGTCAAAATTGTCTTTAGTCAGTGACTCGGTGTCAACACGTTCTGAGAGAATTAGTTTAAGATTTTAAATTAAAATGATCCAATTTTTTCAAATATTTATTGCTTAACAGTACCTTTCCTTCTCATTTAATGTTTTATTTTTGTTTAATTATTTTAAAACTTTCAGAATATTTCCCAGTTTAAATAATAAATAGAATTATTAATCCCCAAACTTCCTTAGACTTTCCTTTTGGCTTCAACGTGTTTAACAGCAGGATTTGCGAAGATGATTTGCAGCAGGGTTTCCAAAGATCATTTGTGCGCAGAGTTTCTCATTTAAAGATTCACATTAAAAGCTCTATCGCTCTCATTTTCACATTCATTATTTCACTGCATGTGGAGACTGCTCAGCATGAGAGAGAATGAAAGAGGGAACGTGCGGGTCGAGGTTCAGGCCACGGGGGTGTTGGGTATTAATTAAGTCCAGCTCGTTACCGGCTCCTGGCAGTCTGGTTTGCTGCGACAAATCTAGAACAGCTGGGTCACATTATGGAAAACCAAACCCCCTTTTATTACAAGTCGACAGGAGCACAAATTCAAATATGTAAAGGTATTCATTCATGTGTATGTGTGCACCACTGCATGTCTATACTGACCGGTTCCTTATTCACCCAATCAAGAAGGAAAATTCAAAAGGTCATGATCAATGTCTTGTGCAAATCCGAATGCCTACGTGCATCGGTGAACCTAATGTGTGTGTTTGTGAGCACGCTCTCAAGTGTGATAAGGGTGGTTGACTGAGAACAAAATTCCAGTGTGATTCCTTATCTCAATCGAATGATGTATTCCATGTGTTTATGGCCTGAGGTGCACTTCAGTATTTACACAGGAAGGACTTTTACCTCACTGTAAAACACTTGAGAGCACCTGCAGAGAGCCGAGAGGCAAAACGTAACCATAAACGGCCATGTTGCATCAGATTGAGCTGAACTCGAACTTGAATTGAGATCAAGTATCAAGCATAGTTTCTTACACATGTTAGATGATGTGGCCGTGAGGACTATAAGGCAAACCTTCATTCTTTGGGTCCCCTTTTAATCTGAAACCAAAGTTCAGTCACAGCCCCTGTTCAAAGACCTCTGGGGTGACATTCCTGCCCTGTTGGTGCCCCTGATGTATTCAGTCTTTCATTTATTAATCTAGAAATCGGCTTCAGGCATTAATGTGAAGTCGTTTCAGAAATGTTTCAGCATGTCGCCCTTTAATGATTCAGTTATACAAGAGCACAGAGTGTTACACTTCGAAAACTATAAACTCCAGGATGGGTGTTACGATAGCTCATAAATCCATGCTCATTCTTGCATAGTTCCTCTTTTCCTCAGCGGGCTACTGTTTATTATTCCTTTTCTTTTCTTTTTTTGGTTAACAGTTTGCTAGGATACATTTTACCACAGGATAAAAGTCATTAGCGTTTATGTGACTGTTAATGTTCACAATGTTCTCATTTATCACAGATAACTTTTGTTCAACAGCAGCATTTGGGTTAGATTGATGATTTCCTGAGAAATTATTTTAATATTTTTATATTGCAAGTTACTTCTTTGTATGCAAGGAAATGACTTTTGAGAAAGATTTGCCTGCCGGTGGGACTTATGAAGGGTTATGAATATATTTTGATGGAGAATTAGAGAGAAAGTCTGAAATGATATACACAAGGTGGGTGATGTGACAGTTGAACTGTTTCACAGCATCTCATTCATTGCAATTCATTATACAAAAAAAGCAGCTTATACACACAAAGTTTGTTGTTCTCTTCAATAAAGAATCTGTGCAAATGTATGTTTATGGTATAAATACAGTGTTTGGTTTCGCGTGTCTCTGTTTGCGTGTGTTTACATGGCCGGTGATGTCACTGAATTTGTATTGTGGGTTTTGGTCGTGGTCTTGTGTGATATAAAACAATAGGACTCTCAAATTAAAACCAGACAGAAGAAAATATTAACTTCAGCATATGTCATTGAGGATCAGTTAAAAACAAGTGGAAAAACTGAGAGGACATTTACAGACAGATGACATGGGCTAAAGAAAAAAAAAGTTTGAATGCACATTCCTTCAAAAATGTATTTATTCAAGTAGAGCTAACTAAAATTGAAATGTAATGTAAATGTGAGTGCCATTTAATTTTGTAAAATGGAACTTGATTAATTTAAATTGGGACAAATAATTTGTTGACCTTATTCTGGATATTCAGCAGTCCATATTCTGTTTGTTTGTTTGTTTGTTGTTTTTTGGTTTAAACAAATATGACATAATCTGTTTTGCACTTTTTTATAATTATTATTTGTTGTATGCAAAGAAAAAAAAACAATATGCAATATTTGCAATAACTTTTACTTTATTTAATTTTCAAAAATGTTTGCAAACATAAATATAAGCTTGAAAAGAAAAATAAACCTAAATAATTATGTCTACATATTTATTAATTGTATAATTAACATATTGAAATAATTTTCATCTATTTTAATTTATATTTTTTATCAAAAATCTTGCATTTTTTTTGCATGGAAAATAATCGAAATCTTCCTGCCAAGACCTCAGTAATACCTATCTTATCAAGTTTGCACACTGTAAATAATCTCTCAAAGGGAATAGGAAAACACTGATGTAAGAATATCAGCTATGACATCACCTGTAACATTCAACCATAAAGCAAGTCACATATTTTCTATCCATAACTGCATACAAGTTGTCACAACCTCAGTTTACCTAGTGACTAAACGGTGGAATACCCTCCATAAATAGAACATAGCAACTAAAAACATCCATGGTTTGTGGGCATGGTTTTGTCGAATTCCTCTAGTGACTCATAACTGATGTTGATTGCAAAGCTTCACAGTTTTATATTAGGTAGACAATATTTTATTCTCAGATCTGAGTCAATGTTGCTTGATAATTTTATCTCCCTGCGAGAGAACAAGTGTGTTTGCGCT
This sequence comes from Hybognathus amarus, assembly GCA_030378365.1. Lineage (NCBI taxonomy): Eukaryota > Metazoa > Chordata > Actinopteri > Cypriniformes > Leuciscidae > Hybognathus > Hybognathus amarus. The sequence goes on along the minus strand of JAQIUQ010007293.1, from coordinate 61,308 downwards.
TCTCAGACATCTTGTTAAAAGCAAATAAAACTTTTATTCGTGTTACACATCTCTCCGTCCACAGTAGCTCCTCTGTTTCCCAGTCTTTTAAAGGGTGGTGTGATGTTTGTGAACTCTGTGCGATCTGACATCACTGACATTGCAAAGGAGTAGGAGTGTGTGTGTGTGTGCGTTTGTGTGTGATTAACAATCAAACAATCAGCCCCTGTGACTGTGAGAACTCAAGGGCAAAAACACAGAGATGTATGGATGAATGAAAGAGGGCTGGTTGGGAGGAAAAACAACTGTCAGAGTGAACAAGTGTCCGTCCCTTTGAGGAAATGTGAATGATATGAAACTGATTAAAAAGGAAATAACTCTGCCCTACTTTAAATGTGCTGTGATGGGGGTCTGATGGCTGAGATTATGATGCATGTCCCTGTGACTGAGCGTATTTATGCTGTTATCTGCTCTTTATTTTTTATGTGACCCTGTCTTGTCATTTTAATATCTGTGCCATATAAAATGTAATGCGAAAACCGACATACAAAATACTAGGAACCCTTTGATCCGACCCTTGACATTAACTCCCTCCCCCTCTGTTCTTCTGTTCATCTGTCCATCTCCGTAACTCTTTCTCTTCACTGAATGGATTGAATATGCTCTTTTAAAGCAAGGTTATATAAGTGCTCTGTTTGTTAGTCGGTTCGGCTGGTCGGGTCATGGTGAAGTGCACAGGATTGAACTCTTCAGACTTTTTAACCATGTCACTGATAAGTTCTAAATAAATGATGAAAGGTTTAAAATGTATATCTGGTGGTAACGGGAACATTTAAGGTCTTGGTTTGGAATATGTTTGTCAGTGTGTGAAGTGAGGAGAGAGAGAGAGAGAGAGAGAGAGAGAGAGAGACTACAACTGCATGTGTGAGTTTTTTCTTTTCATTACCTTCAGTTTCATCAGTCTTTAAAGGGTAGAGGGGTTTTATGGAGACCCCATTATGAATCCTCTGATACATGTTTTTATCACAGTAAATCCCTAATTGCCAAATGTCCGCTTTCTCCTTATTCGTGGTGGAATCTGTTTCAGACAATAAGGTGTTTCAACTTCTGGCCATGTGAACTATAAAATAAATTAATAAACTGCACTTTTCACTCTCACTATTTAAATGGTCCACTATTATGTCTATAGGCTATCACTGTAAAAAATATATTTTCAAGATTTGTCATCACAACATTTTTTTCTTTTGTCAAATCAACTTAAATAATTTATTTAGTTCAGATAACTTATTATTTTAAGTTTCTGATGATTAAATCAATCTCCTTCATTGTATTAACTCACTTTTTCCAGTTCAATCAACTTTTAAGGTAATCAGGTTACTTAATTTTTTAAGTTAAACCAACAATATTTGCATGTCATGTTTGTTTGCACATTTCGTCATTTCTACCACATCTCAAATGACGATGATGAAAAGGACACTTAATAATAATTTATGATAATTTAACTTTTTGATCAGCATAATTTAAAATAATTAAGTAATAATTTATAATTAAATAGTATTTCATATTTTGGGAAAACTGAGACAAAACTATAATTTTGAACTAATTTTAATATATGTTTTATTTTTCTATAATTTTGAATGATGAGAGTGTATTTTCCTCACTCCAAAAAAAAAAAAAAAACTAAGCTGATTTGATTTCTTACTGTTAAAATCTAGTGTTAGAAGAATACACAAATAACCAACATTAATCTCTGCTTTTCTTGGCTTATTTCACAGAAACTATGTTTCGTGATTTAATTGTTATTCCAATACTTTCGATAATGCGTTGGTAGGTGTGAGACAGCGCATTTGTTGTTTTTGTGCTGTCCTACATGACTCAGTGCTTCAGATGGAGAGTAAACAGACTCTTAATTCACACCCACTATAGGCTGTATTTGAGCACTGAAGGCCATGTTTACTAATGTGAAGGAACAGTTTCAATCTGTCGGTCAGCTGGAGGCAAGCCTGCAATGCATCCCATCGTTGCCTGTTTGCAGCCATGGGATTGACATTATGTCCACAAAATGCCCAAATCTTAAAATCTCTCCGCAAAACCCTTCATAGGGTCATTTCGGTTTGTGGCGGAACATCCAGACCTTGTTTCGACCCAATCATGCAAACCTGCAATTGCATCACTCATCATTGGTCATTCAGTGTCACATAAGGACACACTGACCACACTGAGCTGATTTACTGACCTTCAGGAGATTACTGGGCAAATCAGATAGTACAAGAGTTTACTAAATGAATTAGCAGGGAACAGTGATGGAATGAAAGTGTATAAATACACACACATACTCTCACATTCATCAGCTAGAAAGAGACATAAGAGATGTGCCAAGTTTTAAATCTGTACCAAGTTGTTTTGTTGTTTTGGGGCTTTACTGGTTGTGCAATGGAATGATCTTTTAGACATCACATTACATTCGCCCGAACTGACAAACCGATACATTGACCGAAAATAAACTTCAGCCCTTGAAAACCTTAGCAATCAAAATCATACTTTACTATTCCTTACACAGCTAGATCAAACAGTCATTAATTTTTTTTGCGCTGTGGTCTTTTGAAAAAAAAGGTGCAATTTTGAACATGTGCATCCTTCTGAAGAAAGGGAAAATCAGGAGAAGAGAGGGGCGCAGTTGATATTTATTGTGGTCTATTGGAATCCACAGCAATCTCACAGATCTGAATAATAGACTGTGTAATTATTTCCAGATGGCCACAATGCGTCGATTAAAGTGAAGAGAAACCTGTTGAAAAACTGTCAGGGAGAGAAGAAATATGTTCACCATCTTGAACACTAATCAGAGGACATGTTTCACTGCTGAAAGAACCAGAAATCTGTTCCCCTAACTTCGAAGCAATACAACTGATATTGAGTGTTTTTAGGCCTACTTGTTAAAAACCTTTGAAACGTGCCATAAATCCCATGTTGACAGTAGAATCAAGACTCTGAATCATTATTCAGATGCAGGTTTCCAAGACTCTGACGTATACGCTATTGTTTTCTCACTAGACGATTTGCAATACATGTTGATTGGATTACTTTTAACACAGACGAAACACACCTAGAAATCTATTGTTTAAGATGCTTTTGTCAACACAGGAATGAGTGGCCATGATGACTACAAATGATGTTTGGTAAATAACAAGAAAAGAGCCGCTCTATGTTTTTTAAGTCCGCATAAATGGAAGTCATGTTGAGAATTGAGATTCAGTAACAACTGTATTTAAAACCTGTTTAACAATTTGCAAAATAAATTTACTATCTATTTTAAAATGGAATTTATTCCTGTGATGCATGGCAAAGCTACATTTTCTTCAGTATCAGATATTTTTTGAAGAAAAAAATAATAAATAAAATCAGGAATTTTTGATGATAGCCTTTGTCACTTTTGATCAATTTAATGTGCCCTTCCAAAATAAAAATATGAATTGAATTGCTTTAAAAATAATATCTAACTGACCCCAAGCTTTTGAATAACTAAGATCATTTTCTTACTTGTACTGTAATTATGTTTATTCTGTTTGTCCTGAAGTGGTTTTTGCTTTCAAGAATTTTGACTTGTAGATCAGTATCACATAATTTGAGGTCACATTTGTCTCTTCCAAATTAAAATGACCTCAGTGTAATGAAATAAACCATGTCATTCATGCGCTTGAGATTTGATTGTCTGGCCTATCAAACATGTACTGCAAAGCTGTAATGGCACTGTAATGCTATTATGATTCAAGAGGACATATTGATCAAAGCAGATATAGATCTCTGGCTGTATTAGTAGTTTTAAGCTCTGTTCTTAAGTTGAAGTTTAGTCAGTCAGTCCTGATCTTGAGAGGATTCACTTTACTACTATAATCAAATATATCCAATTGGATAACATGACTGGAGAATTTTTAATGCACCTTGTAGAGATTTAAAAATGCAGTGCTCAATTGGAAAGGCCATTAGAAAATCCACTGTGCCAAGCTAAATTTTGAGGTTGTGTATGTGCTCACATTCTCTCTGTGTAAAGTAGCAATGTAACAATACTCCTGAGAGTAACATTTGACAAACATACTTTGTTTGCAGTCATGCATACTGTGTGACGCAAATAGTTGTGTGGAAAAAAAAGTTGTTGTTTTTAATGTAAATGTTTCTTGAGCACCAAATCAGAATGATAAATCATGTGAGGATTATGTAACACTGAAGATTGAAGTATTATAGGCGAAAACTCAGCTTTGCCATCAAATAATTAAATTACATTTTAAAATAGAAAAGTTTCATTTTAAATTGCAGTAATATTATTACTGATAAATATTACTATTACTGTTCACAGTATTTTTGATCAAATACATAAAGCCTTGATGAGCATGAGCAAGACAAATCTTTTAAAAACATTAAATAATCGTACTGACTGAGCCCAAACTTTTGAAAGGTAATAGTTTGGCAGTACTTTTGATTAAATAGATACTAAAAACATAACATACAATGGGCTTTATGCACGGCGGTATTTCCGGTGAAGGTCTAAGGATGCTCGATAACTTCTATATTGAATTTAGAATTTATATTGAAATTTATAATTAGAATTTATATTGAATTTTATACTTCATGGTTATACTAAAGAAACGTTAGTCACAAAAATGGACAAAACAGAAACCCCACGTTGTGCTTATACTTCTTTTTAAAATCATGTTAAATAAACATAACTATATATAAAATTACTTCTAAACGTATGAAAGTTTTGTTTCAAAGACGGGAGGACAGTACATTTGGAAGACTCTGCCATAATCCCGTTTTCCTCGGTTTTCCTCCGCTTTAATCTCCCAACCGGAAACTGAAGAGCATCTTTGCGTCAAATGCGGCACTTATGCTTGCATATAGCCTATTTCTGCAACTGCATTCTCTATAGTAATGAAACAGACGTCATGATTAAGTAAGAGTCTAATTATGTTTCGTAGTTGTTTTGTGGGAGGGGTGACGTTAATGGACGGGGTAAGTGTATCATCCAATCAAAGGACAGTGTAATGCAATTAGTTTGAAAAGTCTTACGAGCTCAGACCCGCCCCATCTGCTCATCTACACGTAAACATAGCTAACACATATTGTGTACATTAGCTCAATTCCCACAATCACATGGCAGGAAAAACAAGGAAATCTATATCTGCTAAATATTTCGTACCTTTTATGGACTGAAGATTAAGACTCAATCCCAATTCACCCCTTGGCCCTACCCCTTGTTTTCGAGTGTACCCCTTGGCCCTTAAAATGGAGTTATAACGGCCAAGGGTTGAAATATTCCCCTACAAAATGGAACAACGCTTCATGAACCCGGTACATCATCAGTCGTCGGCGAAGATGTATCCGGTGATTACGATGCATTCCGTGAACCTTCTCTTAGCCCTCTGTTTGGAGTGTGCCTCTGAAAAACCTCTATTTCGAGGGCTATGTGGCACTACCCCTTTGCCCTACCCCTTTATCTCAACAAGAATCGGGACACCAAGGGGTAGGGGCAAGGGGTGAATTGGATTGAGCCTAAGTAATGGAGATTATTTAGTATGCATTCTTGTGTGTGCCCAGGGTGTTTTAAGGACAATGTCTGGCCTTAGTTACAACTAATCCATGTCCCTGGGTTCATCTAATTATTCAATTAGGTCAAGACATCCGATATCTATAGAAGCCCAACCTAATGACCCAAGCTGAATGACACAAATAAAACTAAAGCAACTAACAAACGAAAAGGGATTTCATGAGAACTGTTAAAAATCAATGGCTTTACAGCGCTCAACACTAAGGATTCAACTGGTCGGGTCAGTAATTCAAATTTTGACCTGCCCTGCCAAAATGTTTACTGGCCCCACCAGAAAAAAGTACCCTAATAAATGAATGAATGAATTTAGTTAATGTTTTTATGTTGTTTGACCCATGCATAACCTTAATAAACAAGGTTATGATTCAGATACCACGTAACATTTTATCATTCTCGATTCCAGTTTGATACCAGAGCAAAAATTACTAGCCCAATATAAATTAAAAATATGATTAGCTAAACGGTCAGTAATAAAAAAAGAACAAATCCATCAAATTCTGAACACAAATAAATACAATATTGAAGCCAAAACATTATATTATCGTAATTTTTTTATTCATTGTCAACGCAGTGTAACAGCTTGCTGACCCAGAGCAGGCTATCTCGCATGCTCATTGGCTGCCTTGCAGGAATTGCAGCCGCCTACCACTGAGCCGGAGGTGACGTTATGTCCAATGAAGGGCGCTCGCGCCCTCATTGCATCTTAGCCCGCTAGAATGGGCATGGCTTAACATATATAACAGGGGCTCAGAGGTTGTCCATTGTTCCTTTTTACTGAGCTCTATTCTGTGCGTGTTCACCGCTGCGACACCACCCTTTCTAAAAGAGCACGAGACGTTTTTCTAAAAATGTCTCGCACTTCCTGTGGCTCTTGCTGAGCCCCGCCCAGCACCGGAGACCGCATGTGATCTGCACTCTCTGCCTGGGCCCAGACCACGCACCCCTCGCTTTACATCCCAACAAGGAGGCTGCGTCCACTGCGAAGAACTCCCGATGTCGACCCTGCGGGCTCGATGTGAGGTGTTCAACGCCGAAGCTGTCACTCCGCCCTCTGCTGGACCGCGCAATGAAGTGTCATTCACGGAGAGAGCCTGATGCAAGGTGGAAGGATGCAGAGGTGACAGCTGCTCTATCAAAGTTATCACAAAACGTTCCCCATTCAAAGCAATCGGGACATTACATATGAAACAGCCTGCCACCGCTGTCAGCAAGCCACCGTATTCAAGCGGTGGAGCCCCCGGTTCAGTTTCTTGAGCCCACACAGTGCGGTGATCAGAACCCGGAAGCCATTCTGTCCCTTGCTAAATGTATAAAAGTGTGGGAAGCGATCCCGGTGGTATCAGAATGGGTCACAATAAGGCAGGGCTATTCGCTACAGTTCGATTGCCGTCCCCGGCGCTTTCGAGCACGGACCGCGACGGCAGTGAATTAGAACATCTACTCCGCACAGAAATAGCGAAGCTGCTGTGCAAAGGGCCTTTGGCCATTAGGCCTCATTCCACAAGAGGCATGGCCTCGTCTAGGGCATGGTCCAGCGGAATTTCAATTCATGAGATCTGTGCTGAGGCGGGCTGGGCCTCCCTGTCCACCTTTGTTGGGTTCTATAACCTAGAAGTTCTCACCCTGCAGGCTAAACTTCTGTCAGTATAAAAGAGATATAAGTTCTGTCCAGATCTGATCATGCACAGGCTACTCTCATGTGTCTTAGCTCTCCTGGTTGAGTTGCACTATATTGGGTCAATATGCTATATGGTCTGTATTCCCTATGCAGACTGATCTCATGAAGTAGCGTGTGTATGACATGCCAATTCGTATTTCCATTTTTGCTGTGCAATCAACACGCATAATCGCTTTCAGCATGTTTATGAACGCCGTTGACTTAACGTTATTACTGTATATATAAATAAATGACTTATTTCAACCCCATCCCTAAACCTACCCGTCACTGGGGTTAATGGCATTTATGAATGTTCCCTTACCATCCTACGAAAAAGATCGCTCCCCAGATGTAGATCTACATTTTGCTTCGTTTCGCTCGGACATTTGACGGCATGTACAGACACGCGGAAGCACTCGGACATTAATGGTGTAGACATACATGCATATACGCGGATACACGCGGTAAAATGCGCAAAATGCGTAGAGATAACACGCCACTTGACTCGAAAGTGGTGTGTATGTTTGACGCAAAAGTCATGATGTCATGTTGCCCTATGAGTGCTTTTGTACCTGTGCTTGCCTGCGTTGCCAGCCGCCTTATTCCCTGCTTATCTGGGATCCCGGGATTCCTCATGAAGTGGATGTTTGGCACGAACGGTGTTGACAAAGGGTTCTTTGTCAACGCCGTGACAAATTACAAACACAGGCAGCTGCCGGTATATTACAAATGATATGCAAATGATAAACTTTCAGGTCGATGCAGCACTGGCCTGAACTGTCCTGAGCGTAATTAACACTCTTATTGTCTAGCAGCATCACTGTCTCATCTAATATAGCTCTAATAGAGTCTATGAACTTTTGTGTTAATTAACCCCCCCCCCAAAATAATAAAATTGGCTCCAGAACAGAAAATGAAAATTGAAATCTTGTGTCAAACTGTATAAAGCTGAAAGAGGATTTTGGTCAGATTCCTTTTTTTTGTTCACTGTAACTTTTTTATTTTAATTTCCTTTTAACTGGACTATAAAATTAATAGGCGAGTGTTGATCTTTTTTTTGGTGATATCCCATATTTTATTTCATATTAATCAATGTTTTCCTATGCTTTTATACTTGATACACTCACACATTATTGTATAATGCTTTTCAGTTAGAACAGTAAAAGAACATGATTGGAAATTACATTAACATATTTCTCAGAGGACTGATTATGGACCATTAATGGTTTTGGTATTAGTCTGGGGGGCATATTTGTGCTTGCATAATGTGCTAATGCTTAAGCTTCATATACTGCACTGCTTTACTTTATTTCCTACATGACAAACAAATACAAACTGAGTGATGGGCAGAAATTCAGAGTCTATATATAACATTCATCTGTTGAGGGCTGTATGGATGCAGCCTTAAAAAAGGATTATGCATAAAAAGAGAGGGATGGCAAAGAGAGAGTGGGAGATGAGATGCCTAGAGGGTTAAAAGCGGAAAAGGATGCAAATCAGAGGGTGACAAAAATTCTCAGCAGTTGGCAAGCGAAACATTTCAGTCATTTTTGCCTCGATACACACTAACTGACTAATGAAACACCCTTTGCCGCATATAGACCCGCCGTATGACTGACAGCTCACATGCTTGCCACATTTAGCTTGCAATAGAGGGGACAAGAATGGTGATGATGTCGCTTAGAAATATGAAGTGGGCATTGGCGATGCGATTGGACAGTTATTAATATCATTAGTGCTGGATTAGCTCTTTGGTTTTTCCCCACTTCAGTCCTTCCCCTGCCAGTGCTAAGCATTACACTGCTAATCTCATCTCCCTCCAGTAATGACACTTTCACTGTCTAGTGTTTACGGTCATTTTGTAAAATTACAGAGAGAAACAAAATCATCTGGAGCAGGGTGCGAAGGCAAGGTTAATTCTCTGTGTGAAATATGGCGCGATTTGGGTTTCCGGGGAAGCGCTTATAGAGTTATGAGCCTGCTGAAGGCGCTAATGAGTATGTGGGAATCATTTTGCTTTGAGGAGAATCAAGTAATCGTTTTTCTGAGAAGTACTTTAAGTTGCGCGCAGCATGTCGCCAACATGACTAATCATTATGGGTATGCTAATGGCTGCTAATTTATGCTAACATAGTTTCACTGGAAGATTATTTCTGATTGGGCCATATGGGGTGAGTGGGTGGGCCTTATTCACACATTAAATTCTCATAACAGATTCCCCTCATTTCACTGAGTCAAGACGGAAACTATGGCAAACCTGGTACCACGGAAACCAACAGTTATAGCACTGAGCAATAAGTGGGTGGAGAGGCTTCCTCTGAAAGTTCAGCAAAGTTGACAGACATGCACCTTGTTCTGTCCTCTTTGCATCAGATTTTCAGATTTTCAACATTTAGACAAACAAAAACCTCTTAAACACAGATATACAGAAAAAACTGTAAAAACACAAAAAGGGATAGTTTGCCTAAATATAAATATTCTGTCATCATTTACTCACACTGTCCAAAATTGAAGTCCTTATTCACTGATAATTTTCTCCTTTACCGATCCAAGGATTAGTTCACTTCAGAATCATAATTTCCTGATAATTTACTCACGCCCATGTCATCGAAAATATTTATGTCTTTCTCTCTTCAGTTGAAAAAAAATTTGTGTTTGGTGTTTGAGGAAACCATTCCAGGATTTGTTTTCATATAGTGGACAACGGGAACCAATAGGTTGAAGGTCCAAAATGCAGTTTTAGTGCAGCTTCAAAGGGCTCTAGATGATACCAGCCAAGGAATAAGCGCCTTAACTAGCGAAATTATATCATTTTCGAAAAACAACAACAAAAAAATATGTATATACTTTTTAACCACAAATGCTCGTCTTGCACTAGCTGTGATGCGCCACATTATGTAATCACTAATCACATTGAAAGGTCATGCGGTGGAAGTCAAAATATGTTTACAAAGCGAACGCGCAAAAACAAAGTCAAACGCCCTTTCCAAAAAAAATGTAATAAATAAAAGGTAAAACAATTATCACTGGCGATTTTGAAGTTGGATTTTGGAGAATTTTTTTTGCGCTATCCAACATTTTTGCCCTATCCAACATTTTCCGCCAACGTCAGGTTACCGCCTGACCTTTCCAATGTGATTATGTATTGCGTGAAGTCCTGGATGTGCAAGACGAGCATTTGTGGTTAAAAAGTATATATATTTATTTTTTTAAATAACCAATTGTTTCGCTAGATAAGACCCTTATACTTAGGCTGGGAACGTCTAGAGCCCAACTGAACAGAAACGACAATTTGGACCTTCAACCCATTGGTTCCCGTTGAGGTTCGCTATATAGAGAAAAATCGTAGAATGTTTTCCTCAAACACCTTAAATTCTTTTTACGACTGAAGAAAAACATCTTGGATGACATGGGGGTGAGTAAATTATCAGGAAATTTTTATTCCGAAGTTAACTACTCCTTTAACCACTGTGACTGGATCAGTTGAATCATTCTGAATTAATCTTTTTGTGTTCCATTGAACAAATAGCTCCTAACTCTTACATATTACATGAGTAAACTATTTGATTAATTTCACCAGAGGTACATCATCTGTGTTTGCAAATGCAGTTTGAGTTGCTTAATGCTTATATAAGGGTGAATTTATAAGCTATGTGTTTTGAAATATGGATTTCATATGGAATTAATTGTAAATGTAAATGTCAACTGTCAATGGAAATGAAAATATTAGTGCAACTGGGTCATATAGTCAATAGCTCTGTTAAAATTTGTCTATGCAATCACTGTGCTTGTTTCCCATATTATGTCATAACCTGCTAGACTAAATTCAGATGGTGTAATCCCAGACCCATCCTCTTATACAACAGAGACAGTGGGATTAATTTATGGATAAGGAAAAACTATCTACAATATTATTTTTCTGAACAGATGAAACAGAGACACCTGGTGGTGACCTTAAAGTTAAACTGCTCCCGAATGTATGAGAAGGTCTGTCACTTAGCGTTTTTTGGGCCTATGATAAAAAAAAGATTGGCAAATATTAAGGACTGGAATTTATTATTATAAATTATTGTTTTTGTTAGTGAGGTAGAACACATTGATTCCACTGTTCTCACTCTTGTCCTGCTGATTAAATTATGTAGGATAACGGTATTAAACAACCAGAGCTCAGTACATGATCAGTGAAGACCGTTCTAATCCACTCCAATCTTTTAGATCTTTTGTCTATGTTCACATGAAAAAATCCATAGGATGACATGCACATGGGTAGCCATATAATGACAGATTTTAAATTTTTGGGTGAATTATTATTTTAAAAGCCAAAAAGAAGAAACCAGAAACTACTGTGGCTGAGCTGCCAATGCAATGTTGTCAAGCCATGCCAAGATGCATTTTGCTTATCCTCTGTTGCTCTAAACCACAGATACCCCAACTGAGTGTGAGACTTTCGAGGACTGTCACAGCCTTTTAAAGGGCAATCCTTGTTTCCTAAAATTTGAGGTGTCAATTACAGACTTTTTTGCAACTCTGGTGGCCAGCGACAACGATTCTGGAAGTAACGGCATTGCTGATTACACACTAATGACCAGCCTGAAGGTGCAGACGGTTTTAGTTTGCAAGCGGTACAAGACTCGGATTACAAATGTTGACATTTTATTGGGCAATTTGGATAGAGAGCAGCAAGATTCATACGACCTGAACATAATACAGTAAGTGGTTGATGGTTGGTGGCCCTCCAACCCGCTAGAGTTATGCCCTTCTCAGGATCACCATTACAGATGCCAATGAACCTAAATTTGAGGAGTCACACTATGATGGAGAACTGCCAAGAAACAGCCCAGTGGGTTGTTCTGTTCTAAAACCAGTGACTATGACATGGGGTGCAACAGAGAAGTGATCTACAAGCATTACCATTAGTCCTACAAGTTCTACATCCAAGTTAAAGATAACTGTCCTCACTCAGCAAGCTCCATAGTCCTTGTATCAGAGTGAAAAATCAGAATTACAACACACTATTTTATCATGATCCAGAGCATCGGCCTTCTGAAGCATGAAGAAGGCGTCGCTAAAACATCGGAGAACATATCCTGTGGGCACAGCTGTGGCTCTGGTGGATGTATCAGATTGTGATGAGAGTGAAAATGCAGTTGTGAACTGTGTGGTAACTGGGGACATCCCATTCCAGCTGTGTTTAGTTTGTGAAAACAGTAATGACCTCAAGATGAAGTACTTCCTCTTGTACACTACTGGACTATGAGGGATCAAAGACTACAGCTTCGGAATTGTGAATGATTCTGGCAACCCTGTACTGTCAAGCACAAACTCCCTGAAGGTGCAAGTGACATACATGAATGACAACTCCCTGGTCTTCTCATCCACTTTGTATATGATAGACTTTGCTGAGGAGAATCAGCCAGGTGACAAGATTTTGGATGTGGAAGCCACCACAGATACAGACAATGGGAGTAATGCAGAGTTGACATACAATATCAGTGGTGGATCAGTCCCTAAGGAGCTTTTCAGTAATTAACCCCAAACAGCAGAATTACGTGTCACAAGCAAGTTAGACAGTGAACAATTACAGCCATTTCACACTCGCAAGCCTGAGCTTCGCTTCAGCTTCACGTCTGTGTCACTACATCACTGCATCACTTACATTGAAAGTGTGTAACGCCTAACAAAGCCAGCTCCAGTGCTTTTGTTTACATCATCTACACATTGTGCACATTTACAAGACAGAAAACTCGGCATGAAAGAAAAAGGCTGCAAACTCTGGTTTGATTTGGGTAGTGCTAGCGCCTATATACTGTACTTGTTTGTGTATTACATAATCAACTAAAATAAACTTTCTACATTGTTCAGGCTTGTTTACTTCAGTTTTTTTAATAATAACACCATACTTTCATCGACGCCATTAAATAAGAAGAAGAGGAAGGCCTACCTCCAGGTCCGGGTTGTGTAGGCCACTTCAGCTAGTTTCTGCGGGAGCTGAGCGATTAAAGTCGACATGAAAGTAAACAGAAGCTGCAATATTCTTTTCTTCCTTATTATGATATATCCCGGTGAAACGGCTTCTCGAATGTAGGCCTAGATGTAAACGGATAAAAGATGTAGGACTAGGGTGACCAACTGTTTTCATGTAACAATATAACAATTTTCTATCCATACAGAGGAGGCATAACCTACCTTAAATGCATTGAAATTAATAAGGTATCTTTCAGTAAACTTCGATTATCATTTGAGTAGGCCTATCTGTTTGCCAGGCCAAATGTCCTGGTTTTTGGTAATCAAAATATGGTCACCCTATGTAGGACGGAACTTGATTTTGTCCATCTGGAATTGATTGGATCGTTGTGGTTTGCTATTGCCGTGATCTCATTGTGAGTGACACATTGTTCCGATCAACGATGGCATATTAATTAAAACAAAGATGCTGTTTGACTCCCTTTAATACTAAACTTTGCAGTTACTTATTGGTTTTAACTTTTAAGTATTTTGTTACTGAGGTTTTCCTACATGCACTAATACTGCAGATGTTCAGCTGTTGGGCATGTCTACGCCATTATACTGGTCTACATTGTAACATGGGAAATTTTACTCATTAGCACCATCATTTGATTTAACGAGGCGTCTTTGTCCTGTTCCCACAACAGATGAAGTCAGCGTCTGCTTCGGTGTAGCCGGTAGCACAAAGCAGCGAGTGTCTGTCTGCTGATCAATCGCCGTTATTGTTACAGCGTGTTCAGACCGGGTTATCACGCGCCAAGCCACAGAGTCATTAACGGAACGTCAGTCATCATAGGCTATACAAGTTGGTAAGCCTATGATGTTGGTATAGACTAGACTATGGTGGGGTGCAGTTATTATTTTATATTGTAGTATTTTTTAAAATGTATCTTTAGTGCATTCTAAATTAATGTTTGAAATCAAGCAAATTACTATAAATCAAGTAAATAACTAGAAAGCATAAATAAATACAGAAACAATTATTGAATTGATTATTGATAACTGTTACTTTTCACTCTGCTTTCAAAAGGCTGGTTGGAATTTATGATATTAAAGGGACAATGTGCAATTATTTCACCACCAGGGGTCGCTAACCTCTTACAATAACAAAGGCGTATATTAATGACGTATATTCCTCATTAAGCGGAATTATGGATCTTGTCGTCAAGCTGATGGATCTTTTATGGATGAATGAATACATTGATGTTTTTAACATGACTGTGGTATGAAGCAGGGCGCGATTGCTAGACGTATAGACCTTATTCAGAGCAGCGCCATGACAGGTATGAAAGTGAGGCTGTGAGGGATAGACTTACTGCGTTTCCAATGGCATCCGCTGTAAAAAGCTGAATAAAGCTCCTATATTACTTACAATTTTCCACAACTTACATTGTCGGGAGTTTTATGTCAACTGAAATTTCTTGGAAAGATGTTTTTCCAGTGTTTCATGAGCAGAACAGTCCGAAAACACATTAAGGCCATTGAAGAGATGCATGTCTATCCCTCACAGCTTCGCTTTCATTCTCATTATAAAACAAAGATGGCGCTGCCGTGATAACGTTACCAGCGCCAAACGCAACGCAAGTCCTGCAGATATAAAGGAATAAGGACATTTCATTCGACCGAACTACACGCTGAATTACTCACACAGGTCAGTTTCTTAGAGAAATTAAACTTGAGGTAACGCAGCGCTGCTTCACTTGTTCTAACAGTTTCACTATCACACTAAACGGCATTTGTGTGTGTTGAATGTTGTTAGTTAACTGTATGAGACTAAGTTAAGTTAGATAAACAAACAAAGATCATATTCTAACTTTTCATCATGTTGAATTATATAACATTGATTAGTTTTATATACATGGACTTGCTCACCTGTTTGCGCAAGTAACATGCAACACTCGCGTCTCTGTCAAGTCGACTAACTTCTAGTAGCGGACGTGGAGCACTCGGCAGCTCGAAAGATGTTCGTTTCAGTCCTCTTTTTGTCTCAAAGTCTGCTTGCCATGGTCCATAATGTTTGAACCATAGTCTGTAACGTTAGGTTTGAACAAAACCCTGCTAGGGACGCTCACGCTGTTGAGCACGCATGGGCATAACCGACCCAGCTGTCCACGTCTGTCGCCATGGTTACTATTGTAGTACGAGGTTAAACCATGGTCAAACCTGGCGGAAACCGGGGGTAACGCGGATATGACGTCATTTACTGGCGACTCCCCACCCCTGCTCCCACACCCCGTTTCCTTGGTTAAAAATTCACAATTTTCTCACGATTTACAAATAGTTGGAAACATTTAGGATATTGTAAGTAATCAACTAAACAAAATATATAACATTGGCCTGGTGTTTTTTTGGATATTTTACTGCAAAAATCCTGCATATTGTAGGCTACCTTTGATTGCAATTATTTTATTGTTTAAAAAAATTGTACATAATTGTATACATAATAACTAGAATAGTAGGCTAATCTTGCACAGACAATTATCGACAATTATCTTATCAATTATCTGTTATCTGTGTAAGTTGGCCCAAGAAAGATTGCACAGGATGTAAAAATTGCTTGGATGGGTGACATGTCAATGTCAATTGATATAGAAATATCTTCATGAAGAAGTGATTAGATAAGAGGGTCCCAGCATCAGGTCGGCCTCTGATAGTAATCCTTTCATCTTTGGGCTGCTTGCTTCTCTCACTGTGCAGAGATAACCAACACTATGATAATAGATTCAAAAGAGACGATAAAGTGAACAAAATACAATAGATTACAAGATTGGAAAAGTATGGCTTGCTTTTGATGACAGCAGTGGGAAACCTGAAACTACATTTTATTTGCCGATGGAGAATCAGAGTGAGGGGGAGATAATGTTTGTGTAGGCTACTCTTATTAGATTTGGTGCTTTGGTTTCATCTGACAGTGATCAAATTCAGAAGGACATTTCAATACCCAAACAGACGAGTTCATAAACTGTGTTGTTGTGTAACAAATATGAATCAAAGGCTTGGTGTTTTTTTAGCATGATTATTATTATTATAAGCTTTGTTATGGTTTGTTCAGTTTACAATTTCTTTTTTCAAGTTCTTTAAATTCATTCCAGTTGAAGGTAAACATGATTGTAGTTGGCTGTTTCCAACATTAATAAATGCTTTTGTTGTTTCCTCCAAAATAATACAGTTTCTTTGACTCACACCCACTCACACAGAGAATGCCTAGACTAAACAATGGAAAACAACTTGCATAAACACACACATTCATACCGTCCTCTAGCTTTATTACCTTTTGATCGCTCATTCTTTCGCACACACACACACACACACAAAAGGTAATTTAGGCTAGTTTTAAAACAAACATCAAGTTCTAACAATTGCAGTCTAAAACACGCACACACACAATTCTCGTGTCCAAGTTTTTGTAAGTGCAACATTTGAAGAGTGATACTTTGCCTTATCCACTCTTCTGAAATATTACATTTTTCATTAAAGAACAAAAAAACAGAACCCCCGAAACCCAAATGCACAAAAAAACACTTATCCTCAACTCATAGACAACATAAAACAAATTAAATGTAGATTCAAGTCTGTAAATTATCATTTAGAGCATTCAAATTAGTGTTCAGTTTGTTCTGAAAGTCGCTCTAAATCAGCGGTAGTGATGCAATATAAATCAGACGTAATGTTCCACAAAAACTGAAATGATTTTTCAGACCAATAGCAGAATGATACAATTAACGGCTTTATCAATTGTTTAAAGACAGTCTGTAGGTGTGAGAGAAGGTGTCCATTATGAATCTAAGTTAGAAAACCTCTACCGCACATCATTTCTCCTACACCACATGCCATTGCTAGTTTAAGCAGTATTTGCATGTCTCTAGAGCGAGAAGCAGCGCTGGTTGCTATTATCATGAGCCGTGACGTGATGTCGTCGTTACCACCGTGACAAGGTCCAAGTCTATATAAAAAGAGTTAGAACCTTCATTTTGAACCTTGTTGTAAAATGATTAAAGCATACACTGCTGTTTATCCCTTGAAAAGCTTGTAAGAATGCAATAACTACCCGCCCAGAAGCATTTGTGTGCTTGTATTACTCTTGGCAAAAGTGTCACCAGAAATGTTGCCAGTAATTGCTGTTATTTCTTTTTGTGTGTGTTGTTCTGATTTCCTGCTGGACTCTAGTGCCTTTAGGTGTGTGTATAGCTGAATAACTGTTGCCGTAGAAACAGATTATAACCACCAGACCCCTCAATTTCCATTCGGTCTTGCTGATCACCACCGAAAGAAGTCAAGTAGCAAGCAGTGACAACCGGTTCGAACTGGAACAATCCCACTGAAGACGATTTGCAGTTCTTCCGAATCCAGCGGGCATCAGTGTGGTGAGCGGAGATCGTCCACACATAAATAAATGCACGTGTTTTATGTACAGTGTCCATCTCCGGTTCAAGTCCATAAAGTCTAGAGGAGATTATTCCAGCATCACTGAGCTAATACACTCACACACTCACTTACTTGCTCTCTCAGACACTCACCCATTCACTCACACACACATTCTCACTCTTAAAGCACCTTTTATCAAAAGGAAGAAGGAAAGAAAACAACAACAAAAAGCTATTTGGCTTCTGTTTGTCTCATTGTGTTTAATGCGTTTGTGCAGGCGTTCGTGCGAAATCCCTTCTTTCTCAATTTTCCACATCACAGAACAACCGTATCGGCCCCTGCCTTCATGTGTGACCATGATACGTTCAAATAAGAATCAGATGTAATTGGATTTTTTTTAACGCTTTATAAATTGTCGCCTCGTCAATACAAAAGTACAAAATGAACTGATTTAGAGTCTTTGAGATTTCTGTTATAGACTTGTTTAAACTCATCAAATGAATATTGCTATTCATCCCTGACGGCAATTACACGATCATCCAGCGGTTTGTACGTCTCTCAGGCAACAGAAACACACACAGAGAGAAACAAACACTTTTGGAATCGGATTAAACGGTTGTTCAGATATTTTTCCGGGTTCGAGCGAGGAGTAACCCGAGCTCCTCGATGGTTTTGTTTTCAGATCTCATCAGACAGAATCTGAGACGCTTTTAAACTCTTAACCTGCCAATTCACAGATAATGGGGCCATCAAACCTTCACAGTGAAGGAAAGATCCACTCCGCCCCCAAGCACCGAAGGCGCCACACAAACACATAAACACACACACATACAATCTGCACTATTGAAACCGAAATGGCATAGTTCTCATTATGGTGTTCATATCTGTTTTACTATCGTCTGCACGACATGAAAACTATGTCGCTGTTTTAAGACATGAAAACAACTGTTGAATTGTGGGCTGGTGCTTGACACTTCGTAAGCTGCTGCAGTGCCAAGTGTTCCGTTTATTTCCTGTTCCTTTCCCAGTTTTTATCGGCCCTGGATCCTTCCTTCCCCCAAGGCCTCGTTGGTGTGATGACGGATAGAAGGTGGATGCTAGGAGACAGAGAGGGCAATGAAGAAAAGCGATGCCACGGTTAGGAGAAGGCGATCTCTGGATGGACTGCTACCGCTGATGCTCTTCTCCAATTTAGGGACCTCTGGATTATCATAGTCATCTAGAGACAGACAGACAGATCAAAATTAGCAGCTGGTCTAGACACCATTGTTGCGTGACTCACTAAGGTATAGAAAACCAGCTGAGGCCTAAGGGAGGGAGTTCAAAATAAAACGTGTTGACTCAGCCAGGTATGCTCTGAAGATGTCTGTGTTTGTGTGGAGCAGACAAGCTTCATTGTGAACACAACAGAGACTAAAATGTAACTATTATCAGCTATAAGAGGAATGTCCGATGTACCCACATAATTAATGGAATTTTGCAACATCATTGACAGAGACGAACATCTAACATAACCGGTTTGCTGGTGTCTTCCAGCAATTATAAACACATGTAACGTCTTCACTAACAGGTGAAAAGAAACAGTGTGTGACGCAAACTGGTTTCCAACAAAATCTCCAGACACGCACACATTACATGAATGTGTTTTTGACAGAATAATATGATGTTACACCTCTCAGACAAAGGGAACATTTTTCTTTTATCACCCTTTTATGTAGATAGCAATCACAACAGTATTTAACTATGAGACTTAAAGGGATACTCCACTTTTTTGGAAATAGGCTCATTTTACAACTCCCCAGAGTTAAACAGTTGAGTTTTACAATTTTCAAATCCATTCAGACGATTTTCTGATATTTAGAAGAATATCTAAATATCTAACCAGACCGTTTCTGGTCTCATTGACTTCCATAGTAGGAAAAAAATATACTATGGTAGTCAATGAGACCAGAAACTGTCTGGTTACAAATATTATTATAAATTTCAGAAAATCGGCTAAATGGATTTGAAAACGGTAAAACTCAACTGTTTTAACTCTGGGGGAGTTGTAAAATGAGCCTATTTCCAAAAAAGTGGAGTATCCCTTTAATATTATTACCATACTTGTTTAAATCCGTTTCAATAGTCTGTATTTTTTGCTTTTTATATTCCTTTTAATAAAGTTTTGTGTTAAATAATACCTGTCAGATTAAAAGTGTACAAGTCACTGCAAATCAAGTGCATAATAACCACTATGGCAGGGCAATGTTTGATTGACAGGAGTCCTTGGATGCCAGGCAGGAGAGAGGAGCTGTGTGGGATGTTCTGGAACATGTTTACCTGCTGGAATTCAACACTGTGCCAACATTCACAACTCGGGCCAGATAAAATCACATGACCTGAAAGAATAGATGTCTCCAGCTTACTAGTTTGCTTAAATTTGTACTGTGTTGTGTCATCCGACTTTGTGAAGTTGTTTTTCGTTTGAAGAATGCATTACAGAGATTTTGATGAGCTTGTCCTATCAGTGACCTGAACGGGAAGTTCAAATCTCACATTACGGAAAAAAAAGAACTTTGCATCAGATATAATATTGCACTGTACAATAAGGTTCAAATGGTTAACATAAGTTTAAGTTTGTATTCGGGTATAAAAACAAAACAAAAACAATTAACAGCAATTTTACAGCATTCATTTATTTGTGTTAATGTCAATAAATAAGCTGTTGTTCGATGTTAAAGGAGAACTCCGGCGCAAAATGAACCTTTGGTGTAATAAAACATCGGTACCTAGTCTACCGTTCTCTGAGATTTGTTTTCATGATAATTGAATGTAAAGAGTTTTATCTCTAAAAACGGTTTAGTGTATAATGCTAGTACTGGGGGCATTTACTAAGTAAAAAGAAATCACTAGTTTATACCACTAACAAGGCTCAAAATAGCCCCACACTAACACAGTAACATAATGAGGGTCCATACATGCAAAGCGAAGCATTGAAAACTTTGTAAGTGTACAGACTGTTTAATAAGAAGATACTTTATAAAGACTGGAGCCATCTTGGAAAACAGTCACGACAAGTCAAACCACGAACATCGTGCTGAGTGAGCTAAACTATATGAAGTTCAGCAAACTTCAGAAATGTATGAACGGTGTTCGGGATCGACTTATCAAGACTGTTTTCTAAGATGGTTTAATAAATAAACAAATAAATAAACAAATTAAAAAGGGAAATAAATGGTACTTGAGCACCAAATTAGCATATTTATTAGATTTGCATTACATGATTAAATTGCATTTTAAAATTAAAATGTTTTTTTTCCAAGTTATATAATTTCAATAATTTCACAATATTACAGATTTTTATTATATTTTTGATCAAATAAAAGCAGCCTTGGTGAGCATAATATAATATAATTTAATATAATACACAGACACCAAACCTTTGAAAGGTGGTGTACAGTATATGTACAAACTAATTCTATTTTAGAATAATAAATTCTGTAAGAGTATTTTTGTATTGTTTATATTCCTTTAGCTTTTAAAAGGAATATCTTCTAGATTTAGCATTTAACGAAGTATAGTAGCTGTTCTTGTGGGCTTTCTAGTTGAGCTGTTTATTTTATTGTCATTTAACTGTGGCGTAAACGTCTGTGTGGTTTAGTATGGTTGTGCTTTTTGTCTCCCTTCTTGTACAGCACTTTGTTCAATGACCAGTTGTGTAAAAGTGCTTAACAAATATGAAAAATGAAATTGTTAGTGTACGTCTATTGCATTCCAATATTCCTTAGAACAAGCAGGAAATGGTTTGTTTTTATTGTTATAAAAAGCATAGAGAATGGTATGAGCACAATGCCACACACATCATCTTCTTGTTCTCTATTATTCCCCAAAGGCCAAATAAAAGTTGCCTTTGTGTTTCTTGCATCTGTATTTGTAATTGCCTGCGTGTTTGTGCGAGTCTCTGTGTACTAATATCATGTTCCTTTCATACCGTAAAACACACTGCCATTAATGGGACTAACTGCTCCAGCAGATTTACAGAACTGACATTAAGAATCCTGCAAATGAGAATTTATGTTTCTAACGACTTCAGAATCCAATTTTATTTTAATTAGTAAGTGCTTTAGTATTTTTTATTTGATTTTAAAAGCACTGCCGGCATTCCAGAGTTTAATGTGTCAGTTTTGTGAGTAACTTTTGATTTGTTTGTAGAAGTTCACTTTAGAAATGTATAATTTCCATTGTTTTTTTAAGTTGGTCAGTACTAATAGAAAAGCAGTGAGAGGGTTTCTTTTGTCTGTTGGACACAGATGTATAGAGCAGTACTGAGACGTGTGGCTTCCTGAGACCTGGCTGGCCTCTTGCGGTTGTTCTCTTCCCCTTTCTGGCCTGTTTGAAAACTGATCGGAGCGAGCGGGAGAGAGCCGGTACTCAGATTCCAGTTATTGGAAATCGTTGGGTGGCTCTGACCCAGAGACGATCCAAAACACATCCACATCCATCTGTCTCAAAACACATGCTCAGAAAAAAACCCCGAACCAGATCGATGCCTCTTTATTCCTTAAAAACACTTGAAGTCAAATCAATTTATTTCTCTCATTTAAATGGTGCGGTCGCCACTGTCCTTGAGTCAGGTTACCGCAGTGGTGAGGAAGTGCAGGATGCGACAGTACGGCTGGGAACTGGAGGGCTAGTTCTGCCACTCCTAATCAGCGCTAACGCTAGCCTCGGCGCTAATCAAGCTGAACTATAGCCAGGCAAGCTCACGCTTCGTTTGCCTTTTAGCTTGTGGCTTCATTAGTGTCAGTCATTGGCCATAAGATGTGTGTTCGCAGATATAGGCCACTGTATTTGTTTGGTACACGCCGTGTGGCAGGAAAAGCAAATTAGAGTTGATCTCATATGCATTTTTATTACACATTCAAATGACATGAAGTGGATTTAGCTTCTTAACTTCACACCCAATTTGATTTATAACCATAAATCTGCCCTTACACACACGCATGATTTATGAGCTTGCTGTGTAACTACGAAAAAGGCGTGTGCATGCCACAGATCTGGGTGTAGAAACCTTGGGTGTAAATGTCAACTTAGTCAGTGATTTATATGCATATGTATAAGTATCAGTGTGGTCCGTCTGGTGTGTGCGTAACTCACCGAGGTCATCGATTTTGATGTTAGGTCTTAGAGTGTAGTCTGGCTCCGTGGGCTGGGGCTCATCATCTGAATCAGATGCTGGGAAGACATGAAAGGAGAATCAGAACACACACTCTCCCTTCTCTCTGAAGGATCTTATACATGCTCTCAAAGGCCTTGGGAATTTATTTGTAAGCTCCTGCAGGTCATACAGCACTGGATGGAGGCTACTTACATCAAAGGGATGCGTTATAAATCACGAAACAATAGTCTACTAGTCGACAAGTTGTCTAACAACAACCATTGATCAATAGTCAAGGGATTAACTGGGGTCCCACCAGTGAGCACTTGTGCTTTCAAAAAATGACAATGTCAATTTTAATTTGTGTTTTTATTCATTTGAGATATTTTTTTACACTTTTAGTGAAAATTATGATTGCCGGTAATTCATATTTTTTATTAAATAATTTTAAACGTTTTTAAAAGTAAAATAATAACAATCTACATATAGTTTTGTGGGCTATTATTCTCTTTTAATCTGCTTTGAAACTATATTATTTTAATATTTCTAGGTATTTATTCTAAAATGCTTAGTTGGTAGACAAAATTACATTCTGCTTATCAGAAAGAAAAAAATTGTCAGATAATATTTTAATAAACTGTTTTGTCTTCAGAACAAATGTACTGTGAAAAATCCAATTAATATTCTGAAATAATATTTTATTATTAGCATTTTAGCTTTGGTATTTAGCATTGCTTTAATTTAGCAAAAAATAAAAACCCTTATGGAACGGTTGCATGGCCAACTTCTTTATGTGTCCGATTACGAGCATTGGGTTTAAGATGGCGCATCAAGTTTGAGTCCAACTTTAAAAATGCATTGGAAAACTTACAGTTTTTCATTTCCGCCAATATGGATCAATGATTTTGATAACATCATTCTGCACTCCAGCTTCTCGTCAGATTTTTTAATGAGCGATCATATGTGCATAGTCGGTGCGTACCAGAAAACATATCGTACCCATTGAATTCTGCACAGAATGCTATATTTTACAGCAGTGTGGAGGAGATGCGAGAAACTGCGGCTTTTGTCACCTCAGCGGCTCTAGCCGAGCTGTGATATAAACGAAATGCTATTGGCTATTTAAAAAAGGGAGGAGATGTTCCAATGTCCTGAACTGTCTTCCTGTTTCAATGAAAATTACGTCAACTCATGTCATTGAATAATGCTGCGAGTTTCGAGAAACTTCGCCGGGCCTTTAAATGCCCCCCATCACTGCACACGTTATCGCTCTAATCTAACACACCTGACTCAACTCATCAGCTCATTAGTAGTTTTCCACATCCTGATAAATACATCAGCCCTGCTTTAGTCGTTTCATCTCAAGGCACTGGAGTTCAGACCTGGCTGAGCAAGAATAACAGATTCATCTTGACACAAGAACTCAGAGACTCCAAGATAGAGGGCAAAGGTTAAGACAGCACACAGTATGCTCTCTCTCTCTTCTCTCTCACGTACATACACTGAGCAGGGATATAATTAATGAACATGAACACTGACAGAAAGAGAGGGTGAGGGGTTAAAATAACACTCAGTGCCTTTGACTTTGAGAGAACATGAATTCTGAAAGGATCTGCAACAAGAGAGAAGAGGGAGAGGGGAAGAAATAACAGAGGTGGAGCAATAGAATGGTTTATAGCAGTGTTTCCTAATCTTTGTTTTTCTTAACTTAGTTTTTAACTGCATTCAGCTTGACATTATTTCAATTGGGCAAGACATTTTAAATATAAATTAAATAAATTCTAAGACATTTTAATTATACATTTACAGAGACCCACACATGACATGTAAGAGAAACAAATATATATTCGCAGACACAAATTCGTTCCCTCATTTTAGTTAAATCGATATAAATTAAAATGGGGGAATTAATTAGTACAATGTGGCCGCAATTTACTAAAATGAGGAAATATATGAATAAGTGTGGACATTTTTTTTAATTATGGCCAGTATTGAGACAAAACAATTAAACAAAATCTTAATTTGTTATATTTTATTATTAATATAATTTCCCCCATGTCGTGCAGGGCTCCATAATAAATATATATACTTAATACATTATATACATGATGTAAAAAGTATATAAAAAGTAGTACTTAATGTAGTACAATTTTAAAAAATGTATGTAAAAATAGTAATATTGCAAAGTATTATCACAAATTTTTAAAATGATAATATTTGAAATGATAACTTATTTCTGTGAATGCAAAGCTGAATTGTTCAGCATCATTACTTCAGTTTCACATGATCCATTAGAAATCAGTCAAATATGCGGATTTGCTTCTCAAGAAACTTTTTTACTTTGATCTTGCTAAAAACAGTTGTGCTGCTTAATATTTTTGTAGAAACAGAGATTTTTTTTTCATGATTCTTTGATGAAAAGATTGTAAAAAAATATTTGTAGCAGCATACATTTCTTTACTCTCACTTTCTTGCTGAATAAAAGTATTAAAGGATTACTTCACTTTAAAAAAACTTTTGCTGATAATTTACTCCCAAGTCATCCAAGATGTCCATGTCTTTCTTTCTTCAGTCGAAAAGAAATTGAGGTTTTTGATGAAAACATTCCAGAATTTTTCTCTATATAATGCACTTTACTGGGCACCAAACAGTTCAAAACAGGCTTTAAACGACACCAGACGATGAATAAGGGTCTTATCAAGCGAAAAAATTACAAAGTTATTTTAAAATATTTGTTCATTTTGATGAACGAGTTCGAACAGGAGAGTCACGAACGCGCATCACAGAACAGAGCAAGGCGAGCATTTGAGCTTATAAAACTTAAACTTTGTTATTTTTTTTTTTTGAGGGATCGTTTCGCTTGATAAGACCCTTATTTATCGTCTGGAATCGTTTAAACCCCTTTGAACAGTTTGCAGTTTGCACTGAAACTGTCTTTTGGACCTTGAACCGTTTGGTGCCCAGTAAAGTCCATTATATGGAGAAAAATCCTGGAATGTTTTCATCAAAAACCTTAATTTCTTTTCGACTGAAGAAACATTGACATGGACATCTTGGATGACATGGGGGTGAGTAAATTATCTGCAAAGTTTTTTTAAAAAAGTAACTACTCCTAGACTTTTGAATGGTAGAGTAAGTTTAACGAAGTAAAGTCAAAATCTTTTCAAGTACACCCTGAGGTACACGTATCCCTGTAAAACAATATTAAGACATGCAACTTAGTTGGGAAAGAGAGGGAGAGAGTGTGCTTTCTGTGTAAACAGATTGATTAAATCCTCAGAAAGACGGATAGTAGAGTTAAAGAAAACTGGACTGAGGTGGGTGGACAGGTGGATCAATTGTCTGAAAAATAGAATGGTTGGATGGATGGATGAAATGAGTTGATGCAATGATGGATAGATGGATGGATAGAGGTCGATACCTGTTGAGCAGCAGACATACACTCTTAATCTCAGGCAGCTCCGCCCGTGGTGATGAGTGGGTGTGGCTACAAAACAAGAACATGTCAATTATCTGTCAGTCATCTGAAATACTGTAATATTCTGGAAAATTGTCTGCAATATTAAACACAGAAAAGCTTTAAATAAGTAATACTATCTAGTATCTAAAAAGAAGCTTGTACTATGTAAATGACAACCTGTATGACAATGTAAGCATGAGGTCCTACCGTTACAGTTTATAGTGGTAGCATTGTGTATGTAAATATAATAGTATGTAAATGTTGGTTATTATGCACTTACTGTATATTACATATGGTAATTTAAATACATCGATTTATGAACTTTATATTTAAAAGTATATATATATATATATATATATATATATATATATATATATATGTATATAATACATTTAAATACAATGATTTATTTTATTACTTGGAACATATCAACATATAAGGCAGGGTTACAAATGTAAATTAATATTCAAATAATAATGACAATTTGGGGAGAGGGATGATGTACTTAATTGTTATTCAAATAATGTTGTAATTAAAAATAATAATAATAATAATAATAATTTTAAGCAGAATATATTTTTTCTTTCTTTTAATGGACATGTCTGACATTCATATACTATAACACGGTAATGTAAAAAGCTGTGTTACAAAACACGATACTCACAGATGTAATAATATTCATGCCCAACGTGGAACTCATAGCCGAGCGAGAAGGCGCTGTATCGCTGAAACTTTTCCGAGAACTTGATTGGTGCATGCGGGGCATGAGGGCGGTTACACTCCCAGCGTTTGAAGCCCAGCTGCGGGTCACATGTACGGTAACCACGATAACTGACCATGTAGAGCACGTACTGCTCAGCGACACCTCTCTGGCTGCTGTTGTAGTGAGGACAGTAGATATCCAGATAGTCGTTGACATTCACCTGCACAGTGTAGCCCTCCTTACGAAGTCTGATGACACAGAGAAACACAAATTATAGTCAATTATTGCTCAAAATGTATAAATTAAATGTATGACCTATAAAAAAAAACCACAATAGCGCAAATTTAAGGAAAGTGTATATGTGTGGTGCATTTCCAAACCTCTCTGTAAATTTGTAAAACCATAAATTAACATAACAGGTTCATACATCATTATTTTCTGCATTATATTTTGTATATATGTAAATATTTTTACTTCCTGTTTTTTTTTCTATTGGTTTTCTTGAAGTTATAACATGCACTAAAATAATGCGAATAAACCTTTATAACCTGCATTTTTGCACGTAATGAAAATTTGCTCCTTGAATTCATTCAGCCGTGTTAAACAATCACAAAATAATGACTAAACTTTGCCATGAAAACTCTCTGCATGCTTCTATGATAAATAGCCAATAAATAGTGAGAACAATTAATGCTCTCAAATCAGAGAATCAGTCAAGCACATCTGATTTAAAATAGCAAGAGGTCAGGGGCAGCTGATTTTACATGCATACAAAATGAAAAGCAAAAAAAAAGAGTTCTTTTCAGCCCCATGTGACCTTGATCCACTGATCTAAGTGGAGCTCATATACTTTTTTCTTTAAATAGATAATACATTATTTACATTTACAGTATATTACATATCATAGCAAAGCAGGTAGCAGTATTGTAAATCATCTCACACAAGTCTTTCATTTTCCTTCAAGGTTAAATGAGGACAAATAAGTTTTCACACAATGATGGATGCATTTTCTTCGGTTGAAGTTCAGGCAGAATCAGTGCAAGCTTGTATCAGACATTTGCATTTCGGGGAAGCTCCCTCGGGCCTGAGAGATAGAGTGAAGGTGAGCATGAAGAAGGGAGAGACGAGAGTGATGGCTGTGTTGGGAGCTGTAGTAATATATTGTTATCCCGCTCCAGTGCGCAGCTGTATTGACAATGAAGTCTTACCATTCCAAGACTGTGTCTGATGAAAGCGCGCGTAACGCAACGTAGGCCTACTGTATATAAACAGCGAGCGCATGCAGCTCTCGCGGGGCCAGTCTTACTGCAGGTTGGAGAAGTTGCATTGCAAGTGTCAGGATTCAAAACACAAGCTCGGTCCCTTCTTCACTGCACTCGTTTGTCAATGTCACACCAGTAGACGCCGAGAGGATAGAGTGAAACTCAGCGGGCTCTCGATGATATGGGATTATCGCCATAATATCGTCTGACCAGCAGGTGTCAGTATTTAGATGCGCAAATGAAATATAAATTTCTTTTCCTCGGTTCTAGGTCACTTCTCCTGGGAGATTATTATTATTCAATTATTAAATGAAGATCAAACATGCTGCATTAACGCCTCTCCCACTTCACACTCGTCTCTGATCCTCACTCACTCACTCTCTATTCTTTTCCTCCGTCTCACTACTGACTTTTAAATGCAAATGATGGTGGAAGCGCAATGTTTGCTTTTTGTCTGTAGTAGGCTATATCACGTCACACCCATCTACTACACTCATTCATCCATTCAACACCATGTGCAAAAAGGAAAGGAAGCCTAAACAATAAAGATTTTATTGTAGCAATATGCTAACCTTTTAAAAAAAATACAATTATTTACCACCATTTACTTAATTGTAGCCTATACAGCAAAAATGTAACTTGCCCATCAATGTGCCTCTTCTTCTTACACTGTTTGCACCAGTCCCAAGAGGGAAATCACACTTTTGTCTAACTGGATCTTGTCACTTTTCACCAAAACAATGGGGCCCATCAATTGTCTGGTTACCAACATTCTTAAAAATATTTTGTGTTCAGCAGAAGAAATAAATTCACACAGGGTTGAAACAACATGAGGATGAGTACATTTCCATTTTTTGGGTGAACGATCCCTTTAATGGCCAAATAAAGGAAAGCTACATTTCAAGTTGTTGTTTACTGATTTTATTCTCTTTTTTATTTTGGGGGAAGACATTTCGTCAGCTGAACAATCGGCATGTTGTTAGAAACCAGCACAATCCATTGAACGCATGAAGCCTATCCCTCACAGCCTCTTATTTCATGGCAAAAATGAAATAGTGCTTGTCACAATCGAAATCTGCCATTAAAAAAACGTATTATTGAGCAAAATTCAAAATTAATGAGATTAATGAGCAAAACTGTAAAAGGTAAATGTAAAATGTAGGCTATTATTATAATCATTGTTTTTGCCAATAAATATTGTAATGATTTTAAAATCAGATTAAATAAATGTTTAACATTTAAAAGAAATGTCAACTTGCCCAGTCCTGAATTTTTCAAAAAGATTTATTGTTCAGTTAAAATATACATTTAGGCCTATTCCCTTGACCATTGCCTATATGTAATGGCAGTTTTGTTTGTCTTTCATTACAAACTTATTTGGAGTAATGCCAGTATACGGGGAGTTGGTGGAAGAATGATGGAAGGGAATCTGCAGTTGTTTTTATGTCCACGAGGGGGCGATGAAGAAAAAAAAAGTTAACCCCACTGTGGAAGATTTCAAGTCATTAAAAAAAAATTATTCTGGAGTATTTAAAAAAGGCTGGCACACATTTTCTTCTCAAGTCAGAGTAGTAACCCCTCTGTATTGAAGGGCAAATCATTCAAACTACTGAGCTAACATTTGAAAGAGCATGCATAGCCTACACAGTACACAAGGTTTAGGCTATGTGATTGTAAGTGTAAAGGCTGTGTGGGTCCAGCAGCAGGATGCTGAGCTAGGCAGCAGGTCAGAGCAAGATCAAGACTCACTGGATCAATGTCACTATGAGAGAGAGAGAGAAAGACAGAGGCCAAGGCTTCTCCAAAAGAACCAAAGCCAAGAAAAGCAATAATACCATCTGAGAAACAACTGCCTGTAAGTGTTTTACTTCGCTTCATTAATCAAATGTTGCAAGTACACCAAGACATCCCATTATTACGGTCCATGTCTTGTTTTTGGACACATATTAATTAAAATCCCCACCCTTTTACATGTAGAAGTTGAGTAAGATGCACATTTTTCATATCATTACATGTGCAATTGTGCCTACAGAGCATATCTGTAATGAGACAGAGAGAGAGAGAGAGAGAGAGATGGCAGAGCTGAATCAGCACCACAGGAGAAACAGCAGCTCTCTTCTCTTCCCTTGTTGTTCTTTTCTGTTCTTCTAATTAAGCCCCTCAATCCGTTTAATTAAAGGAGAGCATCTGTCCTGTGAACAGTTGACAAAACACATGTGAGGTGTGCACAAACACACAAACACACATGCTGTGCTCTATAAAGGACACCTGCAGAGTCCACTGATGACTGTGGACTAAAAGTAAGAGTGTTTAGTTAACATCCAGACCTCTGCATCGAGTCAGTTAAAGGACAAGTTTAGTATTTTACATTTAAAGCCCTGTTTTAAGATCCGAAAAAAGCCCTGATTTCTGATGAAATAGAATGGTTAAGACTGTTTTTTAGACAGATGCTGCTCTGTCCCAAGAATTTCTTGACATAATGAGACACTACCAGCCCAGTTGGTGGCGATAATGCACCTTTGCCAATTGCAAGCAAACCACTTGTATAGTGCAGCCTATGATACCATAGATGTCTATATAAAGGCTAGATATCTCGTCCACGCTGCTGGCCAATGGAGGTCGACGTTCTGCACCTGGCAGCCATCTTGTCACAGGCAGCTTGCTCACTCGTAACATTGTGTTAATGGTATATGTACTATTTAAATAACCATAACTTGCTCAATTTTCTACTGATTTTCAAATGGTTTGGTTTGTTATAAACGCCAGAGATGTAGCTATGACACAGCATACTTATGAATAATAAGTGTAATAATATAATCATCCAGATAATTATAGCCTCGTTAATAACGTTTGTAAGAAACCAAACCGTTTGTAAATCCGTCAAGATTTCAACGAGATAAGAGTATTTGTGTTCGTGTTGAACACTCATCTTACATCAGCTTACATGTGACAAGATGGCCGCGGCGATGACGATAGAAACTCCGCTTAAGACATCTAGCCTTTATATAGATATCTATGACCGCGACTGCATAAGACGAACAGAAAGAATACAAACACCCCATTTCCATTTCCAGCGGCGGTAATTCGTACATCACAGAACATACAATACAAGTCAATTACAAGTTGTACAAAAACTACGATAAAACCTGTTGGTAAGCATCTTTTGCAGTGATTTTTGTGTGAGCATATCAGTGACCATTCGGCGAGTTTCACATCTTTGTAAACTAAAGTTTTATGTGCTTTATGAAGGATTGTTCCTGTGCGCCTATGCAACCATTGTAGAGGTAGGGGGTGCTACCACAGAATCCGAAATTCTCGGGACAGCAGCATTTGTCTAAAAAAACAGTCTTAACCATTACTATTTCATCAGAAACAATCTTAAAACAGGGCTTTAATTGTAAAATACAGAACACGTCCTTTAATTTAGGGCCTTTCACATTAACAAGATCGCTGGGGTTCCGAATATTAAGCGATTCGACCGCAGGTAATCAGCTGATGTTCAGACCAACAGTGTCATTTTATACAGTTAAATAAACAAGATCTTTATATTAAGTAGCATTTTAGACAGATTACCATGTCTAGTTTTTCTAGGGGATGAAAAGTTTCAAACAAAGCCAAACCATTCCCAGATGTTCATTTACTTGAGTAAATTTTCCAATGACTTACTCTCTTTAGAGTCAATAGTTTGAGTAAATGATTCAGTGACTCACTTGTTACATTCTTGAATAAATATTTTGAACAAATCACTTGAGTAACTGATTCAGTGGCTGCGATCCGAAAGCTTAGGCATTGACTTTGCAGTTTGCAGGCAGTGTTTGAGCATGAAGATGCCTCACGAAACAGGCAGCACAACGGTTTAATGGTCTACACAAAAATGTGAGCTTTTTGTGTAGACCATGTGAAGTTTTGAAAAACACCACCACCAACAACAACGATCGACAACAACAAAAACAAGTGCATGTCTTCCCTGATGTTTCTTTTGCCCTGTTTATTTCTTTATATCTCCATTTTGTGTTTCTCATCTAATTATTTGGTCAATCGCTACTCATTTTTGTTCCTCTCTCTCTTTTTTTCCACTTGTCTTTTCTTTTCTCCACTACAGCGGTAAATTATTGAAAGGTTATTAAATTAAGAGGCAGAACCACTGCCGCCGGCTCACACACACACACACACGCGGCTGAAAACGTGCCAAATGCCACCCCAATAAAATTAATACACGATTCCACTCTCTGCAGCCAAACTACTATTCACCAGGGTTCAGAGCCGGTTTTTAATCAATCAAACGTTCTCGTAATCAGTGTTTCAGCCGGGAGAGAGGAAGAGTGTGTTTGGTTTTAAATCTGCTAAGGAATTGATATGTGTCTGTGGGGGAGAGTTCAGCCGCTGTTACCTGCTCTCAAGGCCGACCTCATCACCGCTCCCCTCACATCAAGTGAGTGTGTGTGAGCGTAAATCACACACACCTCCACTCACTTCCCCTCGTTTCAAAGCCCATTTGCCACAGGCAATTAGAAACCAACCAATCTCTCGCTCTCGACTTTAACTCCTCTCTGCGGCTCATTCTCTACATCTCACTCCTTTCTGTCGTTCTCCCTTCCTCTTCTCTCAGTCTTTATCGATGCAGTCGCTCACTGTCACTGCACTGATGGCGAGTTTTAGCCTTCTGAACTGTACTAATCCAACAGATAAATTCACTCTCACTCAAGCAAAGTGCCACTTTCAGACGTTGGTCGATAGCATGTGAAGTTAAGTAAACCCAGGAGAGTTTGTTTATTAAACAGAGAGTGCAGATATGATTTTCAATACACACAATATTTCATCCCTTTCAATATCAGTTCAGTCTAGCCATTTTCGATTTGCTTCTCGTCACCTTTAAACAGACACAAGTGAACAGGCCTCGCACCCACACACACTGGTCATCACTTTACTGTTTATTACCCCCTTTCTTCTGAACAACAATGAGGATATGGCTCTCATTCTCCTCTGTATCTTTCCCTCACCCCTCGCTCTCTTTATTGCAAGTTCAAGTAAGTTTACAGAACACAGCTCCCCACTGAGCAATGAAGAGGGAGAATACATCATTTGGGACTTGTTTCTTTGTGTGTGTGGGCATATACGTATATGGTGTCTATTTACCACATTTATGTTGGTATTGCCAAGCCGCTGTCTTTCCTGTTGTATAAGGCTATCTTTAATGTGTTGACTTTGATTAAGATCTGTTGGGCATCTCGAGCGCAACAGTAACCACCCATTTTGTCATTAGCCTTTGTTTCAAAAGTGTTTTCCCATTTATTTTCTCATAGAAAACTTTCATAGAGGGAAATCAAAGATAAAAAAGTATATAAAAGTATATGAAAGTATAAAAAGCTAAAAAAGGATACACTGTAAAAATGATTATGCTTTATCTAATCAATAAAATAGTGGCAACAGATTATAAGCAATAGTATTAATTAAATTGAACAAATTAGAATTGAGTAATAATTTATAAAATTATTCCTAAAAAGTTGACCATTTAAAATGAGTAAAATTTACACAAAAAAATATATATATATATATATATATATATATATATATATGGTGTAAACTTTACTCATTTTAAATGGTTAACTTTTAAGGAATTAATTTGATTAATTATTACTCAATTCTAATTTGTTCAATTTAATTAATAATATTGCTAAATTAATTGATTCAGTGTTTTAATTAAATATTTGTAAACAATTAAAAAAGAAGTATGCTTTTATTCAGTAAGGATGTATTAAATTGATCAAAAGTGACAAATACATTTAGCGAGACACTACAGGTGAATAGGGTAAAAAAAATTTTACTAGCAGATATCACCATGAAACTTTCCCAGTTGATTACCATTAAGATGAGAAAATATATTACAAGTTTTCTGTAATTTAATGTTTAAATATGCAAATGAGGCATTATCTAATTAAATATGCACTAATTTGCATATATTTAAAAAAACAAAATCTGAGTATTGGATAAAGCCAGGTTCAAAATTATCTTTTCATTGTGTTCACATATTAGATGAGAAAAAAATTACAGAGGGATTTATGGATATCTACTTTTGCTATCCTGTAAATCAGAATATACTGCCAATTGCCTTAAAAAAGGATTTTTGCCATGTTTTTTGGAATAAAATGTTATATAAATCAGGCTAGGAATAATATATTTACAAATCCCTCTGTAAACGTCTTCATAATATAAGTACAAGACTGGAAGGTTTGGTGTATATAGGTGCTACTGAAGTGGAGATTTCGGACTTGGAGTATGAGAGAAAAGTCATTTTAAGAAAACTGGCTTTAAATATTTAGCATTAGCCAATGAGATCGCGCATTTAGAGTTAAATCCCCCTTTTTCTTTCACGACTGGTTGCTGATAAAAAGGAAATGACCATATTAAGATCTGACAGCATTGTACAGGAGAAAGAGAGCTTTCTAACACGTGTTATGACAGGGTGCAGATCGCAATCGCTGAGCAGCAGGATGATTTATAACGACAACTTTTGAAGAATTTATGAGAAATCTACAGACGCAAACAGACAAAGTGTAAAATAAAGACCTATGTGTATTTCAGACTATTCCACCACAAGTCTGAAAGAAGACATGTTATTGAAGACAAATATCCCAAAATCTCAAAACTGACCAGTGAAAAAAAAGATCTTTTTGCCTGCCGTGTCTCGCCTTAAAATGTTACAAAAAAGTTTGATTTCAAATACGTAAATGCTGTTCTTTTTCACTGTTCTATTCATCAGAGAATCATGAAGTTTCATATTTGCATATTCTATGGAGCTCCTAAATGAACATGGGGGAAAAAACGAGATGGGAGGAAAATTGACATGCAGTGTTTTTGTGTTCTCTCACAAATGTTCATGCAGACGCAAAGTTTCAGGGGAACGCATAAATGTTGCGAGAGAACGCTTAAGCATTCACCATCACCATGTTCATTCAGAAGCTCTATAATTTTAAAATGATTTCTAAACAGTCTTGTGACACTAAAGAATAGAGTAGTGGTTGATGAAAATTCAGCACAGCTTTAAATGTGTTTTTTTTAAAACTGAAACAGAAGCATATGCCTTTAACCATTGAAAATCAATTTCTCTATGCATGGCTAATGAATTGAAATTTAGTTACTGAATTTGATTGGTGCACTCACTCCATTCCTGACTTTCAATTACTATAGAACCACATTCTTGTTATATAATGTCTGGCCGAGGTGGAAGATAAAGGAAGATACTGATCACAGGGTGCATACAAAATTTCATTAATATCAAATCCTACCACTTTCCATTTATCTTTGTGTGTTCCATCCCCAAAGTAATACATCAATTGTTTCTTCTAGACATCCCCAGAGAGCAAATGAGAATATTTTCTAAAGTGTCCTGTTTCTAAGATCTTTCTCCAGAGAAAAAGACAAGTAATCTCAGACATGTCTCCTCAAGCGTTTCAGAAGAGGTCTTAATGTTCCAAACTGAGCTTAAATATGCCAATATCCTCAATCTCTGCTCAAATTCTTATCAAATTCTCCCAAGACCAAATCACGTGAGCTCTATCTACACTAATTCCATAACTCTATACTCTGTCAATAGTTTTTGTATGATTCTTTTGACTCAACAATAAAATTGTAGAAGAATTATCTGAGACTATTTTATTGAAGCTTGGAAATGAAAAATAAAAAAAGGTAATCGTGACTTTTTATCTCACAATTCTGACTTTTTTTCTCACAATTGCGAGTTTACATCTCGCAATTCTGACTATTTCAGAATTACGTAGAAGTAGAAGTCAGAATTGCTAGATATAAAGTCACAATGAATATAAAGTCAGATTGCTGATCTAAAGTCACAATTGTGTGTTATGAAGTCAGAATTACGAGATATAATGTCAGAATTGCGTGATGTAAAGTCAGAATTGCGTGTTATAAAGTCAGAATTGCGAGGTATGAAGTAAGAATTACTAGATATTAAGTCGCAATTGCGTGTTATAAAGTCAGAATTGTGAGATTTAAACTATTCTGAGAGGGAAAAAGTTAGTCTTTTTGTCCCCTTAGAATTGGCCTGATAACTTGCAATTGCGAGTTTATATCTCGCAATTCTGAGAAAAGATGTCAGAATTTCTACATACTGTATAAACTCGCAATTATGTGTTATAAAGTCAGAAATTGCGTGATATAAACTCGCAATTATGTGTTATAAAGTCAGAATTGCGTGATATAAACTCGCAATTATGTGTTATAAAGTCAGAATTGCGAGATGTAAACTCATAATTGTGAGAAAAAAAGTCAGAATTGTTAGATAAAAAGTCGCACTTCTGTCTTTATTTCTCAGAATTGCGACTTTATATCACGCAATTCTGACTTTATATCTACAATTCTGACTTTATATCTCGCAATTCTGATTTCATAACACACAATTGTAACTTTATCTCTCGCAATTGTGACTTTATTTCTCACAATTCTGAAAAAAGTCGCAATTATTTTTTTTCTTTTTTTTATTCAGTGGCGGAAACAAGCTTCCATAATATTTTGATACTTAAAGAGATAGTTGACCTAAAAATTTTAATTCTGGCATCGTTTACTCATCCTGAAGTAGTTTCAAACCTGTATTGACTTTCTTCAGTCGATCACAAAAGAAGATACAATTTGTCATTGTATGTAAAAAACAAACAAAAACCATTTATCATTTTACGATCCAAAGAAAAAGACCATCATGGTTTAAAATTACATAAAGGTGAGTAAATGATGACAGAATTTTATATTTAGGAGAACTATCTCTTCAATTGAAACATACAGTATTTATGTCTCCTAAGAGCTACCTTTGAACAAATACATTTTTGCTTCGTTCCTTTGTTTGTTTTTTGCCCTACTCTGGAGCTTTAAATGGATCTCTAAAACAATCTGTGACGGAAAAGGAAAGAGGGTGGAGAGAAAGAGAGAGAGGAAGACTGAAGCAGTGGTCTAAGCTCACAGTTCCAATCTAAAAGCATCTGAGTACAGGCCATGTGTCATGAATTAAAATTGAATTAGCATTGACTGTGTGTGTGCGCGCGTGTCTCAGAGATGGATGATGAACAACAGAGATGGATGGACACATTCGGGCGACTGAAGGAGAGGAATGAAGGGATGAGGAAGAAGAGAAATGCAAATGAAGAAATGAACGACAGGAACAGAAGTGAGAAACTGGGACGGAGGGACTGAGAGAAGGTGAAACAGGACGTTGAACTAAAGAGGAGAAAGAGGACGTGTCCGTCAGGCTCAAGTCCTGAGCATATACTCTAGGCCAGTCAGACTCAACTAGTTTCACCTTAGAACCAATATTTGTTCAACACATTTGTTAACTTTTGTGTGATTAAACAAAGTAATCATTAAAAATAAAAAATTGTATTAACTGAATTTAATAAGTCTCTTCAAATTTAATAATTACATAAATAATCATCTTGTCAGCCAATATTTCACAGGGTTTGAGAGTTGACCACAATTTTTTTGCTCTGTTTAAGGGCCAACATTTTTGAAATATAAATATTCTGCAGCCTTGTTTTGCAAAATACAGACATTTTTTCAAGTGGAAAAAGGCATAATATGCTAAATTAACTGGATTTTACCTTGTTAATGTTCTACCCACTTACTAACCACTTTTAGACTAAGTTAAATGTATAAACCTGAAGAAAACCACTTTCAACTGAAGTATGATTTTTATTAGTTAACTTTTAAAGTCTTGAAAAAAAAATTGTTTTCCTAATTTTTTTTACAATGTATTTTTTGCTTTCATTTTAATTTTAGTTAAAGTTGAAATAATTGTATTGAGTGTTCTTGTCATTTTTATTACGTTTTGTTTTTGTTTACGTCTATACATGACTTTCTCAGCGTCATCACTGCTTGCACTGTAAAAAGTGATCAGTTGACTTAACTTAAAAAGTGAGGAAACCCATTGCACAAGCAAATAAACATCATATATGAATAAAAAGTAATGTCGAACTGTCAAGTTCACACTACTTAATTATTACAATTACGCATGAAGTCTTAACATTCTTAAGTTAAGTCAACTGATCACTTTTTACAGTGTGCGCGCGCAAATGAGAGACGTCCCTGGTCGTGTAGGCTATAGCATAGTGGTGGTGTATGTAACATAAACAAGTGTAACGTAACTGATATAAAACAATGCAGTCTCATAATTCTGAAAAGTAATAATTCAATCTCAAATTTGGGCTGTCCGGTCTATGCTGCACTGCTAACATTGGCTATTACATTACTAGCCTAACATGATAGCCTAATTCATACATACATCACATTAACACTACAAAATTAAAGACACAAACAGATCCAACCAACACGTTTTCTTGAGTCAGCAGTACAAACAATACAAAAATAAGGAAAGCTTCAGTACTTAAGGTTGTTGCAGCAGTGGACCAGCTCACCAATCGGGCTTTCTGCCTCTGTAGTGCACACACACCCACAGGAAACCTGTGTATAGTTCATCAAATTAAACTAAATATGAAAATGAGAAAATGCCTTGGCAATTATCTGAATTAAAATAAGTTTCAGTTTTTTACATTTTATTTTATTTCAAGAAATGAACATTTTAATTTTAGCTTTAGTTAGCAATAACAACAATAGGTTCAGAGTTCTTTATGCATTTTAAAAGCTAAATTATTTAAGGGTAACTTTCCTAATAATAACAATTGCAACCAGTTTAACAGCAAAGACATTTGAAGGGAACTCCATCACCTCACCGAGCTTTGTTACGGCCAGTATCTCACCTTATTTGACATATGTCCGGCCTTGGAGAGAAATAATCATTTGAGGTATTGAGGAGAATGGACAAAAGTTTAACCTAAATGAGTATTAATTATAATTAGATGGCTGTTATGTTGCTGAGGACAAAAGCAAATTAAAAGGCAGAGTCCAAAAAGACACTTCACAGTTCCAGCTAATCTCAAACACTCAAGTCTGCTAAAAACGACAAACCTGCACACCTTTATCGAGCTGTAGTTTCAAGACATTAACCTCTGACCCTCACATTGATCCAAACCCACACCACACTACCTCATCACATGTGCACAGATGCACTCCCACCGTGTGGCATGTTTACAGCCTGGATATTGGTAGTTGGGAGGCTCTTATGGAGAATCAATACAGCGGTTAAGAAAGGAGCAGATTGGACCAGTGTAATGGTCTCAAGTACTCTCTAAAAGCGCTTTCTCCGAACCCGAGCCCACCCACTTACCAACACACACAGATGCAGGGCTGTCATTAAACTACATTTACACTCGCACTAACACTGTTTACACAGATGGGGTCTCTGTCCATGAGCGGCTTTGAACGGGAGAGAACGCGTGAGCCGCGTATCCAGTTCAGTCCATGATCCCTCTCTTCCAGTGAGAGTCCCGAAGACACGTGAGCCGGAGTAAATGGCACATAGGACTCCGCTGTAAGTGTGTTTGTGTTTCCATTAACCTCGCTGGCCTCTCTCCTCTCCCACACGTCTAATGTTGCCATCTCCTCTCGTGAAAGACGTGAAAGTGTGGCAAAACAAGATGAGGAGGGATCGACAGTGTATGTCTTTTCTGTTTGTGTGTGTCTTACTGATAAATATTTGAACGCGTCTTTTGCCCACAAAACAAAAGCTTATTTGTCAAACAAGACAGATGAACCACTCTCCTTTGTTTCTTTGACCTCTCTTTCTTTGATTCTTTCACTGCTGAAAAAAAAAACAGCTGGTGATTTGCGGGTTATATCTGGTATTTAATGGTCTCTCAGACTAAAACCCCTTTTAAACCAGCAAACCAATACAAGCTTAAGAGCAATCAACTAGCTTAGGCTGGTTTAAGCTCTTTTTCATTGGGGTTTTATATTATCTTGTTTGCTTTTTCCCTTTTCAATAGTTTTCATTTACTCTGTCACTTTCTGCTCTCACTTCCGCACCTGTCTGTCTCTGTATCTCTATCCTCCATCTGTCTTGGTTTCTCTTATTAATCTTGGGCACTCATTTAGACACCTCTCTGCTGTCTGTTGTTCTCTTCTCAAGACTCATTCTCCCTTCTTCACTCTCACTCACATCTTTTTGCTTTTTCCTCTTAATCTTATGATTACTGTTGCCATATCATATCAATACGCCACTTCAGATGCTGGTGACATCTGTCAATCATTCTCTGTATGCCTGTACTAGAACTATTTGACGTGAGTAGGTTTTTTTTTCCAGAATGTAATTTAAAACATGGGGGAAATCCTTTAATCGCTTCAGTGAAATGCTATTTTTAAATACGGGTAGCAGTTTATAATTGTATTATTTTCCTTATTATATATATATTTTTTATTAAAACATAACAACCAAAGCCAAGAGTTGAATTTAAAATAATAATAATAATAATGATAATTGCAATTAAATTTAATTTTATATATTTTTTAAACATTTTAACATTATACAATAATTAATAATAAACTACTTTTATTATTTTAGTTTAACTTTTAACCTGTTACCAGCATTAAAAACAATGAAAGACTGTGTTGAATTTTAAATAACAATAATAACAGTAGTAATAATAATAATAATAATAATAACAATTGTATTATTTTTATTATCATCAATAAATTTTGTTGTTCAAAAAAAAAAAAAAAAAATATATATATATATATATATATATATATATATATATATATATATATATATATATATATATATATATATATATATATATATATATATATTAAAATAATTGTATATTCAACTACTGGCTTTGGAGGTTATTGTTTAACAACAACAACATCAATAATAATCATAATACATATTATTTCAGCTTATTTCTTATACCAGCATTAAAAAACTTTTAAAGACCAAATTTAAATGATAAAAAATTATGTTTAGTGGAAATAAGAGGTGATAGAGAGCTGAATGCCAATTTTAGAAATGTCATTAATTTAGATTTTCAGATTATGATCTGAGAATACAAGTATTAAGTGTCATTTTTATTTTCTTTATTTTTATAAATAGGACAATCTGTTGTCTGTTATCTAACTTGTTGTGTTAGCAAGTCCAATACTTTTACGTTTTCTCTGAAAAAAAAATGTAAAAAAAAAAATGGATTATATTATATATATATATATATATATATATATATATATATATAATTACATTTACACACCATATCAAAAGTCCACTTCATCATACTAATATCCTCCTCAATGTTAATAAAGGCCATAATCTAATCCCTATTGGAGGCATACATATAATGTTGAGGCAAAAGATTTTCTTTTATACATAAGAAGAAATTTATTAACAGAGGTTTATTACATCTGTAACCCATAATATGATTTATGACTCGTGTAGATAATGAGGTCTAAAATACAGAAAAAGAGCTTATTCATAAAAAATTGTGAAACTGTACGCATACACACAAACAGTTCCCCCTCTATTTATTTCCCCACTTTCCATTGTCAGCGGGCAGCCTTTCTCTTTCTCTGCTACAGGGGATGAAAATTTAATATCACAGAACAAGAGAGAGTGAGGACGAGAGAGAGAGAGAGAGAGCTTTCACAGTCCCTTTACAGTCCATTCCATTCAACAGCACGCACACACACACACACACACACACAAAAAAACATCCTCTACAACTCGAGCAAGTTCACATTCCTTATGGTAACGTGCAAACAAAACCAGCTGAGCATATCTGTAGCAAGAAAGAAAGAGAGAAGAAAATAGATGTGCTACAGATAAAGAAGCTATCCAGGAAAACTATGATTTTGGCAAAATGGAGAAAAATAAAGACAAAACAGAGAAAGCAAGAAATACTGAGAGATAATGGAGAACAATGAATAAAATTGAGAAGCTTTACCTTATTACAAGTAACAGAGATATGATAAAATGAATGCAAGAGAGCAAGAGAAAGTCATTCACTCCAGCTGGAGGTGCGAATACGGCCCTATGGTCGCGTTCACAGACACTTACAGCACACAAATAAACTCACACAGATGTATACTGCCTATTAATATTTTTTCTGTGTGCCAATGGACATTTAATTTAGTTTTCACTCCATCATGCTTAGCTTTCCTCCCATGACAATTGTCTTAGACTAAGAACACAACGTTTTTCTGGTACAATATGATGTACTTTAAGGTATGCACAGGAATACCATAATGGTTATTTTTTTATGTGTTTATGTTTTTCTGTAAAATTAGATATTGAATACATTTAATTGTGCAAAGCTCATTTTCTCTATGCGATTCACACAAACATTAAAAAAATTATAATTTCTTTCTACTGTACATTATAATGTACTTGCAGCATTCACTCATATCATTAAAATGAATGGTAAATGGTAAATGGACTGCATTTATATAGCGCTTTCATAGACCCAATGGCCACCAAAGCGCTTTACAATTTGCCTCACATTCACCCATTCACACACACATTCATACACCGACGGCGACGGCTGAATAATTTGAGTGTTTTTGCTATTTTTATTTAGTCAGACAAAAATTTATGATTTGTATCTTATTTGTCAAACATTATGAAAATCTAAACAGTAAAAAGAGAACAAAACCCCCACACATCCATGTACAGACATAGTAATAGCCTCTTTAATAATATCACGAATTTTTTATTTCTGCTATTTATTGCATTAAAAATGTATCTGGTAATCTGGTAATCTGAAAAAAAAATGTAATATTTGTGCATCCCTTCTACTTTAATGTAATTACCATGAGCATAGAGAACAGTCAGTACAAAGTACCTTACCACGCTGTGCAAAGTGAAACTGTACAGTTGCTACGACCTTTCGGCACAGTAGACTACTTGATTTGGAACGACCTTAGCTGGTGTAGCCTAATGTAGTCAGGTGGATTCAGCCCTTTTGAATAATATCTTTGACTTGAATAAAAGCAGTTCTTTTAGATGTTACCACAAGAAGCACAATTTTTAGGTTACCTGATAACATTCTTAACAGTGCTCTTTGAAAGGGTCATGCAATTCTTTTTCCTTTTTTATACAATCTGTCCCTTTTCTTGTACCCTTCCTCGCTCAACTCTTTCTTCTATATTTCACTATCTTTGCCGTGATTTTTTTCTTCCATTTTGTCCTTTCTTTCTCTCCCTCCCTCTGAGCTGTCACTGGGCCATATGTAAAATATCAGTATTTCTCTGTGCATTTCTCATTTAACTCCCTCCTTATCTCCTTGGACTGACCCCTTCATCTCTCCCAGCCTCCCTTTCTCGATTTCACTCAATCTGTTTCTCTCAAGCTCCCTCCCTCTCTCGGTTGCTTTCTATCTTTGTCTGACCCTCCCTCTGTCAGTCGCAAAGCCTGGTTTGTAGGAAATCCAGCAAAACCGATGTGACCAATTTTCAGTCATTTATCGAATTTGAAAAACATGCTTTGCTATTTTGACAAATAAAAATTTGCTCTCTGCGATTCCCAAACATTCCCACAGTTAAAATAGGAATTAAA
Organism: Hybognathus amarus; assembly: GCA_030378365.1. Classification (NCBI taxonomy): domain Eukaryota; kingdom Metazoa; phylum Chordata; class Actinopteri; order Cypriniformes; family Leuciscidae; genus Hybognathus; species Hybognathus amarus. The sequence continues at coordinate 17,695 of JAQIUQ010007293.1, read as the reverse complement.
GGTAAAGAAGTGTGGTCATTGACCAGGAGAGATACAAAACATTTTTCCAACTCGGCTCACTGGAATATCTTGCTTGTGGGAACATTTTCCCAACATTTCTTCCTTTTCAGTAACTGTTAAAAGGAATAATAGTGTTTTACCAGTGACTACGTTTACATGCAGCCAGTAACCCGTTCAAAACATAGACAGTATAAGAAGTGGACAGAGCCATCTCATGGGAACTCCATAGAGACAAGCAAGCACGTTTTTGGCGATTTTTCAGGACCTCCTATCCTGACGCGCAGACTCAAACAGAGCTTGACGTCCGTAGATGTGACGAGAGCAACCTGTCTGTCTTCTAGTAGCTGTGGCATGAGAAATCTGAATCATTCCCTTCCGAAACATGCAGAGGCGGAGAGTGTGTGAGTAGGAGCTGTCCATGAGCTAGGAGCAGGAGAAACTTTTGCTAGGTATTCTGATTAATTATTTTGTCATTTTGCCACGTTTCCCGATGCCCGCGAGCTTCTCCTCCTGTCCATACGGTAATCTCTCTACTGTGCGACAGAGAGTCGTTTGGTTATGACGCAATCGTTAGCATACTTTTCCAAAAAACTGCTTCTACAGGGCCATAACATAAGCTACAAGGTAATGGAGCATTTTATACATTGTTGTGTTTCTTTAGAAATAAATAAAGGAGAAATGGGGTCTTCAAAGGCCTCAGATGTAAAGTTATTCGCTGTCAAAGTGACGCCAAAATGAATGGGAGTCAATGGAAATGCTAACGCAAGTGAAGTTCTGCTACAAGATGGCAGCTCCAGCGAAGCTTCAACTACCGGTCGATGGATTACTCTCTGGTTCAAAACCGGGATATTAGCAATAACCCAGCCATGTAAACACCGGCAAAAACCTGAATTTGCTCATATCCGGGATTTTAAAAACCGGGATATTATACCTGAGGTACCCCTTTTCTAATCCATCGAAATTGTTGCTGATTGTGTTCTGCGCATGTTCTATTCGCAAGGAATCTTGGTCTTTTGAGTAGAGAAACTTCTCGGTGCATACAAAAATACCGGAAGTAAACAATTGCGAGACGCAGCACAGCACACTTTTGAAGCGAGCTCAGGTAACGTTACCAGCATCAATGCGCAAACAAAGGCGATCGCTATCTGCCCGAAACTATTCAATATCCGCATGCTGCTGTTGTTGTCTTTGGATACAGGAAGAAGAATCAGAAATGACAGCATATTGCGTCTTAAGGTTGTTCGTACGTACAGACGCTAACTGCGCATTCACCGCTTACATCGGGATATTGCAATTCCATGTATACAGGAGAAACTCTCCCTGCTCACGCATGTAAACGGGTTATTCCTAATGTTTCGGAAACCCGAATATTGACCTTAACCTCGACATTAACTGCATGTGAACATCAGTGTTGTTCAATTACTGGAGTTTTGCAAATAATGTAGGTAGATGCCTGTTTTCCCAATGAGCCTATTGATTGTCTAGTGAAACCGATCACATATTAAATCAGCTGACCAGATCACAAGAACACAGTGTCACAGGTCTTTTCACATATAAAGGAAATAACCAGGAAAAAAATCTGAAGAGAGCATAACAGCTCATGATATCATGTCACATTAAAAATATCAAGCGTTACTGACGCATAAAAATAAAGCACGATGGAAAATGTACAACCCAGTCAGTCAAAGTGACAGATAATGATTCCACCAATCCTGCACAACATCACAGGAATTCACACACAAACTCTCACTAAATCCCCTTCAAACATTCTGTGTTCCAGTATCCCGTTTCTATTTCCGTCTCTATTCCAGCCGTTTGACAGAACACTCACTTTACAACAGAGAGGAGCGAGTCTGCGGTAATTAACTCTAATTAGAATAGCTTCCCCATACAATACAGTTCCCTTTCAGAGAAAGAGCCAGTGTGGACATGGGCAGAAAAAGCGAGGCAGCTGTTGATGTGTGTCCGGAGGTCATTTCAAACTTCATCTCCTGGTGGAAAAATGCCCTTTGTGTTAAAGCGAGGATGAGGTTGTGGGTGTCTGGAGGATGGATTCTCTCCAAATGTCCAGACTTCCTTTGTCGTAAATAATTCCAGACTGCAATCTATCATGAATATATTTGGTGCAGCAGAGGACGACTCTCACATAGTGGGCAAAGGAAAGGAGACATTGAGCTTCAACAAGGTCAGGTTATCCTCCTATTTCCTTTCTTAGTCATCTTTTATGGCCTATGAGTGAGTCACCTCATTGGCACAACTTGGTTCACCATTTAAGGTTATCCTGTAGTTCTCTTAATAGTTAATTCACCCCAACAATTTTATTCTGTCATAATTTACTCACCCTCATGTCATTTCAAACCTGTATGACTCTTTCTGCAAACCACAAAATAAGATATTTTGATATTATTTGTTCGATACTGTATACAAATATTTATTTGTTGACTCTTATTTCCTCTTATTTTTAGATTTAATATGCAGTTATCTTCAGGGAACTTAAAGGGGCAGCAATAACTGGTCTAATATATAATATTTTAAGAGAATCATCTCTTGAAGAGCACTGTCCATTTAAGAGTAACGTCTTACTGTGTCCATCCATGCATTCCTTTTTTGATTAAAGTTAGCTTTATAAAATATATTTAATATTTTAATATCTGCCATAAAATTAAAATAATTGCTGTATCGGTGTTTTCTAGCTCATTTGAGAGCCGTTTGCTACAGTGTTTTGAAATTACATCACAAATCAAAAGAATAGCAACGTGGCGAGATGGTGAATAATTAACCAGCGGAACACAAACACACAGACGTCCTCTCACCGCAAGCACATGCACACACCATCTTCTCTTTTTTCAAATTTTCAGAGATCCAATCCATCAGGCATCCATCAGACGAAACATTAGAAGGACCATAATGATGATCTGTGTTCATTGCAATGATTATGACTCCAGGTTTTCATCTATTCCTCAGGGCTCCCACAGTAATGTGCTGGATGAGATCTTCAGCAATGACGAAGCAACAGAATGCCATCACTGCCTGGTCATCACTGAGAAATGAACAAGAAACAATGAAGCCTGAATCCTGGCACACTGGTTTTTACAGTTGGAGTCATATTCAGACGAGGCCATTCCGGCTCCAGTGTGCCACAGTCACCTTAATTCACACTCGGAAGAGGAAACTAAGATGTGCTCTAGGATCTAATCAAATATTCATAAGGATGACATATTTAAATGAGAAATTTCTCCTGTGCTTTATGCTAATATTGATAGTACACCTTTCAGCAACGTAACACATGCTCATATGCAATTCACAAGATGATGCTGGTAGACTCCTTTCCCTTCATGAAAATATCACACATATATGGGCTTGTAACTGACTCAAAGGGAAAGATCAAACTAATACCCCAGTGGTTATTATACACTGATCCAAAACTAAAAGAAATATTTTTTTGTAAATAAATAAAAAAAGCTTGTTTTAGTAAAACAATTCCTCAACTGATTCCTTAAATATAATTACTACAATGAAAACAAAATAGCATTTATAAAATTCAAACGTCTAGGGCTGTGAAACGATAAATCGCGATTAATCGCATCCAAAATAAAAGTTTGTGTTTGCATAATATATGTGTGTGTAGTGTGTATAATTATTTTGTATATATAAATACACACACATGCATGTATATATATATATATATAAGAAATATTTGTATATACTTACATATACTTTATATATATATATATTTATACATAATTAATATTATATATAAATATAAATAATTGATATATTGAGAACACATTTTTATTAAATATATACATGCATGTGTGTATTTAGATATACAAAATAATTCTGCACACTACGCACACATATATTATGTAAACACAAACTTTTATTTTGAATGCGATTAATCGCGATTAATCGTTTCACAGCCCTGAAATGAATAACAGTAATTTAAAAAATGGATAAAAAAAACGATAATAACCTTGATACAGATGAAGAATATGAACTTTATATTGGTGTGAGAGAATCTATTAAAAAAGAGAGAAAGGAAGAGACTGAGGTCAAAGGTCAGATTGAAAAAAAAAGATGAAAAGCTAATTCCATAAATGAATACTCAGCACACTAGAGCTAGATGGAGGAAAAGAAACCAAAAGTGAGACGGATGGAATAATATGGACCATAAGAGGCCAAAGGCGTGAAGGAAAAAAAATACAGCATTTCACTATATTTATATATCAGAACGACAACATTTTAAGAGCTTATCTATCTATCTATCTATCTATATCTATCTATCTATCTATCTATCTATCTATCTATCTATCTATCTCTCATTGCCAGAGATTGTGGGTAAATTCATGCCTGCATTAATTCAATTTCATTCTAATCATGAACAGCACTGATGGACAGAGAGGGTGGGAGAGAAATAGAGAAAAGCAGGGAGAGAGAGAGGAGAATAATCACACTTTGAGCATAACATCCAATCTCTTTTTCCATCATTCTCTTTCCTTCTCTCTTTCCTTCTCTCTCTCTTTCTTTCCAGGTCTTGGCCTTCCTCTCTTGTTAGAGTTTGTCTGCTGAGAGCTTCAGTAAACAGGCTCAGTCTTCATATTCTGTAATGCTTCAGTCCAGGGAGCTGAAAAGAGATTGTCAGTGAAAAAGGTTTCGATTTCACGTCAGACACATAGGTTGAGTTTACGTACATAAGCTCTGTAAATAGGTTTCGATTTCTAATTCTCAACAGATGGGCACAGTTGGACCCCTCCGACCCACAAATCCAGCTTTAAACACTTCTGACACGAATTTGTCCTATAACACACACACACACGAGGGAAATCATCGCTCTGCATAGTTGTACACCTGAACCATTGTGTGTTTCACCAGTGAGATTCCACTAACTACTGATGGCCCTGATCCAATCCGGCTCTCCCAGGAGCTTATCCCTTCATCCCACTGTGTGCATGTGTGTGTGGCTCAGATAGGAGTCTCACTTAGTGGGCCAGAAAAGCAAATTACTCTGAAGTTCACTTTGATGACTTGTTAATTTGATTGGTCAAGCATACGGTGCGAGCGTGCACGAGCGATTAGTGCATAATATGATTATTCTCGTAAGACTAGCGGTGACGATGTGGAATAGAGTCACTCTCCCAGTGCGGCGAACCATGAAAAACCTGTTTAAAAAGCAATTCCTGTGTGCGTACACACACTTTAATTGTTTCATTGTTTTATTAAGATGGCAAGCACAGTCTTTAATGGTCAGAGCACTCCAAAATAGTTACCCGCCTGCGGCGCTGATGTGAACGATCGAACGGACACGGTTTGATGCCGTCGAGCCGAAAAGAGAGTGATAGAGTCGTTCCTCTTACGCATTTTCTCTTATCTTGAGGGCTAAACTAAGCGGGGCCGCCATAATCAGCTGTGTCGTATGGAGTGAGAATGCCACTTTATAACGCACACTGCACAGTTTACAGATAAACACATTAGAGTCATATTTCACCCTCCAGCACAATGACTGCCAATCAGCGCTGCAGAGAGGCAGTGAGTGTGTGTGTGTGAACTGAAGCAAGGATATGGCTCATTTATTGAACATTAAACCCACTAGGCATGGTAAAAAATAAGACTCTGGAGTGAGTGACCGCATTCGAACAAAGAGTGAAAAACAGCCCAAGGTGATAAAAGTCCGATTTAAATATTTATATTTCTACAGTACATGCTGAAAAGTCTCACACCAACACCTCGGTTTCAAATGCACAGTAAGAGCGAGGACAAAGATTGCTATTGACCGTGACCGGGTCTCATTTGAGGCACACCTCGAGGTAATCTTTCTAAATATTTGATTGTCTAATGCAATTTTTCTGGCCCCATTCTTTTTCCATCGTGCATAGAAATAGTGGTCAAAATTGGTATTGGGAAGGCATTGAAACACAGCGTCACCCTCTCGCTCGCTTGTTCTAAAAGAGATGTATAATTTAAATGGAAAGATTAGCTGTGTGAACACGCCGTTCCGCCCCAGCAGCAATGATTCCACTCTGCTGAATCAATACTCATCAGATCCCTCACTAAACAGCCAAATATAAACTAAAGAAGTGAATCCAAGTTTAAATGGAATCTAGGCCTTTATCTTCCTCAAGTACCTTTCTCACTCAGGCTTTATTCAATCACAGCAATCACTTGAGGAAATAGCTAATGTTAACAATGCAAGGTCAAATAAAGCTCTGCATATTCCTTCGTAACAAGCTGGTGTGAAAGGAAAATTAACAATCCGAAAAAGTACAAAAGACGAAAAATTCTCACAGTAAATCGAATTCCTCCCTTGGAACAAAGATTTGGTCACAGTGGGCTATATTTCCCCTCTGTGAAGCTCTCTGTGGGAGTGATTTGTGATTCATTTCAGACTAAATGTTACAATCCAAACCCAGGCTGAGGGACCCCAGTCAATTGACATGCTAATGGGCTGAGCGTGCGCGCCTAAAGTAGCAATGCCAGACTCAAACGGACACATACATATGAAAAAAAGTCTGCTCTTTACAAAACAGCGTTTCAAAACACACACATATCCATATGAATGGCGTCAGTCAGAGGGTCCTTTAAGCCCAGGGGCCACGTCTGTTCTTTGGAGTGATAGGAAGTATCAAACCCACTGCTTTAGCAATTTAGCATTAAAATACAACAAAATCTCTGGAATAAATTGTTTGAGATTCCAGCACTCAACCTTAAACCTTTCACCACACACACACTCCTGTCACACTATTCCTAAAGAAACTCATGAGTTGAGCTTTGAGTGCAGCTCAACCAAATTGATGTCCATGCAGCTCAATGGACCGTGACTGCTCTTCTTATGGGGCATCAGAGAGACACAGCACTGGCCCCAAGAGAACGGGAGAGAAGGAGGAAAGAGCAAAACTGAGAGAAGAAGGAGAGAAAGGGACGGATGAAAGCAGGGAATGTGATGTCCCGAAGTCCCCCAGTGAGAGTGTAAGCTGTTCTATTTCACACTGCGGCTCCTCTGAGCCCAGGATTCTCTGCGAGCCCTCTACACGCTGTCAACTAGACTCTCAAAGATCCAACACTCATCCCTCCTCTGGCTTCCACTGCCTTCCCTCCTGTCTTCTTGGCTACAGATGATATTTATCTGATATTTATGTTCAGCCCAATAATGTGGATTTATTTACATTGTGTATTTGGTGTGGGTGTTTGCTTCTGCTTCTTCACAGGCTGAGTTGTAGAAGTGTTTCGATCAGCTCAGACACCACAACGCAGACTCATCTCAATGTTGCACTAAACGATCACTTGAAAACTCACATGCAGTGTTGGCAAAATATGAAAACTGTACATGCCTCGGTCAGCGAAAGACAATATCAGAGTCCTTGCTCGGTACACATACACAAACACTATGACATCAGAGAAGAGGGGTTCCTTGCATGCATTCCTTTTCAATCTTAAACTTTAATCTTTACTATATATTTGTGTGTGTCGTGTGTATATATATATATATATATATATATATATATATATATATATATACACACACACATCTTTAGGTTCACGAAAATATTAGAAAGTTTGTAGGGTTATAAAAAGATTTTTAGTAAGGCTGTCAAATGATTAATTGTCATTAATTCGCATCCAAAATAAAAGTTTTTGTTTATATAATAAATGTGGGTGCACTGTGTAAAATTATTTTGTATATATAAATCTACACACACGTACTATATGTATATTTAAGAAAAAAATATTATTTATATATAAAATATTTATATATAATATAAATGATATATAAATCTATATACAGATATATACATGAAAATATTTCTTACATATATACAAGCATGTGTGTGTATTTATATATATAAAATAATTATACCCAGTGCACCCACATTTATAATATAAGCAAAAACTTTTATTTTGGATGTGATTAATCACGATTAATCATTTGACAGCCCTAATAAAAATCTTTTTATATCCCTACAAAATTTTTGATTCTCAATAGTGCACCCACATTTATTATATAAACAAAAACTTTTATTTTGGATGCGATTAATCACGATTAATCATTTGACAGCCCTAATTTTTATATGGTTTTATTTTCAGCCTCTCAGAAAAAAGGTACAAAAGCTGTCACTGGGGCTGTACCTTTTCAAAAGGCTACACTTTTGTACCTAACGGGTGGATATTGGTACCTTAATGGTACATTTTAGGTGCTATATGTACCATTAAGGTACCAATATGCACCCTTTAGGTACAAAAGTACACCTTTTGAAAAGGTACAGCCCCAGTGACAGCTTTTGTACCTTTTTCTGAGAGTGATTCATGTTAATATGTTTGCATACAGTTCAGTCTATGCAGTACATAGTAATATTTAGAACTCCTGATTTGACTGAATCTTTACTTTTGTACAAACAATTAATTTTGTGTTGGGTCAATGTAAGGTCTGTTCCCTGAAGCAAAAGCAGGTGAGAAACACTGCCATGGAATATATATAAGTTATTATAAATATATATATAAAAGTTTGTTTGTTTGTTTTTTGACAGTGAAAAAGTCATGGAAATAAGTAAAAATACATTTAAAATAAAACTTGCCTGCAATCCAGAATGATCACCAAAGTCTGTCTGTTTAGGGTCAAAATAAAATCAATACAAATTCTTTTTTTCAGTAATGATAAGCCTTTAGTCAGAAAGTGTGGGAACACTGATTAGAGAATCCGGTTTGTTTGAATTCTCAAGAAACTTTTGGCACCTCCCAGATAAACTGGCTGGAGATCAATAGCACTTTTTCCTTTACTCATCCACATTGAGAGCACAGATCAAAACCAACACACTACCAAGAGTGAACACCGTGACCAACATAACTAAACACCTCTGATTGTGAGGATAACATATCCATAGCTCCATAATATAGCTAATCTGACAACTATCTGAAGAGCAAGATAATCCTGCAGGAGATAGCACAGCCAGCACATAGTGTAAAGCACTGTAGGGTGACAATAATGTAAGGGTTTGGCAGTGTGGTAAAGCCCTGTATATCACGGTTCTGTGATTAACAGGCGAGGCATGCTACACCGTACTGCAAATATCTTCTAGCAGAGGCTTTGCTCAGGAAAGCGGCGAGGAAGGCAGGTGGGCCAGTAAGAGATAACCATTTGGCGGGAAACTGTGCCGGTGTGAACAGTAGTTAATGGTTGATAAACCCTGCCCCCCACACAACAGGTGAATCCCCCTTACACTAGCATGCTAGCAGGTGGTGAAATCTCATTTGAAATTCCAGCACTACAAGGTTAGAGTGTGAGAAATCCCATTTCAAAATCTCTCTTTGCACGGTTAGTTGGTGATTTCTGCTTCACAAATGAGGGATCTGTCGAACATGGCATTTCAATATGCTCTGAGGGCTTTAAGCCTAGACTTTTACCCAAAGGGACGTGGCACTACGTTTGCCTCAGGCTAGCTCTTGCTGGGCTCAGATACTGGATTTACTGTGGAGATATGTGTTGACAAGCCATTAACAATCAATCTTCACATAGCTATTACAGAAAAAAAAAGAAGATTTGGGACTTTTTTTTTTTAGAAAAACAGAGAAATTAGTCATATTAAAAAGCATATTATGTATGATGAAAAACATTAAAACTTAGTTTATCCTAAATATATATTTGGTTTTTCTTTTCTCTCATTGTTCTAAACCTGTGTATGCCCTTTTCTTCAGTGGAAAAGTATCAGAAAAGAGAATATTTTGAATACCATGGTATTGCTCTCTTCAATGCAATTGCAACGAAGCTTCAAAATCAGACCAGAAAATATATTAAAATTAGCCACCATAATGTATATGTTTGTCAAAAAAAAAAAATAATTAACAAATAATCCAAATTAACAAAACTCCTGACAATTGCCCAGCTCTTATTGAAGCATTTTTTTCAGCCCGTTCTCATCCCAAGACGTCATCTAACTGACGCGTTTAACCATACGTCAACATCCGATGTTTTAGGGTTCCCTTTAACATCGGGTAGATGACGCTATCTAACCCTAACCCTACCCCAGACCTAAACCTACCCGCGTCATCTAACTGACGCTAAAGGTAAAGCGTCAGTTATATGACGCCCTAGGATAGCCTCATCTAACTGACGTTAAAAGGTAACCTAAAACGTTGGATGTTGACGTATGGTCAAAAGTGTCAGTTAGATGATGTCTTGAGATGAGAATGTGTTGGTTTTTTGGATCACAGCAATAATTGATTGATCTGGTTCACAAAATTGCAAATTGTTCATTGAAGAATTAGACTGACTGATTTGCAATGGTTCTTAAAGGGATACTCCACTTTTTTTGAAAATATGCTCATTTTACAACTCCCCTAATGTTAAACAGTTGAGTTTCACTGTTTTCAAATGCATTCTGATGATTTTCTGATATTTAGAAGAATATCAGTAACCAGACAGTTTATGGTCTCAGTGACTTCCACATAGTAGGAAAAAAATATACTATGGAAGTCAATGAGACCAGAAACTGTCTGTTTACTGATATTCTTCTAAATATCAGAAAATCGACTGAATGTATTCAAAACGGTAAAACTGTTTAACTCTGGAGGAGAAAAAGTATCCCTTTAAAATAAGAGCTTATTGGAAGATTACGAGTAAATACATTTTTGGTCACATAGGACTATTTAACATACATAAATATATTACTTAATGTATGAAGCTTGACAGCTTTAGTGCAACTTCCTACAAAAGAGCGAACAACATTATTCAAAATATCTCATTTACATATACCAAACGCATAAATGTCAAATTCATTTTTGAGTGAACTAATCTTTTAATTTGGCTACATGAAAGCAGGTTTTCTAGTCTAAATGGATGCAATGAGGTTGATTTTAGGAGTCTAGGAGTTAGATCCAATGTTCCTATCAGCAGCCTGGCAGACAGTATTCACTGGGAAATGCTACAGAGTCACAGCTTGCAGCTGGTATTCTTTGACCTTGGACTCGCTATAAATAGCAAACAGGTGAAAAATCCCGCGTGAGACTCTTCTGTTATGTGGTTCAGCCGATGACAGAAAGCACAAAAACCACTTAAGGATCTTCTCCCAGGCTAACAAGCCAGCCTCACATCAGCTAGAGACGTGTGGTCCAAGGTCCAAGTCCAAGGCCACTCACTCCCATCTGTAGTTACTAGGTTTTTGTGTGACACTGCTTTATTTGTTAGCAGCATTAAGGCATGTACGGGCTCAAAAAAAGTGAGCACTGCTGTATGTAGTTTTAATCGTCCCAATGGGAGACAGCTGTAATGCTGACTAGGACAGATACAGATATAACTCAAAGAACTGTGCAGCTCTATGTGACCAGCACTTTCTGTGTTGGTTTAAGCGATGTTCTTGCTCAGCTCATCCAGTTCTACTCTGTTCACCCCATTCACCCTGCCTGCAAAAAATTCATCAAGCAGAGACTGTGACAGGCTTCCCCCTTTTTATTGATAATCTAAGACGTGTCTGATGGGTGTAAACAGGAGGAGGAAGGAATCTGCAACAGACGCCCAATAACAAATTAGAAATTCACTTCTAATTATCAATGACAAAGTTGCCGGTGGGAAACTCGCATCCCTGATGGGCGTCGCTTACGCTGTCGATTGATTCCAACTTCAAAACAAGACGCCAATGCCCAGTCAGGCTCTGAGAAAAGTTTATCACTAATTACGAGTGACAAAGCCCTCCTCCAACCCTCTCATTCCAACATTAGTGCTGTCTTTGACTGGAGGCTAGTGTATAATTATCTCAAAGTGGCGTGTCAAAACCAGAAAATATAAGCCGATTCCGATACGCTCCATTCAGTTACCCAGTGATGCCAGGGTCTCTGTTAGTGACAGCTTTTGCAGCTTTACACTCCGTTAGACTTGTCTAAAACACACACCGCTCCCACACACACATACAGCCATCATATCAGTAGGCAGCCAAGTGAAACTTGTAATGGTTGAGAGAGGCTTTTATTATGATGTGTATATGCAGCTGTGAAAAGGACTGGGTAATTAATACTGAAACATGCAGACTGAAAAAAAAAACATATTCCACTGGCCACTTTTGCCAATTAATACTGTTAATTTTTCAGGTGAGCTATCAACAAGTGTGTGATTATGTGACAGAGTCAGTAGTTGTGGCTCAAACAATGTACACAGCCCATTCTCGCATTTTGACCATGCTTTCAATATTCTGACGCTTTAGGCACCCTTTAGCGTCCAGTTAGATGACGCCTAGGATCGCGTCATGTGAACTGACGCTAAAGGGTGCCTGAAAGCGTCATTGAAGCATGGTCAAAATTGTCAGTTAGATGACGCCTTGGGATGAGAAGCATGGTCAAAATTGTCAGTTAGATGACGCCTTGGGAATGAGAGTGCGTTGATGTACAGTATGCATATACACACTATATATGTACCAAGCAGTATGTATTTATCCCCTCCTTTCCACTACTCAATGAAAGCTTAGCTATGACAATTGAGTGCATGAAGTGTTAATTAAGTGCATCATTTGGGTATTTGAAGGGTATTTGCACTAATTTTTTCAGTGTGAACACACTGCTCATACTATTTATACAACAAAATGACATAAGGGGCACATCTAGTGACACATGACTGCGTTACAGTAAGTATTTGGCTGGTTCGAACAGCTCAGTTAGTTTCTTAGTTGGTCGACAGTTAAGCCATTCTGAGCGCAAAAACATCTTTCTAGTGACTGCCTTTTAAAAATAGCTGCTAGCAATAAATATATGCTAATAGCACACATTGCAAGTAGCCTAATTCATTATTTTATTGTAGAAGTTTTTTTTTGCTGTAAATTTTTTTTGGAAGGCATAAAATGTCTACGCCAAGAGTTTCTTAACCCCAAGGTTAAAAAGAAGATATTATATATATATATATATATATATATATATATATATATATATATATATATATATATTTTTTTTTTTTAAATGTATTTTATCAGGGGCGTTTCTAGGTTTTAAAAACATCAGGGGCTGAACCCGAAACATCAGGGGCTGGGGGTGGGTGAATAAGATAACATGATTCGAATACAGAGAATAATGTATATTGCAGGCCTATGCAGGGGCAGACTGGTTAAGAAAAAACATCCCTGGCACAACCACACCAGCCCACATTACCACACAGTCACACACATGCAAAGGTGGGTTAGTCAGGGGGGTTTGGGGGCATGCCAGAGAAAATGTGGATTTCTACAGACCTACATTTGTGCATTTTAAGGTGTTTGAAGGTCATAAAAATGGTATAACAACAGTTTTAAAAGCATGTCAGTGGGCAGTAGCATAAAATATTACAGATTCTTAAATATGAGAATGAGGATTTTGAAATGAATGATCCACGCTTGGATGAAAATGCAGAATGATTCTGCTTATTGTTGACAATACACAATCACAAATTTCAAATAGGAATGGCCTTAATGAGGAACTCTTTCAAGGATTATTTTACATAGATGATATTTCAATCAAACACCAGTGCAATCTTTTTGTGTCCAGAGGAAAAGGAGCAGTTTATATTAGCATTAAAGATTGGTTTCAGCAACTAGTTTCTTTCTAAGGTTAGCTAATCAATATTTTTGGCACTAATCTGTTAAGTTAAAGTTCAATTGTGCACTCATAAAGAAGTCACTTGTCACCACCTTCTGGTTTAATGATGCAAGTTGGACAAACACAGACAGAATGGTGAACACATTAAAGGACCATACAAATATATACATGTTCTAAATATATATTATAGTTATGAATTGAGCTTAGTTTATGTAATTAGCAAATGGCATATGTGTTAAATAGGAATATATTGTAATAATGTTAAAAGGCGTAAAGATAGAGCAAAATATCGTGGTACAATCATTGATGATAAACTTTCCTTGGGATTTTATGGGCTACATAAGAAAACTACACAGCGTTTGAGTCTACTTAGGAAGTTAAGAAATTTTGACATTGAAAGGAGGCTCTTAACCATTGTTTATAGATCAATGACTTAAAGTGTTTTAACTTATAATATTGTTTCATGGTATTACAGTGAAACAGAAGAATAAACTAACAAGAGTAATCAATTAAGCAACTTTCACACTGGCAGTTTATTTCGGAACGGGACACGGTTCGCATGAAAAAATTGCTAATGTGACGCTGTGGGACCCCGGCCGGGTGCGCACTGGGGTACCGAACCCGAGACTACCTAGAGGAGGTGGTCCGAGTTCGGTTGCTTCCAAACCGTGCCCCGTTTCGCGTGAATGTGAAAGCAACACGGATTCGTTTGGGCACGCACTTGTTCAGGAAGTAAAGTATCCTGCGCATGCGTTTTAGCTTATTGTGATGTATTGAGTTAAATAAAACACGTGTAAGGGATGATAGTGTTGATGATTTACCTCGGATACAAGCGAGAGTGAGCCTGCAGTGTATTCGTGCCTTGTGCGTGGAATCAGAGCAACACATTTGGAAATCCACTGTCTCCTCAAAAGAGTCCGTTTGCAAGCAGCAGAAGTCCACCTTATGTGACACACATACAGTAAACCGTATTGTTCACTCAACTGCTCATAATAGCTGCAAATTAATAATAAAAAAACACAATATTTACCCACGTTCTGCTTTCTATCATGCGCCGCGCACGTTTGCGATGACGTAAGATGCACGCAAACGCACCGGGGTTCGATATCAAGTTGAGTGTGAAACCAGACCAACGCTGCGGGGGGCGCCGGGAACAAACGCGCTCGGGCTCGCACCGCAGCAAACGAGCCCAGTGTAAAAGCCCCCTAAGATCATCGGCCAAAAATAGAGCACATACAAGAGATATTCACAATTTTTTTTGGAGAAAATGGCATTATTAATATATTCAGACTAGTCTCATCCCCTCCATTCCTGCTTCGAGATCCTTCCTTCGTGGCGCAGGCTACGGATACCGCTCGCCAAGAGGAATAAGAGATCATTTGTTCCATTGGCAGTGACTGTTTTAAACTCAATTCTCAATTGTGGTACGTGAATTTGCACATACTGTATTAATTTAACTTCTGTATGTGTCATGATTCTGCCCTCTTGTCCTATCTTGAGGCAGGATCATGACAGATCCTTGTTTTGTGTGCAGGCACATGGCCTTGTGTTTGGGCTGTGTGTTTGCTGTGTTTCGTTCTCTGGCCCCACCCCCTTGTTACCCTAGTTTTGTCATCATTGTTTCATCTATGTCACCTGCTGTCAATGTCTGTTTCTCTCCATTGTGTTTGCTGTCCTGTGCCATGTCTATGCCTTGTCTTAACGAAGTTAAATCCTAAAACATAAAAAATCCTGAAAAATCCTGTTAAATCCTGATTTACATTGTTCCTGTGTAGTTTAATGTCAAAGTTTTAGTCTAGTGTTAGTCTTTATTTTCCCTACCAGTGTTGTTTGCCCCCTCCTGGGTTTTGTTTTCTGTTATCAATAAACGTTGTGTGTTTGCACACTGTCTGCAATTGGGTTCATATCACATAACAGTCTGTAGTAATTATTTATTTCTTATGTGTTTTTTATGTGGTTTGTAACGTGGTTGTGCCAGTGTCAAAGATGAATTTCTGTCCAGTACACCTGAACAGACAATGCAGTTAATCAAATCAAATTCGCATTCATGTTATAGATGTCAGTTGGATATGATGAACTTGATTTATTGTAATTGAGAATGAACGTGCACGCGCATCCGATGTCTCTTTACGCGCAAATCACTCTCATATTTACTCGTATATTTACGAACGTTTCATGAATGAGACTCACTGTGAGGAACTGCAGACACTCCAGCCAACGTCACGCGCACACTCTATTAATAATTTCTTAACATTGAATCTCAGAATTTATTCACCATTTTTTCTCAACTTTTGCTATGGTTAAATAAATGTTCAGTAATATCTTCAATATATAGGCTATATATTTTTTAAATTCTATAGTGTTGATGGCAACTAGAAAATTCGTCTGCTAATAATGTGCATAAAAACCTCCATAATGTGTCGTGTTTTCAAATCAATGCCAGTTGGTACTCCTAATCAAATGATAACATTAATTACTGTCAGGTGGTGGTTAATTAATTGAATTAACGAGATGAATGCGTTCCTGATCTATTAGAGTCTGAAGAGTGGCTTGATAAGGGTTAGTCTTGGGTGATCTTTTCTCATGGCTGTCAGGGAGATTTGTGTTTGGAAGAAGCTCATTTTCATCCTTTTTCTCTTTGCTGTTGATGAACTTAAAGAACCAGGTAAGTACCATTAGACTTTGAAGTGAACAGAAGCATTCTGTTTTTATGTTAGAGTTGTTTACTAAACTTTATAGATGGTGAAAATAAGCTTTGTGAACCATTGAAGCTTTCCTTCAACACCGTTAGTGGCGGTGGTCCCGCGCTGTTTCCATGGCAACTCTGCGCAGCTCCTGTGCGCAGCTCCAGTGTTTGAAAGTGACTAGAAAGTTCACGCGCACGGCCATTGATTAAACCACGTCAAAAGCATGCAGCATTTACAAATATAAATATCTAGAATTACAACATTAGGCCGACTAAAATAAAAATCTCATAAATATTCAAATATTAATTTAAAACTAAGTTTGGAGATCTATGACCCTTTCATATGTGCAATGGCACATGCCAACACATAATATAACAAACTGCAGTCACAATTAATAATATAAAATACAAACTTTTTGACAGCATTAGTTATTTTTGCTAAAGTCTAGCCTACTTCTGGTAAGTGTTAATGCTTTTCCCTGGGCTTAAGTAAAAATATATCTGTGAAAAAAAGTAGGCCTAGTATGATTTAATTAAATTCATTTATTGTGAGATAACAACATTTTCATGTCAATCTGTGTTAATTTTGACCATGCACGAACCATGCACTATCACTTTAATTCGCACTGTCACTTCAAAACGTTCTTTTCTTTTTCGGCAGCACTGGTTCACTAGGACTAACACTTTCTCTTCTATTCTATTAAAAGAAACGTCACTAAAATTAACCTGAGAGGGGTTATAGCAGCCTACTTGTTGTCCTACTGATAGTTTAACTGCTTCTATTGTTCTCATTTGTAAGTCGCGTCTGCTAAATGAATGTGAATGTATGTAATTCAGCGCGTGCAACGATAAGCTGATCATGTCTGAGACTGAGCTTGAATTGTGCAGCCTACAGCTCAACTACGTCTAAAAAGACCAGCCATTTCTCATTTTTATATCAAATCCTTTATCAAAATGTTTAATTATAAAATACGTTTTGGTTGTTTGAATGCAAAGAGCGGACCCGCGCAAACGTCGGCCCTCCGTATGGTGGGCCGACCCAGAGCCGCTGTAACGGAGCTGGGAAATAGAGCACTGACTGACAGGAGAGCTACCTATGCCTGGCCGATGCCTCTGCGACGTTATAGGAAGGGAGGCCGACGCTCGATGTTTGGCCGATGTCGGCCAGCGTACGTGTGCTATCTGGGTATTCTTGGTTTGTTTGCCATCCAGTGATCAAATGGATGATGGTCCTGTGTTTTTTTTGTTTTGTTTTTTTCCCTTTCCTAACTGTAGAGACTGTAGCTGTGCTCTCTTACCACCCTTGACTCCAGTGTGGACCATCGGCCATCCGGCCTCCCTCTGTTGGACATGACATCTTCTCTCGCCATGGACTTGCGGCCCTTCGCTGCCCTACGGCTCTCCACCTCTTTTGCCTTTGACTAGCTCCGCCCTCCCTCAGGTTCCACCTCCATCTATGGTTGCTGCAGC